>OU015496.1:4354483-4726983 GCA_907164885.2 Dolomedes plantarius
ATAACCCTCGAATTATTATTTTAAATGCAAACGTTAAAGAATATTGCAAAAACAGCTTAAAAATTAATTTTAAAAAATTTTAGAAGAATTTTTCAAAAATCCCTCTTAATGCACCCCTACACTAGGAAAAGAATCGCCATGCAAAATTTCAGCCCTTTATGTCCAGTGGTTTGGTCTGTGTGTTATATGTCAGTCAGTCAGTTACGGAACTGTTTTATATATAAAGATTGGAGACGTGGGACCTTTTGCTTGTAAACCAACACTGTACGCGTTAAAAGTCAATAAAAGTGGATTTTTAAAGCTCACGATATTCTCTCTTGGAAACTGCTTTCTTAAAAGGGTCCGTGGATTTCATCAGTCTTTGACTCCACCTCATTTTCTACAATGTCATCTAGGAAATTTTTCGGCTTTACATTACAGGTCGTTTGAATTCACCTTGTTACAAAATCCTTTTGTGGGGAATATTGGTATCAGTTAAATCGAAGGAACTATTCAATACACTTGAACCCCGTTATAACGAAATTCAAGGGACCAAAGGTTTTGTTCGCTATATCCGAACCATTAAGAAAAATGTTAGAGTTCACAAAATGTATAACTCATTAGTTGCTATGTATATTTGATAATGATGTATTGAAAGAATGATAAAATCTATTAGAAATGATCATTAATGAATTAAATTTACTAAAATCGATTACATTAAACTAACACAATACAAATTAAATGAACTAAAAATGAAGACAAATGGAAATAAATTGATTTTATCTTTAATATTTGCTCACTGTTTTGATATAGAAATAATCGATAATCATCTGCTGACGGGATGCCGATTTTGAAAACATTTTATGAATTTCTTTGTATTCGCTCACCTCAACGTTAACCTATGTAGAAAATTTGTCCACGGATTGCCGACTTGAATTCAAAGATTTTTTTTTTAAATTGTACTCCGTCATAGAGAAAAAAATTTTACATTTGTGTACATTTTTCGTTTTTTTTAAATGCAATTAATATTTTAAAATCTAAACTATTCGGGGAAAAATCTGGTATAGTGTGTTTTCAACGCTCACTAATTCCTTCGGTGGGCGAAATTTATAAAATGAATCCTGTAGCGCTCTGCAGAAAAGTTCAGGCTATCCGACAATACCAATTTTATTCGGTTATCAGCATTTATGTACCTGTAAATAGTTGACAAAAATATATTTTAAATAAAAAATTTGGGGGCAGCGCTTAACCCCCCTATATAGAGAGAGCCATTACAATCCCTCAAAATGTCAATCCTAAGGGGGATGGAATTCTCGAACTGTTAACTGGACTCCTCCCACCACAAGAGTCAGCAAGAAGAGGAAAAGAGAAATACGATTTTTTTTCTTAGTACATAGCAGCCTTAATGTTTTAAAAATATGTAAATGTTGGAGTAAAATGCATTTAAAATATGTGATGAAAAGTAAAATGAAAATTTGGTGGCTTTAGAAAAGTAAATATTGAAGGTAGGTGAGAAAAATAAATCTTCTGCTTCTTATCAAAATGAGTCATTTCCAGATTTGGAAGTCTTCTGAAATGCTCCTCGCGTCACAATTTTTGAAACTTTATAAAATTTATAAAAAAAAGACTCCTCTAATACATTAAAATAAAGTTTTGTATCCATTTCAAGTTTCGACATCATTAAGATTATCAAACTTTAACTTAAGTGTAGAAAAGTACAAAAATTTCCCGAAAATTCAGAGCATAAAAATATTTCCTTAAAATTAACCATTCAACGGAAGTACAAAATAATACACAACTCTGTTCTAAATGTATTTAAAAGCAATATAAATGCAAAATGAAGGAGGGGAGTTAAAAATTTGGTTGCATGGAGCATTTCAAAAAGAATAATTAAAATTTTCAATTTTTTAAATATATAAAAAAAATTGAAAATACATATTTATAAAATTTTATAAGGTGTTTGATATACTTTAATGAATATATTTGATATCTTTGAGGTAAGAATTTTAAAAAATTGCTTTGTAATGTGTTGGACGATTTTCAGACCGAATTCCTCAGTGGGGTTGAAGAGGAGTTCCCCTTCTGCCACGTCTTTGCAACAGATGGGGACCAATGGAAATTGGAGCGGTCTCCCTTTCGGCGGGGAACGAGCACATCAGTTGAATATAAAGAGGGTGTACTTGATTTAACAAGGAAAAAAATGGCTGGGAAAGGAGTCATTCCAATCTCATCCGATAAAAATATCTCTTTTCAACCCGTCGTTTTCGGCAGATCTCCCCGTTGTTCCCAGCGTTCATTTCGTACGACCGGAGCGTATCATACAGATCTGGGGGTGGGAGGGGCTACTTTGCCGTTTCTGATTAGGCTGGAAACTCAAAGAACATCCCTAAGAACTATTTCCTTGGGTATCCCGAGATCAACCACCTCCAAAACCAGTGCCAGTTTAAGTTATGTAGCTGAATTGGAAAAATTGAAATAACCAGTCAACTCCAGAGCGGTTCCTAATATCGCCTAAACTCTGTTCCTCTTACCGCCTACCAGGCGAAATGAGGAGCACCCGTTAAAAGGCGTTGCTAGCAAAGTCTCTGTTTAATGCACTTTCAAATGGTATGAGCCAAATTAGAATTTGGATGCACCTACCTGGTCATTCACTGGATTCTTTGGAGCCAAAGTTTACGAAGACAACAGCCAAAACAACTTGAGGCGCCATATAGTTTCTGTTGTCAGTGATAAGAGCGTTGTCGCTGTTAGTACAAACCCAGAACTAAGAAGTGACTGCAGTTTCTCATACAAAGCGCGAATCGTACTTTGGAAACACGAGTAGGCGATATTAGGCACAGGGGCGATATTTGGGACACCCACCCAATATTTATTTAGAAAAACTTGTTGAAAATGCGTGTTTTGCCGAGACAGTATATAAAATGTTCCTGTTTCTATTTAGATTCCTGTTGAAAATTATTATTATTATTATTCGGATTCAATTATTATTCGTATGGAGTGTCCACAAACTGTACCAGAAAGAAAGTTTGCACTCGGCGAAAGCACGTGCTTGGAGGATGCGACGGGACATTCGTTGACGTCTCCCGTCCTCGATGAGTTAATAATACCTGTATACTTATATGTGGGAGGCTTTAAATGCATAAAAGTTTATTAAGGGCGAGTCTCATCGAATTCAGTGGTTTCGAGCATTTGGCGAGATAAACACGGTTCGATTTGAATCACAATGTCTGTTTCTGGGCGAGATACAATAATATTTTAACATCCGGATCTCTGTTATTAAGTCAGAAGTGTTGAAACGTTACCCGAATCCACAATAATTCTTATACAGCAACTGTTGCCCTCACGTCCTATTTCGATGGGAATAAGATGAATGGCAAAAGTTATCTATCTTGTTGGTAATGTTTTTTAAACGGGATTTATTAGCACGGTGAGTATCGATAGTGCAGCATCATGTTAATAGGGCAGTGTCTCGCAGCATGTCACATCTCAACTCTTGCAGATTTTACTTCTTGTTTGGCGAGGAGAGGCAAAACATTGCATAATTTGACATGGCGTTCAATGAGCACTCTTACAGCTTGTTGAATAAAATGCTCTCAGATTACGCAAAGTCTTTAGATACGGTATCTAAACAAAGGTATATCAATCACTAAATTAAACATTTAGGTACAGCCCGGAAAGGTTTGTTCAGTATGTGACCCGTATTTATTGACAGAGGAAGACTGGAGTTACGATACGAGACGCTGGCCTGAAGTAACTTATCCTGATATCTATACATATTTAAACATAATAATAATCATTCTCGACGAAAGAATGATTATATTCTCTTAAACCTTGCGAAATATTGAAAAACAAGTGTTAAAATACCTGTTATATACAACTAATATGAGGAATTTTATAAATAAACTTAAATTATTTAACTCAAAATGAAGGTATCGTCCAAAAACACGTGCAAACGCATAGGAACGGCTTCTGTTTTCTGCCACCCGATAATCACGTGATCTATAGTAGGCGAAAACTGACGTAGCCAGTGACGTTGCGACGTTTCGCCTTATACGCCATCTCGATCCAATTTTGTTCCCTCGTGCCCTTCATACTGTTGAGGTGACGTTTGGAGGTTTTCACTCGGGCACAGATCTCTCGCAATTACAATCACTAAACAACATAAGCGCATGATATTCTTTCACTTGTCTAATCCATTGAACACTGTCAGTAAATAAAACTTTTTTTTAATATGAAAATTTAGCCTGAATCTTCTCGTAGCCTAGTTTAAATACAATTTCGCGGCAGGACCCTCGTGTAAACTACTACAAGTATAAAAATTTGAGAAAAAAAATACTGCAAAAATGTATCGGAACTAATGCAATACAGTCGCTTATTAAGTGAAAATCAGCAAGTTTGAATGACTGGGTCAGTTCCATTAGATGGTAAAAGTTAGGCCGGCGCCTCTGACATATACTGAACTGTATTCCAATCATAACTGTCTTGTAAGGTCTGCTTTCACCATCCCCCCCCCGTGCACCATTGGTACCAGGGTAATCTCCCCGGTGGTCCTCTGTCCCTCCGGTGAAGCAGACAGGAGCAAACTACAATAACCCACTTTCGTAGTGTCCACCTCGTGGCGCTTTTACACACATGCAGACATACACCCCCCGACTCCTCTTGACACATTTGGAGGTCGATTAGTCACGCTCCTCCCCCCAAGCGATGTGTGAAGGAACACTAGACTGTCTTCCAGACACTCTCCCATTTAGAACCCCTCCCCCCCCAAGGTCACTCGTGTCTCTTTGATGATCTGTGGAAAAACCGCTCGATCGAGGGATCATTGCAAAGCGCTCTGCCCCATAAATCACTATTTTCCCCCCAGAATTATGTGCAGTGCAGATGTGTGTGGAAGCAGTATCAGAACATTGACTTATACTAACAAGGAGAAAGTTTTTCCAACTTGTACCAAATGTTCCAAAGGCCAAGTCACTCCGGATCATATCCGGTCTTGAAAAGGAAGATCTTCTGGAGCGGCCATTGTTGGTCATTGACTTCTTGAGAGTGTGCGGTGTCATGGACCTAATCTAGCTCTGCTGGCTGACAGGTATCAGCAGCAACAACAACAACATGGTAAAGGTTATCTGCGCGATTTTGATTTATGTAGTACCGCTGCTTCCCATATAATGCCGCTGCCTCCCCTATAATCTTGCATAATTCAACTACGCTCGCTTCTCCTCAATCCCAGTCTCTATCAACCTAAAGATTGATTTTTATCTTTGATTGGAAAATTGGCAGCTGTCTTTTTCTTTTAAAACGGACATGTGTCTCGAAAAATTCAGCTAAATTTGGTCTTTGCGCGAACGGAAAAAAAACCATAGTTTACAGCAGTGGTTCCACTGCGAAATATTACAAACATTGCATAATTTTACTCTCAATTCAATGTGACATCCAGCGAACCCAGTGCAACCCGCTAAGTAATACGTAATTGTTTGCTTAAAAAAGGGTTAATAGATAGCACTCTACAATAATTAAGTTTCTCTCTACCTATATACTTTGTATGGTATAAATAGCTGTCTGTTCCCGCCGGTCGGAGTGTTGAATTTGGAGAATTGAATGTTGTTGTGGGTAAGACAAGCCAAGATTTCGAAGTACAGGTAGACCTCCTACAGCACGGCATCTTACAACACGGTTTCGCTCTAACACGATAAGGTAAACTGCGGGAACCCTCATATAACACTGCAACCTGTAACACGGTTTCGCTCTAACACGATAAATAAAATTGCGAAAAAAATTTGTACAATACTGTACTTCTGTAGTACTAGATAACAGGATTTTTGTTTAACACATTTAAAAACTAAATTACCTTAAAATAATGACGGGAAGGAGTAATGAACTAGAGTGGCTTTACATGAAAATGTATAAGCAAATTATAATTCATTCATTTATAACTCCATAAAATTGCAAAAAGGCCTAAGCTTAGCTGAAAATCTTGAATCATTTTTCCCGAATGCAGACCCTTCCGCCGAAAGAAGCCGAAAATTCAAAAGGGAGCTGCATAATTCTCTATCTCCATACCGGGAATCTACAAAGACGTTGTAAGAACCAGCAAATAAACCAAAATTACAGAATTTTTAAAGAGGATAGGAGGTGCAAAAAATCCAAATGAAGAAAAAGGCTCTGAAAGTGAAGGTGATATCGTTCAATAGGAAAACGTTCTCGTTTGATTGTACTGTGCAGTGATGAGGAAGAAATTTATTAAATTAATGTCACATTATATGAAAATAATTTTTATTAAAAATATCAATGTATGTATAACACAAAATGAAAAGAAACCAAAAAAATATTAAGTTGCTTTTATGGAATTTAAAATAAACGTTTGTTTTTAATAAGTTTTCGGAAGGTAACCCCCTTTTTTTGAACTGTCTCCTATAACACTGTTTCACACAACACGATATTTCCTTGGAACCTATCTACCGTGTTATAGGAGGGTTACCTATACTAATAACCGTTGTGAGAGTGAAAATGCTGAGGAAACGCCGTCAAATAGCGGCAGGAATAGGAGGCGTAAACATCGAAATTAGGATAACAGTTATTTTGACATTGGTTTTACGCCGGCAACATTCAATGGTGAACAGAGGCTACAGTGTGTACTGCGATGAAAAATTTTGGCATCAGAGTGCATGCTGTCAGGCAAGTTGAAACGCCATTTAGAAACCAATCCTCCCAGCATGGTTAGTAAATCTCGTGACTACTTTACCGGAAGGTAAAAAGAGTCAAATCAACAAAAAGGAACATCTTATAAGCAGTCATCAATACCAAGCATCTTACAAAGTGTCACGTAGGTGTATATATATATATATATATATATATATATATATATATATATATATATATATATAAAAGAAGCCTCATACCATCGCAGAAGAACTCATTCTTCCAGCTGCCGTAGATATGGTGAACATTATGATGGGTGAGTCTGCTTTGAAAAGTGCCTTTGTCCAACAACACCATTTAGGGCCTGTTCACATAGGAGTCCGTTGCGTTGCGTTAAGGAAAAGATGACGTTGATACGAAAATAAACCAATCATAGGCGTTAAAAATTTCATTGCTAATCGTTTGGAGGCATATAATTGGTTTATTTTCGTCCCAACGTCATCTTTTCCTTAACGCAACGCAACGGACTCCTATGTGAACAGGCCCTAAGTCGCAGAATACAGCACATAGCGGAGGATCTAAATGATGAATTCATTGAAAAAATAAAGCAGAAGGCATTTGGGTTGCAGCTGGAGGAGGCCACAGATAAGAATAATCATGCTCACTTCATTTGCTGTGTGTGGTTAATAGATGGTAATAACATTGTAGAAGAACTTCTCTTTTGTAAAAGCATCACTGCCGGTGCGAAGACTCCAGACTTGTTCGAGATCCTTGATTCTTTTATGTCCGAAAATAATTTGAATAAGTGAGTCTAATGGTCTGTACTAATGGTGCTCGTTCTACGTCCGGCTGTTATGGGGGATTGCAGGCACTTATTCGAATCAAAGCCCCTGATGCATTGTGGGCCGCTCGCGTTATTCACGGGGAAGCACTCGCGTCAAAACATCTGAGTCCTACATCGAACCAAGTCTCAGATTGTGTAGGAAACTTTATAAAAATTCGGCCACTGAAGGCAAGGTTTTTCCAAAAACTGTGTGAAGATATGGGATCCGAGCACACGTCTTTGTTGAATTACAACACTTCGCGATGGCTCTTTCGTTTCGTTAAACTGCGGCAAAAAATTTTTGTTTTACTTAACCTTTAGCTTACGGGGCCCATTTTTTCGATACCCTCTTTAGAACGGAAAATTTGAAACGGCCACTAATGCTGTTATATATATATATATATATATATATATATATATACACACGCATATATATATATATATATATATATAAGCAATGAAAATACTAAACAGAAGTAGAAGAAAGAAGTGACCATACCTACACGGATTTAAGAATAAGAGAATGAAATTCACAACAGAAATGGAAGTTTTGTAGTTAATGACCGGGCGGAGTTGTGACCCCCCCCCCCCCCACACTCCGATTAAACAATGTTTTAAGCCATGGCAACACTCTCGGAAGTCTGCTACAAAACTGAGACCTTTTTATAGAAAAGAACAAATATAAAAGACACAGCAGTTCTTGATCTCTAATGGAGTTGATTTTTCTGAAGGTATAAAATCCATATTTGTGGAACATTTATCCCAGGTTTAAAAAACATTTTTCAAAATGACAATCTCGATAAATTTTCTTGCATTCAAGATCCCTTTAATGCAAGTGCTCCCATCTGAATTTACTGTTGCAGAAGAAAAGAATTTTATTGAGTTGTACCACAATACTTTGAAAACAAATTTCAGCAGCATGGAATTAAAGGAATTTGGGATATCACTAAAAGATTATTTTCCTATCTGAACGGAAATGTTCTGAGAACTTTAATTCCATTTGCGTCTACTTATTCCTGCGAAGCTGGGTTTTCGGCGGTTTTTGTGATAAGAACGAAGTATTAAAATTGATATGGAACGAAATGAGTCCAATTTGATTCAAAGAGTTGAAAAAAATGTGAGTGATCAACAGGAAATAAATATATATATATATATATATATATATATATATATATATATATATATATATATATATATATATATATATATATATATATATATATATACACAGGTGGTTATCAAAATAATGAAAACACCTATCAATATTAGTGGTGTTTATGAATGTGCTTCGTATTCCTTAAAAAACGAGTCTGGCCACCTGCATTTTTTATATAATATAGTGTATGTATTATTATACTGTCAGGTAGCAATCATGAAGATAAGGGCATCGTGCTTTAGGGGGGAACAGCGTAAAATGTCAAACCTTGCAGACCTCGCGAAAAGGGCAAATTGTTGGAGCGCGTTTAAACTGGAGCATCTGTTACTGCAACCCCCAGGCTAATGGGAGTTTTTCGAGCTATGGTATCGAAAGTCATGATAGCATACAGAGTGCACGGAAAAACATCCTTTGCCAAACAGAATAGTGGACGAAAGGGAGAGCTGAGTGAAAGAGACGGACGAGGTATTGAAGCGGATTGTGACACGAAGAAAGATAACAACTGCAACCAAAATGACCGAAGATCTCAATCGGCATCTGCATGTGCTGGTATCAACCATTAGAGGTAGAAGGGAACTTCACAAGTAAAGCATTTACGGACGAGTAGTTATTCCCAAGCTACTTGTAATAGATGCCAATACAAAATAGCGTCCACAATGGTGCCACGAGCGCAAATCTTGGTCGAGTAATATGTAGAAAAACGGCATTTGGTCCGACGAATCATTGTTCACATTGTTCCTCGCAATAGGACATGCGTATGTCTGGAGAACACTTACACAAGCGTAAGATTCTGGCTGTCTCATCTCAACTGTCAATCATGGAGGTTGATATATCCCGGTTTGGGATGACATCTCATGGTTTTCTTCTGACCCTATTGTAACCCTAAAAGGGAGATTGAATGAGAAGGACTATGTCGAAATTTTAGCTCACTAGTCCATCCTATGGTGCAAACATTGTTTCTTGCAGGAGATGGTGTTCTCCGGTATGATAATCCCCCTATACATACAGCTAAATCAATCAAGTATTGGTTTGGAGAGCATAAGAAGTCAAATATCTTATCTTGCCTTGTACAATCCCCCCGACTATATATCATCCAACCACTGTGATCTATATAAGCGAATAGATAAAGGTATCGATATCCACAACAGCATCATGATGTTTCCCTGAAGAATGGTATTTTATATTCTTAACCACTATTTATGACTTCTATAATCCAATTCCAAGGTGAATCAGCTAGTATTACATGACGGGAATGACGGGAATGACCTACGAAATGGCTACATCAGTGTACAGAAAAGTTCTCAAAGGAATTCATGATAGTAGCAGGATTTTGTTACAACGACAAATTAAAAATAAAAAAAGTCTCAAGTAAAGCCAAAATTAATTCACTCTACTATCAGCAGAATATTTTAGAACCCATTTTCGAAGAAGAAATTCCAGCCGTATATGGAAACGACATTGATAAAGTTGAACTTCTTATGCACAAAGCCTCTAGTCTCACGGCTAAATCAACTGCCGCTTATTTAGCAAAGAAAGAATCAGAAACAGTAATAAAATGTATCCCATTTAATGAAATACCCGTAAAATTATTTGGCACTTCTCTAATGGACTTTTGCGCTCTCGGTTTATTAAAACGAGCCTTAGGAAAACGGCATCCGAGAACACTGGACGGACTTTGTAAAACAGTCCAAGAGGAATGGATTAAAATTGACATGGCAGTACTAAGAAAAAGTTTACTTTAATGGAAAATTCGAGTTAGAGCTATTGTCAAGAACCATGGCTATCAGATAGAAGCAAATCTCCGCAAAAAATACGGCATTTATACAGAAAACTGAACTATCAAAATCGTTTCCATGAAGTGCGAACAACCTTCTGTATTTATATTAGTGTGAATTTCCTGTTGTTCAGCATTGTTAACTAGCACTCACGCGCACGTGAGAAAAAGTAAAAACATTGTAAAGTAAGATAAATATGTAGAAATGCATGTTTACGCGTGTGAATGAAAAAGTCATTCCTGTCTTTTTTAACTAGTTTCCAATGGCATGTAATTCAAAGATGATAAATGGACATGTACAGAAATAGAAGGGGAATTGACTGTTCTTATAATATATCAAATAACAATTGAAAGAAAGAGAAGGTGGTCTAAAAACTGTAACTTTTTTAAATTTCTAAAGAAATAATCACAGACCATCTTTTATCATTTTTTTCCAAAAAGTTAGAGATAATTAAAAAACACAATAGAAAAATATTAATTTCTTGTCCATCTGTTTATTTTTTAAACCAGTTTCGCTGACTTAGCTTATCTTCCTGCAAATATTAAGCGCAATTCTTTAATTTAGGGAATTTTTTCCCTTTTTAAAATTTACAGACATATTCGTAAAAATGTTAAGATTTAAAATAACTCCATTATTTATGTTCTGTTTTGGATTTCATAAATCAAACAATCATAAATCAACTATTATAATTTTGATTCACTCACTTTGAAATTCTCCTTTCGAATTTATCAGATTACAAATACTTTTCCAAGTAATTTTTAATTTAGGAGCAAAACACTGCTCATTTTCGCTTAGGAAAATCCTGCAAAATAAAAATCGTTCTCTAATGTCTGGGGTGATAGAGATATTTTGAACATGAAGCGAGAATTTTTCGCGTCTCAGGGTGAATAACTCTGATGCAGATCATAAAAGAGTACACAAATAGTATCCAACAATTGGCTAGAATGATAATGGACCTTTTGCAAACATACGAAAACTAGAAATGATTCAGCGACGTTCCTACATCTCGTGTCTTTGATCTGGAAAAAAAATTGCGAGAAAAGACACTAAAATTTCTCACATCGATGGATGAAGCAACTCTGAACACCCAAGAATTGACCCCGGAGTCACGACTTGTAAAATTACTCCTTTATTTTACTATCTAAAACTAAAATATTTTAAGCCCCGAATTTTAGTAATTTACTATACATACAGAAGGTAGTTCGCACTTCATGGAAACGATTTTGTAATTTATTTTTGGCGTTTGCATTTTGAGATAAAAATTTGGCAACTTCAGAATAATCGTCTGCTATTGTTTTTCTTTGATTGGAATGTAAAATAAAAGATTTATTTTGAAAATGGTTCCTAAAATTCATAGATGCCTCGAAGGCTACGTAACTACGCTTTCCGGGGAGAAATATTCGTATAAACAAATTATAAAGCGGTATAAAAATCGCGGTTATGGCATTTCGAAAAAAGGTATTTATAATATATTAAATTTGAAAGGGAAAAAAAGTCTAACAGAAAGTCAAAATGAAAACATGACCACTAAACCTCATCCGAAGACTGTTCCAACGCAGTTAAATATCAAGAAAGTGAAGTCTCTGATCCTAAAAGAAAAATCCGCCGACTCAAAGATCCATCGCATCGAAACTAGGAATGTCTTCCGACACTGTAAGTAAAATCCTTCATAAAGATTTGTCAAAAAAGATGTTTAAACCTAAAGTTCATCTGCTTTTGCTAAAGCATACTGCTGAAAGAAAAGCAAATTGTAGAAAATTATATGAAAAACACCTGGCTGCTGAAAAATGGAAATTTTTGGTAACACTCGATAATGCATGGGTGTATTTAAGTGACTGTAATAAAAAAGATCAATTTTCTATTGCTCAACTAACGGGGATGACCGTACGAACAAGCCTCGTAAGTGTACAGAAAAGTTCCCAAAGAGATTCATGATAGTTGCAGGATTTTGTTACAACGGCAAATTAAAAATCAAAAAAGTCGCAAGTAAAGCCAAAATTAATTCACTCTATTATCAGCAGAATATTTTAGAACCCATTTTTGAAGAAAAAATTCTAGTATTATATGGAAAGGACATTGATAAAGTTCAGCTTCACATGCGCAAAGTGTCTAGTCCCACCCTTAAATCAACTACCGCTTATTTAGCAAAGAAAGAATCAGAAACAGGAATAAAGTGTATCCCATTTAATAAAATACCTGTAAAATCACCTGACGCTTTTCCAAGGGACTTTTGTGCTTTCAGTTTATTAAAGCGAGCCTTCGGAAAACGGCATCTGAGAACACTGAACGGACTTTGGAAAACAGTCCAAGAGGAATGGTGTAAAATTGACATAACAGTGCTAAGAAAAAGTTTGCTTTCATGGGAAGATTTCGAGCTAGAGCTATTGTCAAGAACCATGGCTATCAGGTAGAAGCAAATCGCCGCAAAAATAGGGCATTTATACTTAAAACGTAACTATAAAAATCGTTTCCATAAAGTGCGAACGACCTTCTGTATATGCCATTTTTTCGTTCAATTTTGACAGCATATTTTAAATGCCTTTTTTAAAGAAAAATTCTGCTTCACTGTTTCGTGTTTTGACATAACAGAGTTTATATAATAAAACGCTTCGTGAGCTTTGCTTCTTTCATTTTTTAAAATCGTACCCGTCTTTATTTGATGTCACGACTGATACTTCTTTATTAATGATACGGTTATTTATTTACAAAGAAACAGTCAGTAGTTCCCAACACGTTAGGAAAAGAGAATAAGTCTACGCAATATGTTTTATCTCAGGAATGGAGAACCCTTTTCCAACGCGTGTCAAAACACGTCTTGAAACCGTAGAAATTAACACCGCGTGTCACTTAAATGGGGTTTTTGCTGCCTTTGGAAGATCTTCAGATATTCAAAAAGTTATACGATAGATATTTAAAACAAAAACAAATTTATTATGGTTTTATTAGGGTTTGTTTAAAACTATGAATATCAGGAAGAAAATAAGTACAGAATTATCGAACTTAATGCGACACTTGTTGTCTTTCGGACGATAATTTATTTATACGTGGTTCAACATTTGTAACTTTTAATCGTACGCACTCAGCGAACAAGTTGATGCCGAGGCGATTTCTATTCTTACTTTTAATAAAATTCATTGCCGGAAACAACTGTTCGCAAACGTAGGTTGATCCAAGCATTGTCAAACGAGCTCTTGCTAAGTTTTTCATCGACATTAGCGAATTAGGAAACGAATTCCATTCAGTTAAAATAATATGTTCTTGTTGAAATATATTCGACGCAATTTTCCAGATCTTGTAATTTTTATTTCTAAGTTCACGTTTAGTTCTGCAAATTTATTCGTTCATACAGCACTGTTTTGAAATTCAACCATTCAAGTTATCAATTTGAAGCCCATCGAAAGAGGACAATTTAAGATCTTCAAATTTAACTTTGTGTGGTAAAATGACAAACTGTAAAGTTTTCTACATTTCACGAAATTGGGTGAATCTTTCGTCAAATATTTCTTTTGCATTCGCTAATACTGAAGAATGGTGTTTTAAGGCTTCTATTTGGCAAAAAGAGGAAAACATAAATTTCTAAAAATTATTTCTAGTATAAATTAGATTATAGATCTCTCAATCAGACGAATGGAAATCAAAATTTGAAAAGTTAAATTGATGTTAAAACATGATCGTCTTGCGCATAGGCGTAGCGTGCTTCTAACTTTTTTTTCTTTTTTTTTTTGGGGGGGGGGGCACGAATTGAATTAAGTTAGGGTCCTCCTCAGCGCATTAACTGACGGATGGTCCTTAAAATATGAATTTCAGGGTGTCCATAATTAAACTTCCCTACTTTAAAGTTGTCTACAGTCGAAACTTAGTACAGTCGAAACTATTGTTCAGAAAATTAGGAAATTTTGTGTACATTGAAGGGGTGGGAATTTGTTTGAGCGAATAAAAAAATTAGTTAGAAAAATATAATATAAATAAAATGAGAAAAAAATAGCATCGAATTTTTGTTATGGATCATATCATTGATAAAAACTATGCTAAGGCTAAAAATCTAATTGGAATATTCAGTTTCGCAGCGGAAAAAAAACCGACTTTCTTAAAAGTTTTCTACAATTTTCCAGTTTTAACTGAACTTCTAATAACGTTTTAATTTATTTCAAGTTAAGTTGGGGGGGCACGTGCCCCCCTGTCCCCCCCCCCACCGACGCTACGCCTATGGTCTCGCGTGTCGTCTAAAATTGCTTCGCATGTCACTATGTGACCCGCGGGTCACAGGTTCGCCATCCCTGTTTTATCTGATGAATTATAGGAAAGTTCCTTTCGCATGACCAATCAGAAATTGGATTTTTGAACTCTAAAATTAATTTTTTTTTCACTATAAGACATTTTTACAAGTTATTTCGTTTTGAAAAAAAAATGAATCTTGCTAAATATTTCCCTATTAAGACGAAATGTCCCTATTAAGACGAAAGTAATTTTTCGCTCAACTTTTCCAAGAACTTACAAGTATCCGTTTCTCACCCACAATTTCAATTTCAACTGATACAATGTCAATGAATGTATTGTTTTCATTGCAATATAAAAAAAAAATGTGCCCCTACCTGTCTGTGACGAGTACTCAGCCGCTGTTGATCTCTTAATATATTTGCATGCCCCGAGCGGACATATTTTAATACCACCCCCCTGGTTGACATGGCATGCGCACATTCCAACCATTCACAGCGTCTACCCAATCAGGTAGAAAGATTCGATATCCCCTCACTGCCGCGGCGGTGTCTCCTTTCCTAATTACACTAAATGCTCTGGATGAGATCTCCCCTTTTGTGGAGGGGGGGGGGCGGCTATCCTGTCGTCGGTAATTAATTATGTGCAGATGCGGGCTTCATTATGTTACCGTGTTTTGCCTATTGATATCGCCGTTATTAAAGCCACAAAGTGCCTTACAGCATGATGAGTTTTCATTTCAATGGAGTAATGGGGAAGAAAGGGGATATATTCTATATAGATGCCTCCATCTCCGGCTCTATTATCCAAATGAAAGGCCGCGATTTTTCACTTTCTATTAAAACCCAGGATTGCGTTGCTCCAAATCAACTTTTAAAGAGAGTAAAAATGTCGCGTCCTTTTACCTTTTTTTTCGTTTGCGCTGATTAAAAGCATCAGAGGCTAATCTGGTTACAGTTAAGGTTCATTAATTAATTTTGTCGGTCGCGTGTTAATTATATTTCTTCAAATGTTCTCCAATTTTTTCTTTCGCCCTCCATTCAAACGATCAAATTTTTCTGGGAAATTTTAGAAATGATGGGGAAAAAAATAAAGATATTCTCGAAATTACGTTTTTGCAATTATTTATCTCATAAACAGTCCGCCTTCGGTCCCGTTCGAATTCCCGTCATCGAATAAAAATTAGCTTTCATTCGACGGCGAAATTAATTAAGATATTTTGTCGAGTTCTCTTGCTTTTTTCTCCCGAAAATTGTAGGGAAAGGGGTAAACGAGAAGATTTTTTTTTATTCAAATCTTTTCTGTTCCTAAACTTCATTCTGAAAGTTAAGGTGTCGTTTGTTGCAACGAAGAACGTTTGATGACTCACAGGAAAGTAAATTTAGTGTCTTAATAAGTTAATTTATGATAAAATCTACTGGCTTCATCAAAAAGGAAATTCAATCGGCATGTTTCATTAATGTTTAAACATAGGCAACGACTTCGGTATATTAAAAGATTAAAGTAAGGAGTTCAAAGATTTCTATAAGCAGCTTGACGTACTAAAAGTTTATAAAATACCGCACCTCTAAACTAAAAGCAAAAAATAATACTAACAAATAAATAAATACTAACAAAATAATACTAATAAATAAATACTAACAAAGCAAAGAATGCATAGAGACAAGGTCAGTTTACTCGGAGCTCGATCGGGTGGCTTAAGACGAGAAAAAGCATTTACTGTAAATTTTTCAGGGAAATACATTACAGTCTAACCCCGTTATAACGAACTTCAAGGGACCAAAGGTTTTGTTCGCTATATCCGGTGGTTCGCTATATCCGAACCGTTAAGAAAAATGTTAGAGTTCACAAAATGTATAACTGATTAGTTGCTATGTATATTCAATAACGATGTATTAAAAAAGGATAAAATCCCTTAAAAATGATCATTAATGAATTAAGTTGTCATTAATGAATCGTTTTTAATTAACATTAATGAATCATTTTTAATTAACATTAATGAATTAAAATCGATTGCATTAAACTGACACAATACTAATTAAATTAACTAAAAAGGAAGACAAATGGAAATAAAGTCATTTTACCTTCAATAGTTCCTCACTGTTTTGATACAAAAATAATCGGTAATCTTCTGCTGACGGGATGCCGATTTCAAAAACATTTCATGAATTTCTTTGTCCAATACGTCAAATGACTCCAACAATCTTTCTTCCACTGTTTCTGAACACAAAAACTTATTAATGACACTCATCGCTGCTGTAGCATCTGAGATGGTGGGGATTTCGTCATTTATGCGCTCACCTTCATCAGCATCAGATCCAGAATCTTCGATTTCAGAATGATTCATTTTAATTTCTTCCGCAATATCTTCATCGGTCGGATTTTCCCATGTAATGACTTCATTATCACATATTTCGAGCAATTTCACCCCACAATCTGAGAATGATGAAATTTTGTGCTTTTCTATCCACATCGTGATTGTAAATCTTCATCATCATCTTCAACATTCTTTGCTTCTTCAACATTCGTTGTATCTTCAACATTCTTAAAAAGTTTAAAATTTTTAAAAAAATTCAGTTGTCGACTGAAAAAAAGGTTTGTTATAGCCGATTCTTAAGATTTCGGAGGTTTGCTATGAAAGGATAAATTAGCATTAAATACAATAGGAAAACTGCGGGACCAAAATTTTCGTACGTTATATACCAGGTTCGCTATAACGGGGTTTAACTGTATTAGATATTTTAATTCAATTTAAAAACTTGTACAATTATCTATATTCTCATCAAAACAAACAAAGAACAAAGAAACAAACAAACACACAATGAAACTTCTCTAGCCAGCTAACCCTATTGGATGACCCCCTCTAAAGGGTCACATTTTGTTCAGAACCGATTAAAGACTTCATACAGTCAATGTTATGGAAGAAACTTCTTTTCCACGGCCACTTTTTTTGGAACCATGTCTGGTCGCCATAGAGAAGTTTCACTGTACATATAGAGTTAGTTTAATGTTATTATTCTTTAACGTCAGAGCCAAAATTATTTTCAAATGAACGAAAGTTATGCTAAAACAATCGATTTAGTGTTAAAATAGTCTGTAGAAAAATATTACAGCTATTCTCCTCTCTCGAATTCCTCCAAAAATAAGTGCAAAAAAATTAATTTAAATACAAATGTTTCTCACCAAAATTTCTAATTTTAATTCTTTGGTTGACAGATTTTGAATTGATAAAGTTTTGATGAAAGAGGAAAGTCCATGCAGGATGTAACACATCTTTGTGAAACGGGTCGAAAGTACCCCGATTCTGGTCATTAGACCGGGACCTCGAGGTTCACTCCGATTCTTGACGATTCCCAAACATGGAAATCGGATGCCGACGCCTTAACGTCTGGCTTCTGATTAATGGCACTCCAGTTAAAACTTCCAAGTGGCTTTCCGACCAAAAAGGTTTCAGTAACGCCATGGTTAGAAAACCACAACTTAGTATGCCTTCCAAAGCAAAATAAGATTTCACAAGTTTTTTTTTTTTTCTATGTGTTTTTTTTTTTTTTTTTTTTTTTTTTTTGGGGGGGGGGGGCATCCTGTCCTGTTTGGCCTTCTTTACATTTTAACAATAAATAACTCATCGTATAACTTCGCCTGAGATCTGATCGTCTAGGACAGTGATTCCCGACCTTTTTACCATGCTTTTATTAACTTGCTTTCTTGTGTGTTTGTTTGTGTGTGCGTTTGTCTAGTACAAATCTTGCAATCGATTTTTATCTAACTTCCCAACTAGCTAGACATTTGAAACTTTTAGAATAGCTCAAAACACGATGACGATGCATTTTTTTAATACTTTTATCCCTCTTTAAGCATAATTAAATTAATTTTCAGTTATTTTCAGTTAATTTTGCCTTGTAGGCTGGTGCAGCCATCTATTGGCCGGAAAGGGAACTAGTCAAATGCAACAAGTCAAACAAGTCAAATGCAAGTTAACTTCCAATTACAAGTTAACTTCATTTTCTTTTAAGTTGATGGGATAATTCATGAAAAAAAATTTAAAAAGTATTTATTAATACATGGAATTGTCAAGTTTTTATGATTCAACAGAAAATTTAAAAACATGGTATATAAAAAGTATTTTTATCTTGTAATTATTATACTGGAGCACCACTTGACAACTTTGCGGCGTACCACTGGTTATGTTCTAACTTTTTGAGAGGAGTCAAATTCCATGCACATACCAATAACTTAACGGACCATTTCTAATGCCTTAAAAACTATTTACTCAGACTTGTTACTCTGGTTGCGGAGAAACCAAGATTACAGTCGATTGTAACATTGTGAGGACAGTAATTGTTTTATTATACAAATATTTTTAAAAAAAAACACTGACTCATCTGTAATCTACGAACATTGTTAAAATAAGAGTATCTATGCGTGTTACATCTGTTGTGCGTTATATTATTCATACAAAATGTACTTAAATGTCTAGGAGATTGTGTGCTTCAGACTCACACGTACTCAACCGAACGATGGCTAGCGAGATGGCATACCAGAGTCCTTGGCATGGACGTTTGAGGCCGTTTGGAATCGGCTTTAGGCAGTCTGATGAGAAGCAAAAGTTGACCTAACTAAACTCACAAGCACTTATTCAAGTAAATGGATAATATAACACACAACAGATGTAACACGCATACATACTCTTATTTTAACACTGATCGTAGATTACAGATGAGTCAGTGTTTTTTACCACGTTTCTATTAACTCGCTTTGTACAGTCAAATCTTGCAATCGATTTTAAACTAATTTTCCAACTAGCTAGACATTTGAAACTTTTAGAATGGCCCAGAACACGATGACAATGCATTCTTTTAATACTCTTAGCCATCTTTAAGCAGAAAAATCCGCAAGATGGCGCTTCGGTCGAATTCAATGCTTGCACTTTTGCGTAACGGCGTTCGACGATTTTGAAAACAGAATACGTGTGAATTTAGTTTGTTTACAAAAATGTACGAAAAATTTTAAAAGATTATAAAAGTGAGCAGTTTATAAAGTCTGTGAATAGTGGAAACGACTAAAAAGTGATTAAAAATAAAAATAAAAGAAAGTAAAAAAGAATAAGTAAGTGAAGGTTTGTGCAATTAAGAGAGAAAAATAAAAATAAATACGAGTGAAAAATAATTAAATAAGAAAATATTAAAATTGTGATTTGGCGAAATATGAGGTCTTTCCAGTAAGTTTGGAGCAGTCAAAACTCTTCGATGCACAGTCCTTCCAAGGTTCTAACTCGGATTAATGCAACGTAAGCCTGTCCCTCGGCGAAGACACTTTTTCCGGGGTACAGAACTGAATGGTTCACGGTACATCCTCGCATTTTGTGCACAGTGCAGGCCGATCATTATCTGTCAAGCTGATGAGATAGTTCTTCAAAAAAATTTCTAAAAAGTATTTATTAATACATAGAATTGTCAAGTTTATAAGATTCAACAGAAAATTTAAAAACGCGGTATATATAAAGTTCTTTTTATCTTGTAATTATTTAAATATTTGTATAATAAAACAATTACTGTCCTCAAAATGTTACAATCACCTGTAGTCTTGGTTTCTCCGCAACCAGAGTAACATGTCTGAGTAAATAGTTTTCAAGGCATTAGAAATGGTTCGGTAACCGACACCGGAAGTATCTCGAGATACACAACGACGTATATGGATGCTAGACAAACGCACCAGACAAAGCCTTTAGCTCCCTTTTTAGAATATCAGAATACGATCATTAACTTTAGCTTGAAAATGATTTTAAGAAGAAAATTTAACTCTAGGGGACAGTGGACTTTCAAATTTGTGAAATTTGTCCAAAAATTCGATTTTTTAATTTTATTGAATTGTGAAACTAGTACGTCCGAGTAAGAATGTGTTGCAAAAAGAATTTTTAATTTATGTGATTACTTTCCTAGTTATAGGCATTTGTATTTGTAAACAAAGTTTCCTGAATTAGAGTTTCATTTGAATTTTGTTACCCATCACTGTACACGATAATGATACAATTTTGAGAAATGTTGAAAAGCTAAAATATATTTATCTAAATCTATGGCTTATTGAAGTTCCATTGCACACACACACATATATATATATATATATATATATATATATATATATATATATATATATAAGGTAAGTTATATTTATTTGTTATGTAGTAATTTAATTTAGATATTGTGTGGTTTCTAATAGCAATAACTTTAAGTGTGTTTTTCTCAAAATAAAAATTTTCATGTCATAGGAATATTCAAACTGCTCCATGCGCATTTCTAATTATAGTATTGCTTTGAAATTTAAGTTCTATGTACTTAACTGTATATAAAATAAATATGATTGAAAAAACATTATGCTTCGTAGCTCAGAATTTCTAAATTTTGTACTTGTAAAGATGATTTATAGGTATTTTGCGTCATAAAAAGGGTGTTTTCACTATTATTATTTTTTTATCTTTAGATTTTCAATGAATGCTTAAAATAAGCAATAAGTTTCATTGTTAGTTCTATACGGTATCCTGTAAATAAAAGTTACCATATTATATACAAAATAAATGCGCATGGGACATTTTTAATTATGCCAATTATTGATATAATTCATAATTCATAAATTATTAATATTTCATCTTTAAATTTTAACCACTTTTACATATCTATGGTACTAATCCCATATTCAAATTTCAACCACATCCATTCAAAACAAAAAAAAGTTAGGTTTGAAAGTCCACTGTCCCCTTAAATACATTACTGTCTCATCCCCAGAATTGAAACTGGATAAAGAAATAGTCTTTTTAATCTGAGCTCTTGATAAGAGGTGGAAAAATTCGACTTGTTTGAACACAAAGGGATATTATATTAGGTAGCTCATATTATGTGTTTGATCACCTGCTTAAAAATTGTAATAAATCTGCCTGTGATGAAGCGCTTTCGATTTGAAAGAAAAATTAAAATTTTTAGAGAGATAAAGTGATCGAAGGCTGTTTTCATCACATTTCGGTTAGAATGCTAGGAAGCCGCCTTTGATTAGAGGACGGAACAGTAGTCTGTACGCTTAGCCAATTTAAAAGCGGCGGTGCGCGATAGGGGGTAGGTGATTCCAGACGCAGATAAGGAGATGGCACCAGGGTTTGACATTAAAGTAAAATACCCTATTGTAAAGAATTTATTGGACATGTAGACCGCAAAACACGTGGACTGGACTTTGGGTGGTCTGTAATTAAGGCGTGCATGGGTTATGGGATTATCCAATCCAAGAAATGAAAATTGATGCTAAGTGGTGGATTTTTGAAAGCTTTCCTGAATGGATTAGGAGTCACGAGAAGGCGTGGACTTTGTTATAAAAAAAATAAATAAATAGAAGACTTAGAGTTTTTTTAAAGGATTCACTCTGCATGCCGGCCCGGGTCCCTTTTCCCCGGTGCTTAGCATCGCAGGTGATGAAGTGTTGTTATTTTAACTGTAGAGGAACGGTTGAGCTTGCCCTGGAGTTTCCCGAAGAAATATGTCGTTTAGCGGAGCAGAGATCCGGTTGATGTATCCCGGTATGAGAGCCTCCTGATTCTAATACTAGAATTTGTTTTGCTGATCATGAAAATCTGGTTGCGGCCTTCAAAAATAAATAAACTAGAGTAGAGGTGGAGAGAATTGCGCCTTCACGTTGGAGTTCCGATTTGAGTGGTCCCGGAGTTTTCGATAGAGAGTGTGTGAGGACCTCCTGACAAATACCCCCATCTTTTAAAAAGAGCGGAAGAAGCCTACGATAGATGACCACGAAAGATGTCCATGACAGAGCAAAATGCCTACGATAGATGACCACGACCGAGGCCCACGTCAGCCTAAGATGTTGAGTGCCAGCTACCATAGAAGGAAGAAGCGATACCCCATGCCTAAGCAGAGCTTCGACGCCAGAGTCCCAGTGCTGTATCGTCAAACTGAGTGAGTGAAAGTCAAATTTTGTTTTGTTCAGACCCCACCGAGCTAAATGAAAGATTAGTGCGGGAACAGTGTTTTTGTAAAGATAATTTTGATGAATAGGAGTTCTTGGCTATGAGTTAGTTTAATAATTATATGCTCCCTGAATCCAAAAGGTGTAGATTTAATTAAATACATGTCATTCGATATGAATCGAGGAGAAAATGCTAAAAGATTAGTAAAATGTGTAAACTGTGTGCGAAGATTTGGTAATTCAGTTTTTTTTTGTAAATGGATAAGGTTGTAAATAAATCAATTTAATTTTGTTACATTGGAGTCAGTCATCTTTGTTTTGTGTAGTTGACCTAAAGGAAGGTTTTAGAAGCAAAGTTTATTTGGCCTGTTCGGTTGCAAACCTGTCTAGAGCTTTTGGGTTGTATTCAAGAAAATAAATAAAAAAAAACACAACGCACCCAAATACCTATAAATTATAAATAATTTGTACTAACCCAAATAATATACGAATCTCGCCCAAAGAAATAAATAATTTTAAGACAGGCAACACGACACTGCCCTCGTGTTAGACAGCGAGGAGTAAAGACTTTCTAGAGCAGGAATTACCAAACTCTGGATGTTTTATATCTCAACTAGCTGAAAACCCGTACTCCGCTACGAAGTACATTCAAATTAAATACAACGGTCAATGTATGCAATTAATGTCAAAAATATGTATATATGCATTTATAATAAATACAACGATCAATATACACAATTGATGTAAAAAAAAAAAAAATATGTTTATAAAAAATCGTAAGGGATATTTTTATAGACAAAATAATGTAGAAGAAAATATTCTAATTAAATTTAATAGGACATATTAAAGAATATAGGACAGTTAATATAGTACAGTTTGAGGAACATAATATCTTTTACTGTATTTTAATATTTTTTTGGATAATGTCCGATCGTCTGCCGCATTATCAAGGAAAAAAATATATTTTTTTGTCTATTTCGTTGCTATGCACGTGACGATAAATTTATTTAAAGTACCAGAAAAAGAAATCACGTGATGGGCATTTAATAAATGAAATTCTAAAAATGAATCTTTGAAAATTCACCAAAAATCAGAAAATGGAGGTAAAGATTCGAAAAAGACCTCATTTTAAAGGAATTTTTAGGATCTTAATCGTGATGCAAATTTTATAACCCTCAAATTATTATTTTAAATGCAAACTTAAAAAAAGTTACTAAAACAGCTCAAAAGTTTAATTTTAAAAATCTAAAAAGAATTTTTTTTAAATCTTTCTTAGTGCACCCCTACACCATAAGAAGAATCGCCATGCAAAATTTCAGCCCTTTAGGTCAAGCGGTTTGGTCTGTGCGTTGTATGTCAGTGAGTCAGTTAGTCAGTGAGTCAGTCAGTTACGGAACTGTTTTATATATATAGATTAAAATGAACGAATTTTACGGAAAATATTTTTCAATATCTATTTACCATGAAACTGTGATTTTTTTTAAAGGAGAAAGTCCTATTTCATGGGAAATCTACCACCTTTATAGGGTGGTAAACGAAAATCACTGTTACTTATTACGTATAGTAGACAAATTCTAAACGCTACTTTGCCCTTCCCCAATCTGTTCTGTCCCTTTTCGCATTACTGTTTTAGTTTCCCATACGGTATATAAGAAAATTTGTTTACGTAAAATTTTTTCTACTTTCATTGTTCTGCAATTCCGAATGCATATGGTAGGGGCATTATTTTGCCATGGAAGTGGAGTCGAAAAAAGGGTTGAGCCAGACAAACCAGACAACGAACCCACAAGATGATAGCACTCTCAAATAGTATTCAACAAACATTATCTCAAGCCCATGATCACCCTTCTCATTTTTTTGTTTTAGTTTTATATAAATAAATTAAGTTTATAATTTTCAAAAACCAAATTTTTGAAAACATGTACCAAGTTTTCATGTACCAAATTTTTTTTTAAAATTTAGATAATTTTATTTACAACACGGCAATTAAATTTAGTATACCTGACGTAACATTCAATGAATGGTATCATTACATTTTAAGGGTTTTAAGTGCATATATAACACCAAACTATCACTATAGGCAATTGGAAATTAAAAACTTAAAAACGTCTATAGGTAATATGCAAAAAGATTTTATCATTACATATGTAGACAAAGTTTCTTCAAACTAAGCATTTATATGTAGAAAATTCTATTGTGAATATTTGTCAACAATGTATCGAAACGAAAAAATGTACAAAAAATTGGACATTCCCGAACGTACTATTACTAATCATATAAAAGAATTGTATCGTAGGGTAGGTACTGAAATTAAACAAATTAAGTTTCCATATTATTTAGTATTGATACCCAAATTTCATAAAAATACCCTGAAATTTAGAACAGTTACTATTGGTTGCAACACTTATTAGCAAATGATAGACTTCTTACAATACTTAATAGGGTATTAGTTAAGCTGGCTTCGGAGGGAGGTTACTTTGTCAAAAATAGTTACACAGTTATAAAAACAATTAAAGGGCTTGGGAGGTGTAAAGGATATCAAAAGTTATGACTTTACAGACTTTTATAATTCAATAGACTTAAAAGACCTCTATAAAATCAATATAGATTTGTATGGACAGTACGACTTAAAGGGGTATATAACACTCAATAAATATCGGACTTTACTTGAATTGGTTTTGTATGAGACAGTGTTATATAATGGTAAGGATTTTTATAGGCAGGTTCAGGGTATCCCTATGGGAGGAGGTTGTTCCTCTGCTCTAGCAGACATTTATTTGCACTTCTATGAAAGAAGTGTAATGATCTTAAATGAGCTCCTGTTTTTCGGTATGTTGATGACATACTAATAGTTTTTAAGGAAAATATATCTTCACTTAGTTTGAGTTTTTACCCAGAAAGTTTAGAACTAGTTGAGATTAAATGTGACAACAAGGGTAGTTTGGTATTTCTCAATTTGTGTTTAAACATCGATGATCAGAATAACTTAACTTACCGTATGTATGACAAACGAGATGCAATTAGCTTTGAAACAGTCCGAATTACGTCATGGGATACTAATATACATAAAAACATAAAAGGAAATATTATTTTAAATTATTTAATTAGATGTATAAGATTGCATTCTAATGTTAAAGATATGAACATCAATATAAGCAAATTCATGAAAAGGGCTAGTGATAAAGGTTTTCCACGTCTATTTCCAAAATACATTTTAACCAAGTTTTCGGGAGCTTGCAACTGCGACTGTTATTGAGGTGAATTGGCTGTACCTGGTGTAGGGGGAATGTGATGTCTATATATTGTTTGTAGTTCTAGTGTTTAGTTCATTGGTAATGGAATACATTGTGGTTTGTAGCTGGTTTTGCAGATAAGCTTTCTTATGCAATTCATTCTTTAGTTTTAAGTATGATTTCGACTTCAATAATAAGGTTTATGGAATTGTAGTGACCTCCGGAAGCGTTGCCTAGGCTTAAAAAACATGTTTTAACCGGAGAGGGGAGTCACAACTCCCCCGGTCATTAGCTACAAGGCCTTCATGTTCTGATGATTTATAGTTATAATATCAACACTAGTTTTCAGGGCAGTTCCGTGCGGTTTTGGTATTTCATTCTGATTCTTTTATATTCAGCATTTATATTAATTATACGGTAATTTTTTTACGAGCAGCTTAGCGCAGTAATTAATGATTACTCTTATCGTATTAGTTAATTTTATTCACTTAATGCATTTGCAACTTATATATATATATATATATATATATATATATATATATATATATATATACCGGGTGGCCATAGTTAAACTGACAGTGCTCACAGTGTTCTGTAGCGCGATCTATTTGCGAGAATGACGCCACATTTTGTAGGAAGATTAAACAAGACGGGGGACGAAGGATTCCGCGAAAAAATAAATTAGTACCAAAAGTCACTGCTAGGGGAATATTTGGCACTGTGTAATAGAAAATAGAGTGTTAACAATTGCAAATCAATACGGAAATTACCTTTTATTTTGCATTCAAATGAGGTTCAATGTGGCTGCCGTTGTTGTGGACCACATATTGCATTCTGTGCACAGTATGCACAACAGCAGAAAGTAACATGTCTGCAGGAATCTCCCGTACAGTCCGTGATATGTTATCCTTCAACGTAGCCAGGTCCTGGACCACTCCTTGATAGACCTTGGACTTAAGGTAACCCCATAGCCAGAAGTCGCATGGGGTAAGATCAGGCGACCGAGGTGGCCATGCAGTTGGAAAGTAGCGGCTAATGACTCTTTCTGTTGTGAATTTCTGTCGTAGCAGCTGTTGCACCCGTACAGCAACGTGTGGAGGGGCTCCATCTTGCATGAAAATAATTTCCCCCAGGCATTGTCTTTGCTGAAGTGCCGGAATGACAAAGCTGTTCAACATGTGGCGATATTTCTCTCCGGTAACAGAACAGGTTTCCGGTCCTGTCGGGGTAATGTTCTCATAGAAGAATGGACCTACGATAAATTCCGCTGTGAACCCACACCAAACAGTTACCTTTGGTGAATGTAAGGGAATTTCTGTGACTGCATGTGGTGATTTGTCATCCCAAATTCGGCAGTTCTGGGTATTCACAGTTCCATGCAGGTAAAAGTGGGCCTCGTCTCCCCATAAGATTTTCCACGGCCAAGCATCATCCACCTCCATTCTAGCAAGAAAGGTGAGAGCAAAAGTCAATCGCTTATCATGGTCGGGGTACAGTAACTCCTGTACACGGCTGATCTTGTACGGATAGAAGTTGATAATCTTTCGTAAGATTTTCCATACCGTACTGTAAGGCATATCCATATTCCGAGCTAATCCACGAGCGCTAGAGGTGGCAGCAATATTGTCTGGTCCTCTGTCCACAATCGCCGTGGCAACTGCTTCGATTGTATCCTGTGGTACAGGTTTTCGTCCTCTGCCTGACTGAACCTTCAGAGAACCTGTTTTCTCAAACGTCGCAACCATTGCTTTTAGCCCATTAACTGACACAGGACCGTTACCTTTACGCATTTTTTTTGTGCGTTCTAAAAGCACGAAGAGCGGCTGACGCGTTGCACTGGTTGAGGTAAAAGAATTTGACCAGTAACGCACGCTCGACTAAAGCAGGAGACATTGCACATAAACTTTCAATCCGATTGATTCGAAACGTAACACATTGCCTTTTAAAACCCAAGCAGCTGACACTGTGCCGATGGATGCAACGTGAAATTTGAATAAAGAAGTTCTTCTGCTCAGCGTACGTGATATTGCAGATCACGAGACTTTATCGGTGTGTATGTAGATTTTACGCTTTTTTAAAAGTGTTGCCATATTGCACTTGAACTAAATAAGAAAATGTGCATAATAAAAGGTAATTTTATTCCGTCTTAATTTGCATTTGTTAACACACTATTTTCTATTATACAGCGCCAAATATTCCCCTAGCGGTGACTTTTGGAACTAATTTATTTTTTCGCGGAATCCTTCGTCCCCCGTCTTGTTTAATCTGCCTACAAAATGTGGCGTCATTCTCGCAAATAGATCGCGCTACAGAACACTGTGAGCACTGTCAGTTTAATTATGGCCACCCGGTATATAAATATATATATATATATATATATATATATATATATATATATATATATAGAGAGAGAGAGAGAGGGAGAATAGAAGGTCCAAATATGGGCTACATGTTTCATTTTAAGGTCAGGCCAGCTATATATTCAATATTTTCCAGATGTTACTATGTTAATACAACCTAAAACATGTGAGGATCAAGATAGGAAGGTAAGAAAGTGTTACATCATTCTGTGTTTTTTACAATAAATTTAATTGCAAAAGTTGGGAAATTAATAGTTTTTCAAATTGTGGTCTAAATATGGGCTACCTCTGACATTTGTTTAAAAAATATAAAAAATAAATCAAAAAATCAAAAATCGGGAAAATGCGCTTTAATTTTATGTTACTTTTAAATGTTGTTACTTTTAATTTTATTTGCAGAAGTCGCACACATCTACAACCTTTTCTGCCCCCGCACATCCTGTGCAATAAACAAAATATAAAAGGTGAAGGGGCACTTCTGTTTGGTCCGTCTGCCCTTACCACACACGGCCAAAACTGGCAAGCGGTTGAAACACATATTAATATTTAAACATAATATTAACTTGACATGATATTTTTAAAAAGAATTATCTATATATATAAAACAGTTCCGTAACTGACTCATTCATTCACTGACTGACATACAACGCACAGACCAAACCGCTGGACCTAAAGGGCTGAAAGTTTGCATGGCGATTCTTCTAATAGTGTAGGGGTGCACTAAGAAAGATTTTTCAAAAATTCTTCTTAGATTTTTTTAAATTAAATTTTCAAGCTGTTTTTTAAACTTTTTTTACGTTTGCATTTAAAATAATACATTGAGGGTTATAAAATTTATATCACGAGAAAGATCTTAAAAATTCCTTCAAAATGAAATTTTTTTCGAAATTTTACCTCCATTTCCTGATTTTTGGTGAATTTTTAAAGATTAATGTTTAGAATTTAATTTATTAAATGCTGATCACGTGATTTCCTTTTCTGGTACTTTCAATAAATTTATCGTCACGTGCGTAACAACTAAATAGACAAAAAAAATATTTTTTTCTCTTTCTAATGCAGCAGACGATTGGATATTATCCAAAAAAAATGCATATCCCTTACGATTTTTTTATAAATATATATATATATAGATAGATATATATTTTACATCAATTGTATACATTGATCATCTCATTTATTATAAATATATATATTTATTTTTTGGCATAAATTGCATACGTTGACCGTTGTATTTAATTTGAATGTACTCCGTAGCGAAGCGCGGGTTTTCAGCTAGTTTATCTGTATATATAAAACAGTTCCGTAACTGACTCACTGACTGACATACAACGCACAGACCACTGAACCAAAACGGCTGAAATTTTGCATGGCGATTCTTCTTATAGTGTAGGGGTGCACTAAGACAGATTTTTGAAAAATTCTTCTTAGATTTTTTTTAATTAAATTTTTAAGCTGTTATAGTAACTTTTTTTAAGTTTGCATTTAAAATAATAATTTGAGGGTTATAAAATTTATATCACGAGACAGATCTTAAAATTTCCTTTAAAATGAAATCTTTTTCGAACCTTTACCTCCATTTCCTGATTTTTGGTGAATTTTTAAAGATTCGTTTTTAGAATTTCATTTATTAAATGCCGACCACGCGATTTCTTTTTTTGGTACTTTAAATAAATTTATTGTCACGTGCATAACAACTACAGTGGCTCCCAAAAGTGTTCGTACACTTATGATTTTCAATGAAATAGAGGTCTATCCATTAATTAAAATGAATATTTCAGAATGCGTGTTTAACAATAAGATCTATAATCTATTCTTAACAAAACTACATGAAATATTTTAAAAACATAGTAAAACTTTATTTTTAAGAAACCAGTAATCAAAAAGTAACAAAAACTTTATCTCACAAAAGTCATCGTACACTTGTAAAAAATCTCTACATATTAGCAAATATTCTAATTTTTCGTTAAATTAATATTTAGTAGGATATCCTTTAGCATCCACAATAGCTTTTAAACGTCTGGGAATAGAGTGCTTTAGTTCTTTTGTAATTTTTGCATCAATGTTCATCCATTCTTCCATCATAATTGTTTTTAGTTCGCTTTTCGTGTGAATGTCGTGTTTCCGTACTCGAACCTCCAGTTCTCTCCAAATATGTTCTATTGGGTTTAAATCTGACGATTCAGGTGGTGTTTTCAAAACTTGTTGACAATTATAGAGACACCAGAGGCGAACGTTCAGAGCCGTGTGCTTAGGATCGTTATCTTGATGAAAAACAAAGTTGTTTCCAATACCCAAATTTTGAGCTGATAATTTTAAATTGTCTCCTAAAATATTTATAAAAACAGCATGATTCATTATGCCATCAATAAATACCAAATTTCCTAGTCCTGATGCTGACATGCACCCCCACACAAGGATACCTCCACCGGCATGCTTAACTGTTCCTACTAAGTTCTTGGGATTAAGTTCCTCGTTTTTTTCTTCTCCGTACAATTATACGCCCATCAGCACGAAAAATGTTCATCGGCAAATAAGACATTATTCCAATAGGTTTGGGGCTTATTTATCATTGATAGTGCGAATGGAAGCCTAAACTTTCTGTTTTTCTCACTCACAAAAAATTTTCTATGGGAAGAACGTCCATGTAATCCAGCTGTTCTGAGAACTCGTCAAAAAATAGCAGGTGAAATTGAAGTAGAAAATGTTTCCTTGAATTCTGCAGAAACTTTTACAGCACTCAAATGTGAATTTTTCACAAATTTTCTAATTATAAATCTCTGATCACGTTTTGTTAACTTTGCCGGACGGCCTTTTCTTATCTTGTTTTCGATCCAATTTTCTTCTTTAAAGCGTTTTTTCACATACTGCACAGTAGACTGGGATAAATTAAGTAATTTAGAAATATTCCGAACTGATTTACCACTACTATGTTGAAAAATAATCAATTTTCGAATGCTGTTTGTTGTTTCTTTACGACTACGAGCCATTTTAAAATAATAAATAGAATATTACGGAGTAGGCAAGCAAAAACTAAAGACAAACGATATTTTAAATGCCACCACAATTCAAAAATAAAAATAAAGCGCCACACGATAATTTTAATTATGAATTTATCCGAAAATATTTCAGTCTACGATGACTTTTGTGAGATAAAGTTTTTGTTACTTTTTGATTACTGGTTTCTTAAAAATAAAGTTTTACTATGTTTTCAAAATATTTCATGTAGTTTTGTTAAGAATAGATTATGGATCTTATTATTAAATACCCATTCTGAAATATTCATTTTAATTAATGGATAGACCCCTATTTCATTGAAATTCGCAAGTGTACGAACACTTTTGGGAGCCACTGTAAATAAACAAAAAATATTTTTTTTCTTGCCAATGCGACAGACGATTGGACATTATCCAAAAAAATATTAAGATACAGTAAAATAAATGTTCTACAAACTGTACTATATTAACTGTACTATATTCTTTAGTATTCTTTATATTAGATTTAATTTGAATATTTTCTTCTACATTATTTTGTCTATAAAAATATCCCTTTTCTTATAAATAAATAAATATATATATATATATATATATATATATATATATATATATATATATATATATATATATATATATATATATATATATATATATATATATATATATATATATATGTATATATATATATATATATGTATATATATATATATATATATATATATATATATATATATATTGTGGCAATTTCCCCCCCTCGAGGCGAGTAGGAACACCATTAAAATCGCCGCTAGCCGTGAACCGATGCTAAAGAATGGCCGACCCCGCGAGTGGAAGAGGACCACAATGGGCACCTCTTCGGGACGCATTCCTGGGATGAAAAGAGGAGACAGTCTGGCGCCATATTTTGACAGTGGCCGACAATGACAGTTTACGCCCTGAAACGAGATCGCTAATGAGTGAGCGAGTGATGAAGATGTAATAATCGGCATCGTTTTTTTGCGCACGGCTAGACTCTCAGCCTATACGGAGCGAGCTATAGAGAGGAGGCTAGAAAGAATTCCGCCAGGGATCAAGTTTTTAAAAGAAGCCGACGAGGGCTTGAAGACCAGTTTTTGTGCGGAGAGTTTTTCCTTAGAGAGCTTAGGGGTGATACCTGATCTCCTAGCTCCACGCACTTTTAAGTGACTTGTTTTTTGTGAGGCTCTGCCCTCTACGTGAGAAGACCCTTTTTCACCGAGAAAGGTCGGGGAAACCGATCGGAACTTGATCTCCCCAATTGTGTTATTTCAGAGAAGCTGCTAGCTTCCAGTGGACGAGTGCGGGCCCTTTTTTCTGTGACCTGACCAGCAGTTCGTCGCCTCGTTTTAGCGACAGTGTGCTCCATTCTTGAGAGACAGATGACGATTCCTACTCCAACTTCTACGGACTGCTTTGTATATATATTATTCGAGATCGCGGCCTAACCGTGTTTATTAAATAAAACTGAAATCCTCATTATCTTAAAAGTCTCTATTTTTAGTAAGCTGTCTACCTTACACGTAACCTGTGACGCTACCTAAGTGTCTGCTTTTGACACAAATCGCAGGAATACGTTACAGCTATACTAATAATAGAAGAATGGTGGCAGCAACGGATGAATCCAGCTTTAGAGAGTGATTTTACAAGACTGTGAGTGTGTGCGCGTACGATAGTTTGAACTTTCAAGAGTGCATAAAAACTGTGACTAGTGTGGAGCCATTCCTACTGAGCCAAGAAAGCCAACATCCCCGATTAGAGAAGCAAGCTTCGAGGACAGGTACTTGTTTTTTCATTCTCTAGAGGCAATTGTGTTTTTTAAATATTAACTCTTAAGTTAATTACCCGTCGAGAAAGTCGACATAATATTTGTGTTTTTTTAATTATTAACTCTTAAGTTAATTACCCGTCGAGAAAGTCGACAGAATATTTGTGTGTTTTAAATATTAACTCTTTAAGTTAATTACCCGTCGAGAAAGTCGACAGAATATTTGTGTTTTTTTAATTATTAACTCTTAAGTTAATTACCCGTCGAGAAAGTCGACAGAATATTTGTGTGTTTTAAATATTAACTCTTAAGTTAATTACCCGTCGAGAAAGTCGACAGAATATTTGTTTTTTTTTTAATATTAACTCTTAAGTTAATTACCCGTCGAGAAAGTCGACAGAATATTTGTGTTTTTTATAATTAACTCCTTAGTTAAGATAACTCGAGAAATTCGAGAAACGTTTGAGCATCAGCTCGTTAAGTATATTTTTTTTGAGTCCGAGACATTCGAGACTTGTGGTTTTGTGATCTGGTTTATGAACAAGTCGCGAAGTGTTACCAATTTAGTAAAAGTGTATCGTAGAAATTTTTTGTTGCAAGCATATGTTATTGAACCTAAATTGCATATTGTGTTATAGTATCAAGTGTATTTGTGCTAGAGATTAAGAAAAGTGCATTTTTATTAATTATTAAGTATTGTATTAGAGTGTATTATTTTGGAGAATTGGGTTTTGATTAGTGTATTGGGGTTATATTGGGTTAGGCAAAATGGCTTTCTTAATGACCTATAAGAAAGAAGACCTCCAGGTTCTTTCAGATGATCTAGGGATTGATTTCGAGGATCACGATAGGAAATGTGACCTATACGACAGAATTTTGTCCAGTGCGAGATATGATGAAGAGAGTGTTAGGGCTCAAATAAAAATCATTAAGGAAGAGCGCGAAAAAACAGAACGTATAGAATTAGAACGCGAAGCTAGGCAATTAGAATTTGAACGAGAAGTGAGGCAGAGAGATTTCGAACTGCAAAAATTACGGTTGACTCAGGCAGCCGAAACCGCCAGCGTAGCTTCGTCCCAGAATGAGAGCGCTAGGCCCGTACAAAATTTCAAAGCCCTAATGCAAAAGTATGATCCGGAAAAATCGGACATTTCTCTCTTCCTAACCCTGTTTGAACGTCAGGCACGAAAAGCACAGGTTGAAGACGGGGAACGAATGATGCATTTGCTTTCATTATTACCCACGGAGATCGCTGAAATAATTATTCGCGAACCCGTTGAGGTAGCAGATGATTACGATCAGGTAAAGAAATTACTTCTGAGCCGTTTTAAGTTAAGTCCGGAGACTTTTAGAGTTAAACTAAATCAACACCAGAGGCGGCCAGGTGCCCTATGGAAAGATTTAATTTTCGAGCTGAGAAATTATTTAGAGGGATGGCTTGAAGGGGTAAGTGTAAAAGATTTTGAAGCCCTTAAGAATCTCATGGTTGCAGACCAGATTAAAAAACGCGTCCCGGCGGAAATCCGAGAACATTTTTTGGATGAATGGGGAGCTATAGTGGACCCTCACATCTTAGTGAAAAAATTGGACGAATATGAAGCGACAAGGCGCACTATCAGAAAACCCATTAATTTAAAGCCGTTGGAGAAAAAAGGAACGGAAAAATCTAAAACCTTTGAGAAAAGTGAGGATAAAAAAGAGGTTAAAGAGAAACCCAACTCTTCTAACGGGAGAGACCAGGGATCTGTGAGAAATAACTGGAGGAATCGTGAGTATGAAAGGAGAAGAGCCCCGGCTTGTTACGAATGCGGGTCAACTGAGCATTTACGCCCTCAGTGCCCCGAATTACGCCGACAGACTAGCGAGCGGGTGAACAAAGTAGTGACCGCAGAGAACTTCGAACCCGTTTTTAAGCCATACCTCAGCAAAGCGAAGGTAAATGGTGTGGAGACCACTATTCTTCTCGACAGCGGGACGAGCCTTGATGTCGCTCCTTTTAAATTAGTCAGCGCGACGGATTTTACAGGAGAGGTCGTATGGGTCCGCTCCGCGTTAGAAAACGAGTTGCGAAGCTTACCAGTCGCAGTAGTGCGGATAGAGAGTCAAAAATATGGGAATTTTGTGACGAAAGCGGCCGTGGTAGGTAAATCAGTAGAGATGGACCACTACTTAATGGGGAATTATACTCAGGAAATTGTTGATAATATTAAGAATGGACCCCAGTTAGTGAATAATGTTGTCACGCGGAGCCGATCGAAGGCAGAAGCGAAAAATAAACCTGAAGGGGGGAATCAAAATTCAGAAAGTGAATTAGAAACCCAATCCGACCTCGAGAGAGAAATGGACGGCGAAATTGAAGGGGATTTAGAATTGCCCCCGGTCGAGGGAAGTACCGAGACGGAATTAGCTGGGATAAACTCAGAAACCTTCCTCGCAGAACAAACGAAATGTGAGGATCTAGAACCTCTCTGGGAAAAGGTTAAAAGTCAGACGACTACAGAGTACATAGTTGAGAAGGGGTTATTGTATAGGAAGTCTACGGATCACAGAGGTGAGGAACGGAGACAATTAGTTATACCCAAGTGTCTCCGAGACAGAATGTTAAAGCTAACTCACGAGGGGTTAGGCGGGCACATGGGAATCACTAAATGCAAAGACAAACTGTTGAGGTATTATTACTGGCCGAATTGTACTAAAGATGTAGAAAACCATGTAAAAACTTGTGATCCATGTCAACGGATAGGAAAGGCCAGGGAAAAGAAGAAGGCTCCCTTAAAATTGGTACCCATCATAAAGGAGGTTTTCTCCAAACTCTGTATTGATACGGTAGGACCCCTGCCTGAGACGAAAATAGGGAATCGGTACTTGTTGACAGCGATATGTGTAGCTTCGAAGTACCCTGAAGCTATACCCATCCCAGACATCCGGTCCGAGACTGTTACGGAGGCCCTCATGCTGATTTTCAGTAGGCTCGGTTTTCCGAAAGAGGTACAATGTGATAACGGCACTTGCTTCACGAGTAACTTGACGGAGACATTTTTTGAAAAGTTTAAAGTTAAGGTGACCCATAGTTCGGTTCGACACCCGCAAAGTAATAGTGTGGAAAGATGGCATCAAACTATAAAACGGTTAATTAAGGTTTTATGTTTAGAGTCAGGGCAAGATTGGGAGAGCATTCTCCCCGCCGCTTTACTTGCATTACGGACTGTGACCCACGAGTCAACAAATTTTAGTCCGGCAGAACTGGTCCACGGGAAAAATCTGAGAACCCCCGAGACTTTGCTCTACGAGCATTGGACCAATACGGAAGATGAAGAAAGCGCTGTTACAGAGTATGTGTTCGGGTTGTTAAACCGCCTAAAAAGATGTCAGGAACTCGCTTCAGAACGAGTTATAGAACAACAAGGGAAGAGGAAAAATTATTACGACCGAGATGCAGTTCAGAGAAGGTTCAGACCAGGGGATAAGGTTTTGGTTTTAGCAGCTTCCAGACCAAATCGACTTGCTGTACAATGGGTAGGGCCCGCGACAATCGAGAGTCAGTTGTCTGACACTAACTATATTGTGCAGGTGCCAGGTAGATCTGCGAAGTCGCAAATTTATCACATAAATTTGTTAAAACCATATCATCAGAGGGTGGAAAATGTAAATTTTCTGTTGAATGAAGAGGTAGGTCAGGAAAAATCCGATTCGGACTTAGAAATACCGTATCCTGTCGCGAACCCGACTCTTTTCGATTTCGACGAAATCGTTAAAGAGAACGACTTAGGAAATATGTGTACGCCCGACCAAATAAATCAGCTGGGAAAACTACTAGGATCCCACGCTAAAATATTTTCTAATGAACCCGGTCGCACTAACTTCATCGAGCATGACATCCAGCTGATAAGCGATAAACCTGTTCGATCAAAGCCATACAGAACTTCTCCCCGACAAAACGAAATATTAAAAACCGAAATAAAGCGCATGCTAGATCTCAATATCATAGAGATAGGTGAATCAGACTATACGTCTCCTATGATTTTGGTAGAAACTCCGGGTCGAGACCCCCGACCATGTATTGATTACCGGAAACTGAATTCAATGATCAGGGTAGAATATTTTCCGCTACCAAATATAGAGGAAAGGGTTGAAAAGGTCAGTGCCGCGAAGTACATCACGGTCATAGATTTGACAAAAGGTTACTGGCAGATACCCCTGAGTCCCCGGGCGCAGAGACTCGCTGCGTTCGTGACAACTTTTGGGACGTATCGACCCTTGGTAATGCCATTCGGGTTAGTAAATGCCCCGTATAGTTTCTCGATGTTTATGTCTCAACTCTTACAAGGTTGCGAAGAGTTCGGGGTTCCCTATCTAGACGATGTGGCTATTTTCTCGGAAAGCTGGGAAGAGCATTTGAACCATATTGATATTGTGTTAAAAAAGATCGCGCAAGCTAAACTAACGATAAAACCTGCCAAATGCCAATTCGCACAGAACCAAGTGAAGTACTTAGGGCATATTGTAGGAGGGGGAAGCAGAACACCTGCTCAAGCAAAGGTCGAAGCGGTGTTAAATTTTCCTCCCCCGAAAACGAAGACGCAGGTGCGCCAATTCTTAGGACTTAGCGGGTACTATTCCCGGTATATAATGGGATACGCGCTTATAGCGGAACCATTGACACGCTCTTTAAAGGGTCGAAACCGGAAGGAAAGTATTGAGTGGACAGAGGAGTGTGAAAGCGCCTTCCAAGAACTAAAAACAAAACTAACGGAGAAACCAGTACTATACGCTCCCGATTTCTCTAAGGAATTCGTGATACAAACCGACGCGTCCGACAAAGGAATAGGGGTAATATTGGCACAAAAGGGACCAAATAATGCGGAACATCCCGTTTTGTTTTTAAGCAGGAAGTTCACTGAGAGTGAGCAGAAATATTGTGCGACCGAAAAAGAATGCGCCGCAATTATCTTTGCCTTAAAAAAGTTGCGACATTATTTAGATGGACAGCCATTTACGATCGAAACCGATCACAACCCACTGGTTTTCCTGAAGAATAATGCCGGAAATAACCATAGGCTTATGAGGTGGTCTCTAGCTATGCAACCATTTAATTATAAGATTGGTCATAGGCCAGGGTCACAAAATAAACACGCAGACTGTCTCAGTAGAGCAGACTGATTTAAAAATAAATTGAATTGAAACATTTTTCATTTTTTTTTCGTATTGTAATTGGAATTAATTGTATTGTTTTTAAATTAAGAAATTGTGATAAGATAAAGTTTTCTTTTTAGTTGAACCTCTAAACCTAAGATAGTGTTGTAAATATGAATGTTTTTTTTTGTGTTTCTGTAAATATAAATGACATTTAATGTTTTAATTGAGGTATTGTGTTAGTGTAAAATTTTTTTTTATTGTAAATTAAGTGTAACATGAATAGTAAACTTAACCTAGAAGTTGATGCATAAATTAAAATTGTTAGGAATGCCTCTGGAGATGGAATACAAGTAAGATACCTGTACCTAACCCTTGATTTTCAGATTTTGCAGAACCGCAAAATCTCTTCAAAGGGGGGAGGGGCTGTGGCAATTTCCCCCCCTCGAGGCGAGTAGGAACACCATTAAAATCGCCGCTAGCCGTGAACCGATGCTAAAGAATGGCCGACCCCGCGAGTGGAAGAGGACCACAATGGGCACCTCTTCGGGACGCATTCCTGGGATGAAAAGAGGAGACAGTCTGGCGCCATATTTTGACAGTGGCCGACAATGACAGTTTACGCCCTGAAACGAGATCGCTAATGAGTGAGCGAGCGATGAAGATGTAATAATCGGCATCGTTTTTTTGCGCACGGCTAGACGCTCAGCCTATACGGAGCGAGCTATAGAGAGGAGGCTAGAAAGAATTCCGCCAGGGATCAAGTTTTTAAAAGAAGCCGACGAGGGCTTGAAGACCAGTTTTTGTGCGGAGAGTTTTTCCTTAGAGAGCTTAGGGGTGATACCTGATCTCCTAGCTCCACGCACTTTTAAGTGACTTGTTTTTTGTGAGGCTCTGCCCTCTACGTGAGAAGACCCTTTTTCACCGAGAAAGGTCGGGGAAACCGATCGGAACTTGATCTCCCCAATTGTGTTATTTCAGAGAAGCTGCTAGCTTCCAGTGGACGAGTGCGGGCCCTTTTTTCTGTGACCTGACCAGCAGTTCGTCGCCTCGTTTTAGCGACAGTGTGCTCCATCCTTGAGAGACAGATGACGATTCCTACTCCAACTTCTACGGACTGCTTTGTATATATATTATTCGAGATCGCGGCCTAACCGTGTTTATTAAATAAAACTGAAATCCTCATTATCTTAAAAGTCTCTATTTTTAGTAAGCTGTCTACCTTACACGTAACCTGTGACGCTACCTAAGTGTCTGCTTTTGACACAAATCGCAGGAATACGTTACAATCAATATATATATATATATATATATATATATATATATATATATATATATATATATATATATATATATATATATATATATATATATATATATATATATACAGTGAACGCTCGTTAATTCGAACTCAAAGGTTCTCAGAAAAAAGTTCGAATTATCCGAAGTTCGAATTATCCGATGTTAAGAGAAAATATATAACTTTAAATGTGTATCACTGAAGAAGAAACTCTCTTAGTATGCATAACCCCAGAAAATATATTATACTATGTTATCTAAAGTTAAACATATTAAAAAGCAATACCGACTTACCTTAATCATAAAATGAAGAAGAAGCTATGCAGTATAAAGTAAACTTCTATTAAAAATATGAATTACACTTTGGGGAAAAACTGTAAAATGGATGTTTGGTTCTGTTTATGATGCCTACATTGTTCTGCCAGCTTCTCGATTTGAAGTAAACATTTCAATTCATTTTCAGAGGAAGGTTCCATCTGAATAAATGCTTTCAGAATTTTAATAGAGTCTATTATGGCTTTGTCCATTATGGCCGCATTAAAAATATCTTGCGGCAGGTAAGTAGAGAAAAGCCCTGGCAGTTTCCTACCGAAATTAGTGCATTCGTCTTCGTTTACATGAGAGCTTTGGCCACATACAGTTTGATAAGAAATATTGTGCCTTGACTTAAATCGAGAAAGTCATCCATCACTGCATTTAAAATCTTCTATACCCATTCGACTTGGCAATTCATCAGCCTTCGTCAGCACTAGGGGTCCATTTATCGGAAAATTTCGAGATCTAACATCCTGGAACCATAGCAGTAGAGCTTTTTCTAGAACTTCTTGGGACGCATTTCACATGCATTTCCTTCCTCTAGCAAATTTTGATTTTTCTCATGAATCTAAAATTGACTCCTTGTTTTTCGAATTAGTTGACAAGGCATTTTTTTAATTCCATAGTCAGCTGCTAACTTTGTTAACATTCGCCATACTCTACTTTCTTTAAAATTTCTACTTTTGTCTCCAAAGTTAGGGTTTTGTACTTTCCACTTGTAGACATCCTGAATTTTTACACGTTCACACCACACAGTGAGGAAGCAAAACTAGACCACATTAACTTGTCTGCACTGGAGTTATAACTGACGCAGCTCCCTAGAATCTGTAGTAAAGACTAGTTTTTCTGAAATTCTAAGAAAATCGATCCAAATAAAGGGAAATTGATTTTTCCGTTTAGCACTAATAAGAAGGACAATAGCTACTAACGTTTAGCGGACATGCAATAGTCTAGGAATGCAGGCAAGTGCCTTTTTACACAGAAAAGAAATTTTGACACACAAAATAATAAATACAGTGTGTATTTTCTCCATTAAACGAGGAAAAAGAATTTGTTTTGTCAAATTTTTAGTTCGAATTAACCGAAGTGATAAAAATTTAGTTCGAATTAATGAGATATTTTAACATTAACTCCAATACAAGTTTTTTGGGGCCCTTGGATTAGTTCGAATTAACCGAAAGTTCGAATTAACCGAGTTCGAATTAACGAGCGTCCACTGTATATATATATATACAGTGGAATCTCGATCTATCGTTTTTCAAGGGACCGATTGAAATGAACGATAAATGCGAGAAAACGATAGATGCGGAAACATAACAAAGCAATATGATCGTTGGGCCTGGATAAAATGAACGGTATATACGGAAAAACGATGGATACGAAAACGATCGATCGAGATTCCACTGTATATATATATATATATATATATATATATATATATATATATATATATATATATATATATATATATATATATATATTACATCAGTTGTATACATTGATCGTCGTATTTATTATAGTATATATATTTATTTATTTATTTATTTTTGGCATTGATTGCATACATTGACCGTTGTATTTACTTTGAATGTACTCGGTAGCGAAGTGCGGGTTTTCAGCTACTATAGAATAAGCAGAAATATGCTGAATGATTTATAAAATTTTGAGTCCCCCCCCCCCATCTTCCAGCATGGGCAAGTTCTATCTCAGGGGTTTCTTAACTGAGAAAAGCGGGTCTAATTTGTCATTTCTCTGCATGTCTTTTCATGCAGTTTTTTTTTCATACAGTATGTCTCTTCATTGGATTGACTGGGCTCAATGACTTGGATGGTGATAGAGAAAGACTCTTTTTTACCTTCTTTAGCAGAAACGCCCATCCTATTTTTAGATGTAAAGTCAAGTTTATTTGTTTTATACGATTCGTCGAATATATAGGAGTGTTAAGGTAAATGTTTGTTTTGTCTATTTTTTAACTTTTTAATGGCTTTGCGGTTTTACCCACGTAGAATGTTATTTATTCGTTTTAACGTATTAAACTATAAGCAATTTAATTTTAAACTATAAGTATTAAACTATATGTAATACTATAAGTATTACTTATAGTTTGCTACTTATAGTTTAAAGTTAAATTAAATATCGTATCGTTTAAAATTAAATTGAAATCGTATAGTTTATAAATAATAAATGCATTTGTGATATTATTATTTTTTGCCATGTTTTTATTAACTTGCTTTCTTGTTTGTCCAGTACAAATCTTGCAATCGATTTTTAACAAACTTCCCGACTAGCTAAACATTTGAAACTTTTGGAATAGCTCAGAACTCGATGACAATGTATTCTTTTAATACTTTTAGCCATCTTTAGGCAGATTTGAATCCATTTTCAGTTAATTTTGTTTTGTAGAATGGTGCAGCCATCTATCGACGGGACGGGAATGAACAGTTAAACGCAAGTTAATTTCTAATTCCCAAGCTGAACGATTGATTACGCATTTGATACCTCTTTATTACGCATTTGATCATTTTCATTCAATTTGATGGGACCATGAAAAAAAAATTTAAGTATTTATTAATACATAGAATTGTCAAGTTTATATGATTCAACAGAAAATTTAAAAATGCTGATAGAGTCAGACGTGGACTCTATCTCACCGAAAATATTGTCTAGGAGGCGTCTAACGCGAGAATGGTTATGGCGCACATTCATAAATGGCGAAAAAGTTTTACGCCCTTGGATGGCTTATTCTCTGACTAAAGCATCGTTTTGCTTCTGTTGTCGTTTGTTTGAGAACGCAAACTCACCGAACGCATCGAAGTTTCACTCCTCCGACAGATTTAATACTTGGTAGAAACTGAAACCCAAAGTCGCCCGCCATGAATCAAGTGCTGCACACAACCAATTTTTTTTTGCAAACGGAAGAAGAAGTTGAAAACAAGACTTCAAAAAGGACAGACTATTGATAAAAAAAGAGCAAGAAGTCGTGGCAAAAGAAATGAAAAGTGGCATGAAATTCTAACCAGAATGTTTGATATAATAAGATTCTTGGCAAAACAAAATTTGGCGTTACGTGGCCACATTGAAAATGACACCAGTGCCAATAGAGGCAACTCTTTAGAACTGGTGCATCTACTGGCAAAGTACGATCCTGTTCTCCGAGAGCATTTAGTAAGAATAAAAATGGACCAAGAAATTTCACTGACTTGTATGTCACCAGAAATTCAAAACGAGTGTATTGAAATATTAGGGAATAAAGTTCGCCAAAAAATTATAGGTCGGGTTCAGAAAGCCAAGTATTATTCCATGATATTCGACAGTACCCTGAATATCTCCTACAAAGATCAAACAAGCCAAGTATTACGATACGTGATGATTGAGAATCGGGAAGTACGAGTAATGGAATCTTTTGTGGATTTCATTGAAACGAAAAACAAAACAGCCGAAGGTATTAGTGAGATGATACTAAGTAAGGCTTGACTCTGATGAACACGACATTATGAATTGTAGAGAGCAAGCTCACGATAATGCTGTTACAATGGCCGGAAGACAGACAGGTGTGCAGCAACGGAGAAAATATAACAAATCCTAATGCCGAATTCCTGCCCTGCCCAAACCACTAATTGAACTTAGTTTGCTTGCATGCGGCTTCGGTGGAGGCAAATTCAGTGACTTTCTTCAGCACTTTGGAACGTTGCTATGCTTTCTTTTTCTATGTCCACACACCGATGGGAGGTTCTGATTGCTGATACGGCCAAGAGTTTGAAGAGGGTTCAGGTCACAAGTTGGAGCGCAAGAGGCGATGTAGTAAACATGACACGAAATCATTACAAAGAAATTTTTGACAACGCTAGAGAAGCCAACAGAAATAGACGAAAGCTTGAACACACGAACGGACGCAGAAACTTTGTTAGTCGCGATGCAATCATTTTAGTTTCTATGTTTCTTGGGCCTCTGGCAACCGGTGCTGCGGGAGGTGAATGATGCCCAAAATAATTTGCAAAGGGGGGGGGGGGGGACATAACGTACATCAGTGTTGTAGGGTTCGCGTGTTGCTCAGATGCAAAGTTCTGGTAGCAGCGCTGTACATGCCAGCCAAAGTGAGTTCGGCGCAGGTGTTTGATCTATTTAAAGGGCACACGCTGAGTTGGCAAGAGCCCAAGACTTTAGTAGCGATACGGGATTCCGGTCAGTCAGACATGAGTGCAGCTCTACGTTTAAATTAGATTATTTTTTGTTTAAGTAGACGGAGGTGTACTTGCAGTGAGGGATACCAGGAGGAAGAAGTGCTGGCTACAGAATGAGATGGACGCACCAGCAATTGCCAGGGAGCCGAAGGACAAGTTCCGATGAAATGCTGCCGATCACACTATACGGCAGAGAAGGGCTATTATTCATTTGAGTTAGTTTTTCCGGGATTCCAGCTATGGACTTAAGAACAACCTGCCGATGATGAAGTGCAGAGACTTTTTGTAATAAACTTTGCTTCTAGGTTATGTTACTCAAGACGAACGAATGTTAAAAGGGGTAAGGAATCAGTTCAGGCAGAGAGTAGTTTCTAGGGGAGGATAGGAAATTGCATAGACTCCCAATCGCGGGGGGAGTTTTATTAAAAATCCGCGCCCGCACCCCGTTAAAGGGGTGGCGGTCTAAATTTTTTTGTTGGGTCAGGGAGAGTGTAGGGTTCGCGTGTTGCTCAGATGCAAAGTTCTGGTAGCAGCGCTGTACATGCCAGCCAAAGTGAGTTCGGCGCAGGTGTTTGATCTATTTAAAGGGCACACGCTGAGTTGGCAAGAGCCCAAGACTTTAGTAGCGATACGGGAGAGAGCGAGGCAAGCTTGATGGAAGGTGATAGCGGTGTTTAACTGATAGAGCGTGTATTGGTATTTAGCCGAGGTGGCTGCACGACTTCGAGAATTAGCTCAGAGCCGAGGTGTACGTGTATTGTTAGTAAATGCCTACTCTGCCTGAGGGATTCATTGCGACCTTTAGTTTCTTAGTACCGCGGGTTGCGGTACTGTTGTGTATTATTTTGGAAGCCCCAAGTCTGTATATGTTAGTCTGCCTCTACGTAGAGAATAAAGGAGTTATTCTAGAGTTATCCCTCGTACTTTATAATGTGCCTGGACCGTTAGAGAGATAAAAAAAAAAGGAAGAACCACATAGTGTGCTCAGAAAATAAGTGTCTTACAGACGGTATTGGAAGAGAAACAAGAGGAATCCGTAGACGAGGCTTTAAGTTACGCTAAAAGCTTGTGTGAAGAACTTGTCATTTCTATTGAATCTCCAAGACAAATTAGGAGGAGGCACATCATTGGCGACGGAAGTAAAGATGCCGGCTTATCGCACGAAGACGATTTAAACGAAAAATGTTTTCTTCATTAGACAGAGTAACTGCTGAAATTCGAGAAAGCTTCCAGCAGCTCCAGAATTTGGCCGAAAAATATGCCTTTCTAGGTCGTGCAATAATATTAGGCGTCGATGATGAGAAATGCAAACTCGACCAAGCTCCTCAAGATATTGACAGACAAGCTTGAGTGCGTAGCTACAACACACTGTAAGAAAGAACTTACTGATCCCGGCCCACTTAAAGTTTATTTTTTAGTCCAAACTTGAAGGAGGGTTACCTACTATAGTTAGAATGCTGAGAATATTCCTCACAGCTGCCGAAAGTAATGCCAGTTGGGAGAGAAGCTTCTCTAAATTGAAGCTGATTTAAAATTACACTTAAGATCTACAATGTCCACGTTGAGATTAACAAATCTAGCTATTTCGGCAATCGAACAAGAGGTACAAATTAACATTGACGAATGTATTAAAGAGTTTTCGTTTCAAAAAACACGCAGAATAAAATTTTAATTTAAGAGAGACGTTTTATTTTGAATCCGTTTGAAATAGTGACAGAGTATCACAGATTTTTTTTGCTTAATTGCGAAAATAGGGGGCGGCAAATTTAGGATTCGCAAAGGGTGGCAGAAATCCATGCTACGCCACTTTTTCAATGAAAACTTTGTAGTATTCTTAATACTTGTTTTTAGTTACCTGTAGTTTTTCAGGAAATCTTTTCATAGTTTCCTAGTGGAAACTGTACCTCCCGTACCGATGATTTTAACACCTCGAAGGCCGAACGTTCCAGGCGGATCTGACCGTTGTTACCGACGTACAGTGTCAAGAAAAAAAAATTTTAAGAAAAGTCGTGCTTTGCGGAGATATTGTAAAAAGAATGTTTATACAGAAGGTCGTTCGCACTTTATGGAAAAGATTTTAATAGTTAAGTTTTATGTATAAATTCCGTATTTTATGCGGTGATTTGCTTCGATCTGATAGCCATGGTTCTTGACAATAGCTGTAGCTCGAATTTTCCATGAAAGTAAATTTTTGCTTAGTACTGTCATGTCAGTTTTACCTCATTCCTCTTAGACCGTTTTCCAAAGGCCGTTCATTGTTCTTAGATGCCGTTTTCCTAAGGATCATATTAAAAAACCGAAATCGAAAAAGTCCATTGGAGAAGAGTCAGGTAATTTTACAGGTATTTCGTTAAATGGGATACATTTTATTCCTGATTCTGATTTTTTTTCTTTGCTAAATAAGCGGCAGTTGATTTAGACGTGTGACTAGAGGTTTTGTCCATATGAAGCACAACTTTATCAATGTCCTTTCCATATAATACTGGAATTTCTTCTTCAAAAATGGGTTCTAAAATATTCGCTGATAATAGAATGAATTAATTTTGGCTTTACTTGAGACTTTTTTATTTTTAATTTGTCGTTGTAACAAAATCCTGCTACTATCATGAACTCCTTTGAGAACTTTTCTGTACACTGACGTAGCCATTTCGTACGGTCGTTCCCGTCAGTTGAGCAATAGAAATTGATATTTTTTTTATTACAGTCACTTAAATATACCCATGCCCTATTGAGTGTTACCACAAATTTTCATTTTTCAGCAGTTAGGTGTTTTTCATATAATTTTCTACAATTTGTATTTCTTTCAGCAATACGCTTTGGCAAAAGCAGGTGAACTTTAGGTTTAAACATCTTTTTTAACTTCAAATCTTTATGAATAATTTTACTTACAGTGCCAGAAGGCATTCCTAGTTTCGATGCAATGGATCTTTGAGTCGGCGTATTTTCTTTTAGGATCAGAGACTTCACTTTCTTGATATTTACCTGCGTTCGAACAGTCTTAGGGCCTGTTCACATAGGAGTCCGTTGCGTTGCGTTAAGGAAAAGATGACGTTGAGATGAAAATAAACCAATCAGAGGCGTTAAAAATTTCATTGCTAATCGTTTGGAAGCATATGATTGGTTTATTTTCGTCTCAACGTCATCTTTTCCTTAAAGCAACGCAACGGAATCCTATGTGAACAGGCCCCTAGGATGAGGTTTAGTGGTCATTTTTACTTTCAGTTACACGTTTTTTCCCTTTCAAATTTAATATATTATAAATACCTATTTTTGAAATTTCCATGACCGCAATTTTTACACCGCTTTATAATTTGTTTATACGAATATTTCTCCTCGGAAAGTGCAGTTACGTAACCTTCGAGCCATCTATCAATTTTAGGAGCCATTTTCAAAATAAATCTTTTATTTTACATTCCAATCAAAGCAAAACAATAGCAGACGATTATTCTGAAGTTGCCAAATTTTTTTCTCAAAATGTATACCCCAAAAGCAAATTACAAAATCGTTTCCACAAAGTGCGAACGACCTTCAGATTTATTGAGCGAAAATATGTCGAAAATACATATTTTGCCGAAATAGTGAATAAAATATTAGCTCTTTTTCTTGAAAATCTTGTTGAAAATTATTATTATTTGGATCAAGTTGTCCACAAACTCTTACAAAAATAGTCTTTATGACGAGAAAAAGTCCGCTTGCGTTGACTCGATAAGAGCACGTGGTTTAACGTTGCCATAACTCCTGATTCATTCATGTCTGCAGTCCGCAAGCGCTATATACAGATATGTTCATTCCTCTCTTGCTTAATGTGTTAATTAAACATATTTGGTTTTTCAAAGTATTATTTTAAACTGACAATGTTTAAGAACTGGAATGTTTTTTTATATCGGTATTTGCGTTCCAATACTTTTCCTGTACTCTTTTTTGCTTTTGAGGTAGAGACGTTACCAAAAGTAAAATGAAAGTGAAACAAAAAATCAACCCCATAGGTTCATTTTTTACGTGTTTTTTATTAACTCGCTTTCTTGTTTGTTTGTGTGTTTGTGTGTTTGTCCAGTCCAAATCTTTCAATCGATTTCTAACTTCCCGACTAGCTAGACATTTGAAACTTTTAGAATAGCTCAGAACAGGATGACATTGTATTCTTTTGATATTTTTAGCCATCTTTAAGCAGCATTGAATCCATTTTCCGTTAATTTTGTTTTGTAGACTGGTGCAGCCATCTATCGACCGGGACGGGAACGAAAACTTAAACGCGAGTTAACTTCCAATTAACTTCATTTTCTTTCAAGTTCATGGGATAATTCATCAAAAAAAATGTAAAAAGTATTTATTAATACATAGAATTGTCAAATTTATAGGATTCATCATAAAATTTAAAAACATGGTATATAAATTTCTTATTATCTTGTAATTATTGCTTTTGAGGTAGAAACGTTACCACAAATAAAATGAAAGTGACACAAAAAATCAACCCCATAGGTCCATTTTTCAAAGGTTTTGCACGTCACGATTTTGCAGGAAAACTTGCATCTGCAAATAAGTTTTCGTTTCAGAGCGTATCCATGTGCGTTTGTTAACACAGCTGTCTCAGTGTGGTGGCGGGTTCGACGAACGGGATGGAATTCAAGCGACTGTCTGATTTCTGAATAAACCAGAGTTTTTTTTTTTGTTTTTTTTTCTTTGTATTTTCCTCCAATAATTTTCGCCGACTGATATTTGTTGGGGATCTTGTAAAACCACGCTGAGAACAACAGTGTTGGTATAAAAACGTTCATTTAATGGAACAGCTCCCCTTCCCCACGGACCTAGTTAGGATGTAATCCGGCATTAGCAACAACAACAATCAGGTCAAGTTGCTAGTTTTAAAAATGAAGCGACCAAAGTGTTGTTAATTAAATGAGAGAGCAACTGAAATATTACATATTAAAATTTTTATATTAACCTTTAGCTTACGGGGCTCATTTTTCTGATTCCCTGTTTGGAACGGGAAATTTCATACGGCCATTAAGGGGGTATTTTAGATATATGTATATATATATATATATATATATATATATATATATATATATATATATATATATATATATATATATATATATTACTTAAAAAGAATACGGTCGAACCCCATTATAGCAAACCCGGTATATAACGAACTCGTGGATATAACGAACGAAAATTTTGGTCCCACCGTTTTTCTGTTGTATTTAATGCTAATTTATCCTTTTATAGCGAACCTCCGAAATCTTAAGAATCGGCTATAACGAACATTTTTTTCACTGGACAACTGATTTTTTTTTTAATTTTTAAACTTTTTAAGAATGTTGAAAATACAACGAATGTTGAAGAAGCAAAAAGAGTTGAAGAAGAAGATGATGAAAATTTACTTATCGCGACGTGGATAGAAAACGACGAAATTTCATCATTCTCAGATTGTTTTCGAAACATGTGATGATGAAGTCAATACATGCGAAAATCCAACTGAAGAAGATATTGTGGAAGAAATTAAAATGAATCATTCTGAAATCGAAGATTCTGGATCTGATGCTGATGAAGGTGAGCGCATAAATGGCGAAATCCCCAACCATCTCAGATGCTACAACAGCGATGAGTGTCATTAATAAGTTTTTGTGTTCAGAAACAGTGGAAGAAAGAGTGTTGGAGTCATTTGAAGTATTGGACAAAGAAATTCATAAAATGTTTTTGAAATCGGCATCCCGTCAGCAGATGATTATCGATTATTTCTGTATCAAAACAGTGAGCAACAATTTAAGGTAAAATGAATTTATTTCCATTTGTCTTCATTTTTAGTTTATGTAATGAGTATTGTGTAAGTTTAATGTAATCGATTTTAGTCAATTTAATTCATTAATGATCATTTTTAATAGATATTATCATTCTTTTAATACATCATTATTGAATATACATAGCAACTAATGAGTTATACATTATTTGAACTGTAACATTTTTCTTAATAGTTCGGATATAGCGAACAAAACCTTTCGTCCCTTGAAGTTCGTTATAACGGGGTTCGACTGTATAAATGTGCCATCGGTTTCATTTGATTATCAACACCTGTAAGGATTGATTTTAAATACCTAATTTCATCGGAAAAATTGGCCTTATGCAGTGGGAGAAGAAACTGTTAATAACTATATGTAGATTGAGCTCCCCCTAAAATACAGAGCAACAATGACTGGACGAGTGCAAAAAGGTCATCCTAATCGTTTGCGCCCTTTCTCTAGTCAATAATTGCGCCACAGATACACTCTATTGGTCTAAAATAGATGCACGGGATTCGCTAAACAAACACTCAAACTGATAGACATCCTCCGATCTTTTTCAAAGCAATCAGCGATAAAAACATATACTCATCATTCTAACAAGAGAAATGGAGGAATCGAGATAGATCGAACAAAGCCAAACGGTGATTCCTATTTTGCTAACGCTCCGGCAAATTATTTTGTCATTCATTCGTCCCATCCAAAGAGTGCATCGGAGAGAAATGAAAAACGTCGTTTCGAGTTGCTTTTTCATTCGTAATGTATTAAAAGGCGTCCATTCTCATTTAAGTAATTGTAGACGGAAATCTTCAAACCTAGGTCTGGCAAATGTCGAAAAAGACTGGCAGGAAGGAGCTTGAAGAGAAATGGTTATATCTCCTGATTGAAAGACCGTTTCCCAAATAAACAGAAATGAGATCTTTCGTTTATTTCAATGTTTGAAACCATTCTGGGGGTTGTATGATATATGTTTCTTCTAATAAGCGTCGAAATTAATTTTTATTTTCTTTGCGATGCGATGAAATTCTCTGAAAAAGGCCAGTTTCTGCGATTAGGTTGTTCAAACAACAAGGTCGTCGTGTTAAGTTTTCAACTTTTAAAAAGCTCTGCAACTGCAGTGGAATAGGTATGAGCCTTTTCAGATAACTCTGTATATATAAAATGCTCCCCACTGTTTACCACGTTTTTATTAACTCGCTTTCTTGTTTGTTTGTTTGTCTAGTACAAATCTTGCAATCGATTTTTAACTAACTTACCGACTAGCTAGACATTTGAAACTTTTAGAATAGCTCGGAACACGATGACAAGGCATTCTTTTAATACTTTTAGCCATCTTTAAGTAGAATTAAAATCATTTTCAGTTAATTTTGTTTGAAAATTTCTTATAATTGCTCTCTTTATGACGCATTGGATCATTTTCTTTCAAGTTGATGGGATAGTTCATCAAAAAACTTTTAAAAAAGTATTTATTAATACATAGAATTGTCAAGTTTATATGATTCACCAGAAAATTTAAAAACGTGGTATATAAAAAGTTCTTTTTATCTTGTAATTATGTGACTGCGCATGCGTCCCAACTTTGATGAACTCGGAGATCGGGTGAGGTTTGCAATTACCTGGCAGGCATCTTATTGCTATTTTCGTATCGCCCACAAAAAATTTTTCTTAATACCATAAGAAAGTCATATTTGCATATTTGGCGAATTCCCGTCTACATTTATCTAATTTTTAATTTTTTACGAAATACTTCGAAGGTTAAAATAATACTTTAAAAACCCTTCAATTTATACTCACGTGCCATAAAATATTCTAATGATAGTTTTTAATCTGTCTCGCAATTCTAATAATTCAAATATGAACAATCAAAATAGGACCCGGGAATAGAATGGCATAGCCGGGCAGATGTTATTCAAAAGTTTTCGTCTGCGGGTGCTCTTATTGCATGAGTCGCAACGACGAAAGCATCAGATGAAATTGGCCTGTGTTGAGTCACGGCAATGTCCAGATCTGCCGAAAAATTAGTAAGACTTTTAGAGGATGGCCACAAAAATTGTACTATAGAAAGAGATATTTCTGAAACGGGATTTGTAAAAAGTTTTTTGAGCCGGTAGCCGATTCCAAATTCGTGGGATAATAATTACCAAAAAAAGGTCTGGCATGATCTTACCATTATTTTTTTGACGGGCTTTTAACTGGTACACAAATAAGCCGTATCAAATGAGACTATAAAAAAAGGGTATTTTAAATACACACCAAGTAGTTAAGAATTCAGTTCATTATCTCCTCCTATTCGGGGCGTCATTTTTCAGCCCTAAAATCTAAATTCTCTTCTTCCAAATGTTTGAATTCTGTTTGGCCAGTTTGGGTCTCCCATTTTAGCTGCTCTCCGTCCGCTAAATGCGGCTGGGATGGTCTGCACCATGTCGGTTCACAGGTGAGGGCGATAACAATGGCACCTTACTTATGTATCTATCCCACTTATGTATCAGTTGTATCATTTGTCAGGCATTGAATGGATTATTCGAATGACGTTTAGTCACTGTAAACCGGATCGGGGTGGGCCCGAAGTATAAGTGTCTCATAGAGTTGATCATGAAGGGAGAAATGTCTTATATTTTCATCTTGTTTAATATACAATATTTACATCGATCACTATATACATTCGTTTCGTTCCGCAGAATCATCACCAGGAAGAGCAGAGTTGATAAATAAAGTTCAATAGAGAATAAATAAAATTCAATAGTCTCTCTATTCTGCCCTCTCGCTGGCGTCGTTTATGACATAGTCCAAGCTCAGTCTATCCCCTTTGTCTCCCGCGGCCTCTCTTATTTATCCTTTTTCCTCTCCGTGACTTTCTGGAACATTCTCGTCCTTTCCACGCCTCGAATCACCCCTTCCGGTTTTTCTTGCACGTGGATCACTCACCGTGGTTCCCTGCGCTGTCGGCCCTCGCTTCGTTGAATGCCGCCCCTTTCTGCGGTAACGGTCCTTCGCTGATCATTCTAAATGATGCGTCCACTTCACTTAGTATTGGTCCTTTTCAAAGGTGCATTCAGACCTCGCCACCTGGTTGTGCTCTTTTTGAGTTTATGGATGATCCTGTCGACCGAGTCCCGATTGAGAATGTCGGAAGCGAGTCTGACAGTCACTTCTAACTGAACGTGCATGTCTAGCATGCGACGTAAATAATCTTTTCAGATATTTTCAGCCCGTGAGCTGTCATGCATGTCTACTTCGTATTGGACACACGTCAATCGTAAATGACCCACATATGTTAATTTCCAATTCAAAGGTGTCCTTTGCAATGTATATAAACTATTAAAGTGCGATATTGCGATTACTAGAGGTTTTATTTAGGAAAACATACTGCACATACCTAGGCTCCTAGTAGAGGCGAGCAAAGATTTCGTCGCGGGAAAATGGCGTCATAGTGACGTATACTTGTAAAATTCACCAATGAGCATTATTGTCGATTAAGAATGGCGTTACAAGGATTGCGAAATATCCGCATGCCCCGAGATTAAGGCGCCTTGACAACATACAACTTAATACAACTGAAATATTTCATTCTAGATATTTTACATTTGTTTCATATGAAAACTATTCAATGATCATGCACAATTTTTTCTTGTAGTACGTTTATAGATTACACAATATTTTCTAAAGGTATTGATACTTTTTTTTTTACAATGTTTTTATTAACTCGCTTTCTTGTTTGTCCAGTACAAATCTTGCAATCGATTTTTAACTAACTTCCCGACTAGCTAGACATTTGAAACTTTTAGAATAGCTCAGAACACGATGACAATGCATTCTCTTAATACTTTTAGCCGGAAAAATCCGCATGGTGGAGCTTCGATCGAATTCGATGCTTGTACTTTTGCGTAACGGCGTTTGACGATTTTGAAAACAGAATACGCGTGAATTTAGTTTGTTTACAAAAATATTGTACGAATTTTTTTTTTTAAATTATATAAGTTAGCAGTTTATAAAGTCTGTCGATAGTGGAGATGACTAAAAAGTGATTAAAATTAAATAAAAAGAAAGTGAAAAAGAATAATTAAGTGAAGGTTTGTGCAATTAAGAGAGAATTGTCAAGTTTATTTGATTCAACAGAAAATTTAAAAATGTCGTATATAAAAAGTTCTTTTTATCTTGCAATTATTTTTAAACTGATGTGCAAGAAGTCAACGCTTGTTTACTCTTACGCACAGGGACGACGTCAAGTAGGAAGGTGTTATATATCTGGCAACAGGCAGATGAACGTGTGGAAATCGGCTAGGTATGACGGCCATTCGACCAATAAAATCAATATCTGGAACTACAGACTGTAGTGTCATTTACATCTGCGTCTTTTCTTTTAATCAGGAATCAGCAGCAATATCCATAAATAAAATAATAGTATCGTATCATTACTTTATCAAACCCTTTGACTTCGGAGGTATCTTCAAATACAACAAATGGCAATGAGGGTGGAATCAAGATGGCATTGTCTACGTGGAATGACTTGAACTGACCTTTTGGTGAACAGAAGAAATTCCCAGCTATTATGGATGCTTCCTGTTGTAAAAACCTGCGAAGCCCTGTAACTCCCTCCAAATTGCAGTATGATGGAATATGTTTCCGTCATCGTAATCAGTTTGAAGGTGAGCCAATTTCTCATTGCAGTGCAGGTTTGCAAAAGTTATCAATTGCATTGCAATTTGGGGGGATAGTTTAACAATGAAGTTGGCAATTGAGTTATGGGACTTTGAAACGGGAAAACTTTAGCCGATAGTACATTAACTAATGAAAAAGCTAAGAGCGTCGCTATTGCAGTGGAATCGTGACATTCAGAATCAAACAGCGTGTTATAAAGCTACATGGTTTTCAAAATAAGTTTACTAAAACAAATAATTCCAATTTTGGAACCTGCTAAAGATGGGAGATTGCCTAGTAAGTCTTATAGGTGTGGTAGTTGAGAACATTTAGCTCAAGATTGTAAACATAAGGATACTCTGTGTAGAAATGGGCATTTGGCGAAAGTATGCCGCTCAAAGTGCAATGAATCGGCTAAACCAGGGTTTCCCAAAGTGGACGATACGGCCCGACCCCCCGGGGGGTGGCGGTAGTAGCCTCAAGTGACAATCTGGGGGCGGTGAAAGCATAAAGAAAGAAGACGAGACAATTATGTTCCGCAGAAACGTTCCGCAGAAACTAGACACAGAGTGTAAGGGAAGAAAAACCCTAGGCGGGAAACAATCATGTACACTATCTGGCCAAAAGTATCCAGTGGTACGGACTCGGAGAGTCCTGAGGCATATATTAATATGATGTTAGTCCTCCTTTTGCATCGATGACAGCCTCCACACGTCTGGGGAGACTTTCTACCAGTTTCTGATAGGTGACCATAGGAATTGACTTCCAGGCGTCCATCACAGCTGAAGTGAGTACTGGCAGTGAGGAGGGTCGATTTGGCTGTCTACGTAATCTGCGTTCTAATTCGTCCCAAAGGTGTTCAGTGGGATTTAGATCGGGGCTCTGAGAAGGCCAGTCCAGTTTTTGAACACCCATTTCGTCAAACCATGCCTGCGCAGGTCTCGATGTGTGAAAGGAGCAGTTATCCTGCTGGAAGAGAAATGGGCCTTCGCCGAAATATGGCCATAGAGTTGGGAGAGCAGCATTGTACAGAATGTCCACATACACCTCAAAGTTCGTGTTTCCAACCACAGAAACTAAGGAACCCATGCGAAACAGTGAAAAACACCTCCACACCATGATGCTGCCACCACCAAACTTAACAACAGTCGGCCCAATGCAGTCACGAAAGAAGAGCTCGCCGGGCATCCGCCAAACCCAGACGCGTCCATCGGACTGCCAGATTGTAAAGCGAGATTCGTCACTCCAAAGAACATTTTTCCACATGTCCACAGTCCAATGACGGCGATCTTCTTGAACCATTGCAATCGACGCTTCGCATTCTGGGGAGTGATGTTCGGTTTGTAAGCGGCTGAACGACCATGGAATTCCAGGTTTTTTAACTCTCGACGAACAGTCCTGCTGCTATCACTAACGCCTGATGATGTTTGGAACTCCCGAGTGATTTCAATCAACGAGGACTTGCGATTTTGTCTCACTATCCTTTTCAGAGTTCTACGGCTGCGTTCACTCATTTTTTTTCGGCCTGCCACTTTGTTTTTCTGCAGTTTCAATGCCTCGACGTTTCCACTTCACAATTGCATCACTCACAGTGGATTTTGGCTTCTGTAGAATGTCCGAAATTTCACGAACTGATTTCCCACTTTAATTGTTCTTAAATCCCACCTAACTGCAGAATTTAAAATTGTGAGAGGAATAGGCTCCGGTGATGGGAAAAGCGAAGTTGCCCTTTTAGACATAAGGAAATTTGATAAACATTTACTCCCCTCCTGGAGTACCCCGAATTTTTCATTTCTCGATGTCTCAAGGAGCTCCATTTTTCTCGGTGACTTTAATGCTCACTCGCCAAGATGGGGCTAGTAGAAGACCTTCTTAACACCAAGCCTTTTGAGATAATCTAGAGTAACGATAATGTGCATACCTATATTCATTTCAATGGTGCTAAAACTAATCCAGATCAGCTCAAGAATTTTTATAACCTCGTAACCCCATCGAAGCCAAGACCTTTTCTATCCGTCTTGGCTTGAGCCAAAGTGTGTTAAAAGCGGAGGACAGTGATAAATCTCTAATATCAGTGGCATACGAAACTATAAATACTCGCTACCCCGTTTCACATTGGCTCAGGGTCTATAGGGATGGCTCTAGAACAGAGCTCGTCAACCTTTTATTTTCCACGACACAACAACGTTTTTTCGATAATTCCACGGCACACCACAAGAAAAAGCTTGCAAATACATAAATTACAATAAATACGTATATATTTTTATTAGATAAAAAAACACAATAAAACAGCTCTATGTAACAAGATAATTATAATCCTTTAAGTTTTATATAAATCATTTTGAATTGTACACCAACATAAGAACAAATACATAAAGTTATTGTTTACAAGTAAAAAAAAATTCTCTTTAAATTTTTATACTAAAATTTGTTTTTTGTCTTTACTTAATCCTAATAAATCAAAGTTAATTTAAACATAACTAATTTATTAATGAGATATTTGAGCTTGTTTTGATGAACATATGTACGTTTTATATTTGGCTCTATATTAGAAAGAGCTACTCGAAGTTCATTGTCAAGACCCTTTAACTATGATCGTTTGTCATTTTTAATTAGAACCAGTGTCGAAAAACTTTGTTCGCATAAATATGTCGTAGAAAAAGGGAACAAAATTGCAATGGCCTTGTCAGAAATTTGTGGATATTCTTTCTTAACTGAAATCCAGAAATAGGACGCTCGAGCATACATACAATGTATGGTAACAACATGTTTTTGTTTTGTGTATAATTTCGACCCAGAGAAATTAAGGAGGAATATTTAGGAGTAAGTTAGAGGAATATTTTACTTAGAAAAATTTCTAACTATTAGCGGTAGTTAATTTTTTTTATTATTATAATCGACAAAATCACCGCGGCACAGTCAATATCACCTTTGTGTCAACGTTGGAGCCGGTGTTCACTGTTCTCATTTAACTCTCCTGTCGGTGCTTTCGGGTTAGTTTTTGATGGTGACATCTCAGCTATCCGTTTTGGCTCTTGTCCAACTTCAGAGCCGATTGGGGCGTTTCTCAAGAGTGGTGCTTCTCTCAGATTCGAGAGCAGGCTATTGACTCCCCATGTTACTCTCGATCGAAAGATATTGATGACTGTGTAAGGGCTTGCTCACATAGGAGTCCGTTGCGTCGCGTTAAGGAAAAGATGACGTTGAGACGAAAATAAACCAATCATATGGCTCCAAACGATTAGAAATGAATTTTTTAACGCCTATGATTGGTTTATTTTCGTCTCAACGTTATCTTTTCCTTAATGCAACGCAACGGACTCCAATGTGAACAGGCCCTTAACCTTCTGGAACGGTTGTCGGATCCTAATAAAACAGTTGTCTCGCAGTGAATCCCGGCCCACTGCGGAATCGAGGGGAACGAGGCTGCTGACTTCCTGTCGAAAAGGGGGGGGGGGGGTCGTCTCTTTTACAGCTAAACAACCAGGATCTGGCTTACCATTCCATCAAGACGATAGTGAAAAAGACCCACAGGTGTTCCTTCTCACAGGTTGTTACCGCTAGGAGCGGTCACAAGTCCTGCTATGACCATGCCCATGATATTCCTGAGTGGCCTACAGATAAATGCTACGGATTATTTTCTGGCCATGTTGCCTCCCTCCACAGAATTAACTTGGCTACCGACCTTCTTTGCCTCCTGTGTGATAATCAGGAAGAAATGGACATGCCTCATCTTGCTTCTTGTCCTGCTCCGTTTCTTTATGGGAGCGTTACTAGATTGCCAGACATAAGTTGGTGGATTAACTAATGTCATTTTTCTATCTTGTATTTTTCACATCTGTTGTCCTGTAATTCCTGCAATTGAAAATAAATTTTAAAAAAACTTAATAAGGAAAGTATTTCGCAAGGTATGTAAATATGTAAAACAGGAAAACTTTCAGAGGAAAAGAAAAACACCTTTAACGGAAACAAATTCCACAGGGTTCATTCTCGAATAGCACCATTTTTTTTCTGGACTTTTCCAGGAATTTCCAGATAATTTGGCGCAAAATTCCAGTTTAATAATATTAAAAAAAAACTCAAACTTTTGAAAGTTAAAATAATTATACTTCATTAAATTTTATATTTTTTTTATACAAATTAAAAAATTACATTCCCTGAAACTTTATATTTATTTTAACCACTTTCGAGTCAATTGTAAATACCTAGTTCTAAAAATATTTTTATAATGAGTAATCGTAAACATAGCACATGTATATACTAAATGTTATAACAGTTAATATGATAGAAGAAACAAGATTGCATTTTTAAGCTTTTGATCTTTTATAGGTTAAATTATTTGTCAGACGCACCTCCCTGCCAAGTTTGGCGATTTTGTGTATGGCGTGGTAACCATGCGATTTTGGCGAGGTTTTATTTTTATTTTATATTTAATTTTTAATTTAAGTCGTGTGCGGTTGTGGCAGTAGAGTTGAGAGTTTAAATTTAATAATAAATAATGATATTTATAATTTTGATTGTCTTCTTAATTTTTTAACAGCGCAAAGTTGAGTATGTTTTGTATTTTGCTTGTTTATTTTTGCTGTTTCTGCTGTGTTTTTTCCGCGCATACGTTATTGCTATTTTGTAATGTAGGAAATTTATTTGCTAACTCAGGTGAGCTGGGGATTTCTGTAATGTTTTTGGAATTTTAATTGCGGTAATTTTCCTTTTCCCGAAATTAGATTCATGAATTTTTATCCTTTCAAGTGAAATGTTGTTTTGTGGAAACCTTTTTATCCATCTTTTTTATCGCCGCGGACCGGTCAACGTTTGATAATTTTACCGCGGCCCGCTGAGGGGGGGGGACGTTGATTGTTTATATTTTAGACTAGCCGGGCTTCGCCCGGCTATGCTCGGGTCATCCGTCCACCAGACATACGGCTTTGAATTGATTGATTGAAAGGGAGAATTTTCATAAGAAGTACTATTAATTTGAACTATTAATTTGCCCCCCCCCTCCCCCACAAAACCACAAAAAGAAAAATTTGTTATTCGTATTAACACCCACCACCACCTGGTATGATATCAGCATACTTGCATTACAAAGAGATAAATTTACATGTGTAAAGAAATCGGCTGGCTACTTTAGCCTATATTCCTCCAATACAAAAATTCAAATTTCATGAAATTTGTGTTATTGGTGACATAATAATGCATTGTACATTGAAATTATATGAGTGCATGTTTTAGGCAGAATTGCCCATGTCTATGTTGCGAGATATTCTATATTCGGTTTAGTCAAAAGATAAGCACAATTGAAATATTAAACAGGCTTCCGGAGCATATGGTATTGTGGAAAAACAAATAAACCTCTCAATAAACACCGAAATTTCCTAAATATAAATATTTATATAAAGAAAATGTGAATATGCACTTTTTAAATATTTTAGCGTGTAATCAACAAAACAAAGAAATGGTGAACTTTATACAAAAATATCTTAGTAGAATATTTATCTAAAACCAAAAACTAAACTAATCAGCGAAGAACGAAATACATGAAATATGAACAGTTTTGGAAAAAAATCGGTAAAATGAAAATAAAAATTAAAGAATTATTTGTTGTTTGGACAGTTCAAACATGGTTCTTTATATCTAAAATGAAACTGAAAACCACGTATAAACAAAACTGAAGATAGATATAGAACTATGAAATGAGAACAAAAAGAATCTTATGTCACATGTTCACGTTTAAATATTCAACGACCTCTCAAGAAAGGATATACGGGCCTAGTCTCAGGCCTTTCGAAAAGAATTCACTATCGAAAAACGTCAGATATGACGTCACGATGAGGGCGTTCTCGCAAGCTAGAAGAAAATCGGTAGTCTCAGGCCATTTCTCGGGAGCTAAACTCACTTCGTATTTATCACTTAGCGGGTAAAATTTTCCACCAGACTTGAATCGGTGAGAATGTACTTCGCTTTCGAGTTTAAGATGGCCGCCGATTTCGTGTTGATTGTGTTCAAATAAAAGTACGTTCAGCACTTTAGGTCCAGCGGTTTGGTCTGTGCGTTATCTGTCAGTTAGTCACGGAACTGTTATATATATATATATATATATATATATATAAAAGAGCTCGTCTGTTTGTTTGTCCGGTATAGAATCCTAGACTGTTTCACCGACCGGGACCAAATTCGGCACAGTTAATGTTTAGGACCCGAGAAAGGCAACGCATCAGAAACAAAATTTGGGGCTCAATTAGTTTTTTTTTAATTAATTTTTTAACGATTTTTGTCAATTTATTGGCCAACAATATGCGAAAGCAAAATAAAATTGTGGTAGCAATTGCCATTCTTCATTATACATAAACGTCAATTCCAGTGCCACGCACGTTAGCGTAATATATCAAGAGATAAATGAAACATATACCCATGCGGTGACGTCAAACTTTATCTCTTTTGAAGTTTGACGTCACCGCATGGATATATTTTTCATTTCTCAGTGATTCATTTTTTAGTGAGAATCACGCTGTGAAAGAATCACGCTGTGTTTACGTTTTGATCAGTGGAGTATGATGCATTTAGAATTGAAATATCTCGAAAACTATTAAAGTAACAGAATAAGTGTACGCAGAAAAAATTATCAGTTTTTAAAACTCTTTCCAAATATGTAACATTTATGTACTTTCATAAAAAAAATACATCGATTTCGACATTTCTAAATATGGCCGAATTTCATAATGGAAACCTGGTGCACCCGGAAGTGTGCCCGACAGACTCCACGATTGCTTCATTAATATAGATTGTTTTGATTTAATAATTTTATTTTAATTGTGTTTAAACATGCCTTCAAAATAAAATGCAATTACACCAAAAATTAATATAAAGTGATTTAACATTTAGACTCACTAGAATGCTAAATCAATGAGAACCCTGAGCTTGTTTCTTTGCAACGAGACGGTTCCATCTGGGAGTAATAGGAGACAATGACACCTCGAAGTGTGTTGCACATGTCCAGTTTATTCCGTTGTTTTGTTTTGGTTGCTGTCACTGCAGAAAACCCCGATTCATATAGATAGGTTGTCGAAAATGGCAATAGGTTTTAAGTGCTGTGGTGGCAATCTCAGGGTATTCCGCCTAATCCAGAACACCGGCAGAGTTATTGTCTCGAACGTAGTTTTAAGGCCGCCGTCATTTGCAATCTCTAGTAGTTTATCTTCTTGCACAGACATGCTAGATTCGCCTGATTTGTTGACAAATGGGTCGCGGATACATTCCTTACCAGTTCGTGGGTCTTTTGTGGTTGGGAAGTAGCGCTGGAACTTTTAAAAGCAAAGACAGGTGGTATTGCACCAACTGGGAGAATGAATGTTCAGGCTCAGTCTCGCCTAAAATCCCAACTAATGTCTGAAACATGTCCAAACTGCCTCTGTTCACGCGCCGTCCCCACAACTCCAGTTTGCCTTTAAATGCAGCTACTTTGTCTGCCAACTTAAAAACAGTTGTTATTTTCCCCCGAAGGCACAGATTGAGTTCATTGAACAGGCTGAATATGTCACACAGGTAAGCCAGTTTTTCGACACATACCTTGTCTCTGAAATGTGCTGCCAGCGGTGACTTCTTTTCTGAGAGAAATCTTTGCAATGGCTCTCGTAATTCAAATACTCTGATTATCAATTTTCCTCTGGATAACCATCTTATTTCTGTGTATAAGAGAAGGCACCTGTACTCTGCGTCCATCTCCTCACAAAGCTGCTCAAATAGGCGCGAGTTAAGGGCGTGTGCTTTGATGTGGTTAATAACTTTAACGACATCAATCAATATGCTGTTAAGTTCCGGTGACATTTTTCGGCTTGCCAGCATTTCCCTGTGAATGAAACAATACGTAGATTCACTCTCAGGTGCAACCTCCTTAATCCGAGCGGTTAAACCAGACAGTCGTCCAGTCATGGCAGCAGCTCCGTCTGTGCATATGCCGACACAAAAGGACCATTTTAGTTGTCCTGATATATAACCATCCAGTGACTTGAACAGTTCTGCTCCTGTGGTGTTGGTTGGGAAAGATAGTGCACATAACAAATCCTCATGCACATCCTCCTAATATACATATTATCGCACATAAACAAGTAATATTGCCTTGTTATCGATATCTGTAGATTCGTCAACCTGGAGTGCGTACCACGGTGATGTATTAATCCTCTCCAACAATTGTGTCTCAATGTCTTCGGCTATTTCCTCAATGCGCCCAGTCACAGTGCTAGCCGACAAAGGCACATGTGCTATCTTTTCCACAGCAGCCTATCCTAGAAGTTCACGGCAAATGTCTTTAGTGGAGGGTAAGATCAGTTCTTCACCGACAGTGAATGGCTTTTTAGCCTTAGCAATACGGTTAACTACCAAATATGGTGCTCTCAGTGCATTCTCCTTTATTGATGTGGTGGTCCTCATAAATGTCTTCTATCCTTCGTGTTCCCGTTTTTTTCTTTCAAAATACTCCAAGGGCTTGTCTTTTAATCCAGGGTGCTTGGAGTTCAAGTGGCGAAGCAGTTTTGAAGATTTCATTGCCTCATTAGAGAGCTGGTTGCCGCAAACTATGCAGAGCGTTTTTGGTGTGTGTGAATCACCTGTCTCGATAAATCTATATTTCAATTAGGACTCATAGTATTGTCTGTTAAAGTTACATGTTTCTTTGATGTTGAAGGCTCTTCTGTTTCTTCACTGGGCCTTTTCTTTTTCCCAAGGAAACTTTCTAACGACGTCCGTTTCGTACTCATTTTTGCTTATTTGTGGGTTAAATTTGAGCAAACACAATATACACGTACACCAAGCACTGTTAAACATGAGAAAGTACCGGTGAACAGAAAGAGGAGCGATACACACCTTCTCTTTACCAAAGCTACAACGCCACTGCCGCTCAGCTCCAGGCACAGGCGGCTAGACTCTGCTCCGGGACAAATCTGATTGGTTGCTGAGACATGACGTAAAATACATCACAAGCACCCAAAACGCATGCGTGAGCCTGCCGAACGCGATTTCACGTGTTTACGTTTACCGTAATGTTTTTGTTTTATTATTGATGCGTTCCAGTTATTTGAAATTTGTAATATTCGGTAATGTTGATGTTATTATAATTTTGATGTATAAATGACGTTACGTTTATTTATTGTTCAATAAAAAACTCGTTTTATTTATTTATTTGTTTCTTTTTTTTCTCTCTTTCAGGAAAGCGCATTTATTTTCAATTTTATGACTGCAATTTTAATTCATAATCTTGAAATGTTTAATAAACAATAAACTAATTTAAAATAGTTACAAGATTTCTTCTGTTACAAAAGTATAAATTAGCACAAACCCGACAAAGTCGCACTAACCCGAGAGAAATACACCACAGTAAATAAAATGGAAATAATTTAATGTTCCTTGGGCGGCCCGGTACCATTTTATCCACGGACCAGTACCGGTCCACGGCCCACTGTTCTAAAGTGTAGTTCGTGGCAAAATGAGTGACATTATTGAATCGAGGTTGTTGTTTAATTTGTATTTTATGGGAAACAGGTGTGTAATATGTTTGTGTATGGAAAATTTGCGTTTAGGGCTACAAACCACCGGCTGGGGATTTCTGTAATGTTTTTCGAAGTTTAATACAGCCAGCGGTAAGTTTGTTTTCAACTTATTTATTTCTTGGTCGCTATTGATGTTTTTGTTTACATTTAGCACTTTAAGCCTAACAGGTGTGGAACTGGGAAAAGTTGGCGCCAACTTTTCGCCAACGGAGGTGCGTCTGACAAAGCTGTTCTTTTTTATATTCCAAACATTATATGTTGTTGCTGTTGGCCCCCTGCCCAGTAGTTCCAGACGAGGTCCACACAGGCTTTGGGCTGAGTACTGCAGAACCACAAGGGTCCGAGTTCGGCATCCCCGGGTATCGTACCTTCCCATACCACTGACCTCATGGGAAACCCGAAGGTATTTAACGATCAGAGTACCCTCACTACCGAAAGCCAAAGCTTCGTGCCCCCATAAATAGTGTGTTAAATCTTGGCGTATTTACGACATGCACTACATGGACGAGTTCCATGCATTCTGCTAATCCGGAAATCAAACGCATTAACTTTCACAATTTTTTTTTAATTCATCCAAACAATGATTAGCTATTTTGTTTGCTGGTGCACTGAAAATTTTAACAAAAAATATCTTAACATGGAACCTGTTTTTTCGGAGGATTTCCCATGTGTGTCAAGCAAAGAATCGCGGTCTGCCGAGGGGGTGTACGGAGATTTAAAAAGAAGGAAAACGGGGTTCACGTAGGACAAGTTCGGATGTCAATTAGTTGTGGTGGTTCGCCTACCGATACGGTTACCGCTCGACATTTATTATGATGATGGATTCCATAATACAGTGGACGCTCGTTAATTCGAACTAAAAGGTTCTCGGAAAAAAGTTCGAATTATCCGATGTTAAGAGAAAATATATAACTTTAAAAGTGTATCACTGAAGAAGAAAAATCTCCTAGTATGTATAACCCCAGAAAATCTATTATACTATGTTATCTAAAATTAACATATTAAAAAGCAATAGAGACTTGCCTTAATCATAAAATGAAGCAGAAAATATGCAGTAGAAAGTAGACTTTAATTAAAAATACGAATTACACTTTGGGGGAAAACTGTAAAGTGGATGTTTGGTTTTGTTTATGATGCCTACATAGTTCAGCCAACTTCTCGATTTGAAGTAAACATTTTAATTCATTTTCAGAGGAAGGTTCCATCTGAATAAATGCTTTCAGAGTTTTAATAGAATCCATTATGGCCGCATTAAAACTATCTTTCGGCAGGTAAGTAGAGAAAAGCCGTGGCAGTTTCCTACCGAAATTAGTGCATACGTCTTCGTTTACATCAGAGCTTTGGCCACATACAGTTTGATAAGAAATATTATGCCTTGACTTAAATCGAGAAAGCTATCCATCACTGCATTTAAAATCTTCAATACCCATTCGACTTGCCAATTCATCAGCCTTCGTCAGCACTAGGGGTCCATTTATCGGAAAATTTCGAGATCTAACATCCTGGAACCATAGCAGTAGAGCTTTTTCTAGATATTCTTGGGATACATTTCTCATGCGTTTCCTTCCTCTAGCAAATTTTGATTTTTCCCATGAATCTAAAATTGACTCCTTATTTTTCAAATAAGTTGACAAGATATTTTTTTTAATTCCATAGTAAGCTGCTAACTTTGTTTTACATTCGCCATTCTCTCTTTAAAATTTCTACCTTTGTCTCCAAAATTAGGGTTTTGTACTTTCCACGCGTAGACATCCTGAATTTTTACACTTTCACATCACACACAGAGGAAGAAAAACTAGATCACATTAACTTGTCTGCACTGCAGGCATAACTGACGCAGCTCCCTAGAATCTGTAGTAAAGACTGGTTTTTCTGAAATTCTAAGAAAATCGATACAAATAACGGAAAATCGCTTTGTCCGTTAAGCACTGATAAGGACAATAGCCACTAACATTTAGCGGAAATGCAATAGTCTAGGAATGCGGGCATGTGCCTCCTTACATAGAAAAAAAATACAGGTGATTTTGACACACAAAATAATAAATACAGCGTGTATTTTCTCCGTTAATTGAGGAAAAAGAAAATTTTTTGTCAAATTTTTAGTTCGAATTAACCGAATTGATAAAAATTTAGTTCGAATTAATGAAATATTTTTAACTTTAACTCCAATACAAGTTTTTTGGGGCCTTTGGATTAGTTCGAATTAACCGAAAGTTCTGATTAACCGAGTTCGAATTAACGAGCGTCTACTGTATCAGTTATCATAAGCCTCATTATCGCAGCACTGAAAATGACTGCGGGCACGAATAATAAACACGTTTTTAAATAGTTCTACAAATAATAAAAACACGTTAGCTACCCCGTGTCCAAATCTCACTCTAGGATGAACGATATTCGAGGTGAATCATTTGTCCATCATCAACATGTTCCACGGAACATCTTGTTGCACAATGCTATCGAGAAATGTACTTCCATGAGCAAATGTCTCAGCGCTGGTAGTGCCATCTTTTGGCACAAATGTAACTTTTAAGGCTTAATGCTCTCTGTCACTTGACCGGTCCCTATATTAAGAATATACACCCATTTAGTGAAATTGCCTTGCTATGATGATGTTTTCTTTATTTTAAAATGTTGTTCGTAATGAGATTTCATCGTATAGCAAATATCTCGCTAGATGTTTAAAAAAACTACAGTTTTTAAAGTTCAAAGACGATCGGCACAGTTCGATAACTTGGTATTCATTTCCTGCCATTATCTCAAAACTTAATTTTGCAATTTGTTACGCGAAATTTTATAATGAAAATTCTTTACATGAGCCTTTACACCTAAATCAATGTGATCTAAATAGTTCAAAGATGGAAATTGTAAAACTCTTACTGGGTTTAAACTAAATATCTCATTTTTATTGTTTTAAATTTAAGAAAAAAAAACACAATTCAATATTATAAAATATAATTTATTTTCTAACACAACTAAAAACATAATTTCAAATTACTGACCTATCAATATACATCCCTGAAGAATAAAACAGTCAGAAAGCCTTAAGACAAACTTCAGCTTTAATCAATCATTAAAATTAACAGACCTATGTAATATAAAGTGCTATATTGAAAGCATTCATCCTTCTCACACAAAATACTTTTAAGAGTAAAATAAGATACAATGTGAATAAAAATGTAATTTTAATCTTTTTCTATTACAATATAAAATATTGGTTTTGACAATTGAATTCTGTTTCAATTTGCATGTATCAGTTCCAATTATTTGCCATTATTGCATTGAATGGCTTTTAAAATATTCCCAAAACAAAATTTTATGGCTAATATTAAACCACTATGAATAAAGAAAGATAAAATTACATTATTACAAATTATTCTAGGTATGTAGAGAGTAGTATGTGCGTCAAAGTACATAAAGAAATATATGTACAATTAAATCATCACTGATGCAGATATGCAAAATTTCTTTTTCAGTCATAAAAGTTACAGAAAAAGTATTTCAATTCAATTTTTAATTCTTCCTTAAGCAAATTGAGAATTTTACATTAAATTAAGATGTTAAATGCTTAATTAACACGCTTAAAGGCTATTAACAAAATCAGAGCTGCCAGTGTCAAGTTGTACTTGTTACAAACAGCCACATTATAATAACCTAATTAGACAAAGGCTCTCCAGAAACATGTTCATAATAAATACAGGACATTTTCTCTCAAAATTTCTCCATGTATGTGGTATATGTGCTTCTTTTGGAAAAGACTAAAGCATAGATATGCCTATCATGTACTTACCATCAAACCATATTATGCACAGCATGAGGCAACGCATAAATAGTAACACTATATTACATCAAGTAGACTGCAAACAGTCTTCATATTGAAAACGTACATTATTAACATAATGACAAATGGTTAAAAATGTACTGTCTAAATTAATACTTTTTTATAAGAGACAATATATTGAACCTTGAAAAAGCAAAATCTAATAGAAAACATTAACCTTAAACACAGAATTTTTTAAAATGTTCATTATTATAAGTTAATTTTCTTAACCAAATATCACAGTGACTCCCATTCATATTATTTCTTCCAAATCTCAAAACAGTAGGAATGAATTGATAAATTATTTTAATTGAATATGGAAATATAATAAATATTAATTATAACAAATTACACTCTGCAGCATGCAAAAGATGCAGGTTTATAGCTGTCTATGTGAAAATCTCACAAAAATCAGGCTATGTCAGAGAAATATGTTTTGATATATACATATTTATAAACAACCAAGAATTTCTATCTATTTTGGTAATATATTGAGCAACAATTTCTTATTAATTATCAAAAATTTTTAAATTGTATGTACAGTGCATTCATTTGATGAAAATTTTATCTTTCAAGAAAAATAAAAAAAATTAAAGAAAATTCGCAAATTTTCAAAACAGTGGCTGTGCAACAGTTTAGTAACTGCAACAGATTTTCTCTCAATAAGTGAAGCAATTCAGAATAAGTTTTTACTAACATTCAATTTAAGTTTAATTAAAAAAAAAGGCACTCACTAAAAAACAAAGAACTTCTCCCCTTCACCCATTATTTCAAATGGACTTAATACTAGTTTTTACTAACAACAGTTACCTGATACAGCACATTCTGAAAGATAGACGATTTCATTTACTGATTTAAAGGTTACTGAAATCAATTTGATAAAACCATAAATTACATATGTACAAAGCTTTCTTTTCTCACTCTCTCTTTTTGTACTGTATAAACTATCTAAAATAAATTATGAAAAATACTTATTCATTTAAGAATAACAAAAAAACTTAAATTATCACAGAACAGAACAGAAATGTTTGAGCATAAGATAAAAATCAGAAAACACGTGGAAGATTAATATAAAATCTACTTATTACATATTTTAACCCATTTAAGACTGGCGTTGTGAAAACGCAACATTAATTTCTGTATTTTTTAAAGGCATGTTCTAAGTTTTGTACATCTGAAGTAACATTTTTATTTTATTCTCTATACTTTAATTGTTCATAATAAGTTTCTTGTTTCCACATTTGTCCTCTTTTAGCCCTTGCAAAAAATTGTTTTTTCTGGTGTTTTGAAAGGGAAAAAAATGACTAGTATCAAATAAACTACAGATAGCAGCACATGTTAAATTTCCAATTTGATGCATGTTCCGAGTTTACTAGAGACTAAAGAACAAAATGGCTTCAACAGGTAAGGCATAAATAATTTTTGTTTTTATGTTTCTCAATTCATAATTTAAAATGTTGCGAAAACGCAACATCAGTCCAATGTGTATTATTTAAGATTTTGATATGCTGCCAAGTTTTTTATGCAGTAAATTGGTATTGGTTTCATTTCAGAGAAGTTTGTCTCTAGAAAAAAGCAATTTTTGACATTGGAAGAGGCATTGGAGTATTTTCATGAGCTAGATGATGATGATATTTCGGAATCATCCTCAACAGAAGGTAATGGTGAACAATAATTCGTCATTATCCCTCTAGATCCGGATGATTTGACAGATGAAGAAGCTATTGATGATGATATTTTATGTGAAAATGTTGAATCACGTAAAGACATTGCAGGTGAAATCGACATTTTTTCTAATAAATGTAAAAGTAAGCAATATAGTAAGAAAAAGGAGCATACTGTATGGGAAAAATAGAGACTCTACATGGATGTAATAAATTCTAAAATAAGTTTATTAGAGCTTCAGAGATCTATATCTTTGAGAGAGCCTTGATAAAAAGGCTTGAAGAAATGCAGATGAATTCTATTTGACCTGAAACTTCACATATTGGAAGACCATCTTCAATTCAAAATCTAATTTTCAACGAAACTAGGAAAGACCGTATGGGCCATATTATTACTAAAAATAGTGAAAATAAACAAAAAAAATGTAAACACAGAAAAAGTCAAACAATTACTGTATGTAATAAGTGTAATGTACCTCTTCATGCAAAATTTTTAGAGACTTTAAAATTTTATTTTATTATTATTTAAAGTTTTATACTGTTTTGGACTGATGTTGTGAAAATGCAACATTTTGTAACTCTAGTAAAAATAAATTTAATTTTATGGAAACAACTTATTTGAGTAATTAATGTTTCAAGAAGTGTTAAAAAACTGTTTAGGTGCATTTCCAATAAAGGAAACATGGAGTGGTCTTAAATGGGTTAATAAAAATAAATAAAAATACTAATTTTACAAAAATGTTTAGTATCATCAAGCAGTTTAAAAATAGAAAGCTTTTCTAAAAACCCAAATAGAAATTAAATATTGATAACATACGAAAACACGTTTTTATGACACAACAGAAAAAAACATGCTTCAAATTCTGTACAAAATGTCTAGAGAGCATTAGATATAAGTATGAGTAGACTACAATCACAAAATTAAAGGACACTGCTAGAACCTGGACTGCAATTTTAGGATAATCGAGATGTTTAATTCTACATTAGCACACAATAATAACATAGATTAAAGAAATTTAAAAAATTAAACATGAGGGAAGACTGCTGAAATCAGATATAATATAAACTATCATGTTATCAAATTTAGAAATACTGACTTCATCTGGAAAAATTATGAATATATATCTAAAAAATTTTTCTACATTTATAATCGATTTTCCACTAAAAATTATAAAACTTAACTTATATTGAAAAAGTATTCATTTAAAATTCACATTCTATCAATTATATCTATCAATTAAACAACAGTTGTCAGAATAAAATATTAGTTGATGGATTGCTATGTTAGAGCAAGCCATTAATATCCCCTTGTGAACGAATCAAGATACAATTAACTTTCAGGAGTTGGAAAGAGTTATTTTTGTAAAATTGAAAATATTTATTAAAAATTTGAGAAATTATAAATATGATAAAAAATTATAAAATTCATGCAAAATTTTAAAAAGCTCAAACAATTATCATTTATTTCATCACAGTAAATATATTTCCTCGCAAAACTTTCATCAAGAAATGGAAATATTTTTCATGTATTTCTCCAATGATATCCATTCAACTAGAACAATGTCTAAACATATAGTAGTTGCATTAAAGAGCAATATTCTCAATTGAATTTCTATACTTCAATAAGAGTACTAATGAATAAATAACATGACACACATTTAGGAAGTTAAAACAGGCCAATTAAATTTAATAATTTCCTCCTATCATTAGCACCCAGCTGTTTTTATACAGAAAACTTAACTTTACATTCAGATCTGCTTCAATACTTCAAAAATTGAATTTAAACATAATAATAAATAATTTATTATTAATATAAAGTTTTAACAACTGTTACTAAAAACAATATAATATATATTTGGGAGAAAATGCAGAAACCTATTATACTAATTTATTAAGAAAAAACAAAACATCCAATATGATAACTTGAGTAAGGTTGATATAATATAAAGTGAAATATCTTACAATTCACTATATTATTTGGTAGCACACACTCTTTTGCTGAATAAAAATGAAAAAGAAAATTATTTTAATCAAACATCTTGTTACAATTAGCTTGGATGCAAACATAATTTGTAGCATTGCCACTATCTGTTACCTAATGCTAGAACCTCTAGCAATAAGCTAAGAAGATCTCACACAGTGCCTTTCAATAAAATGTGCAAACCATTACAGATTAATTCTGCACATTATGAGCAAATACTGGGACTACCATTTGAGTTTTCATTTTGTCTAATTACTTGAACTAAGCATTTAATTGATATATATCAATGACATGTCCCATTAGATTCTATATCAGAGAATGATCAGCATTGGGTTTTTTCTTCATTGTAAAATTTTAGTGGTAGATAAAATATTTCTAGCACTTACCTCAACCGAGTCTTTTCACGATATTTTATTCTGTATTCATTAAATAAAAAATAAAAATTTGAACATTGGTTTGATCACTGCTTTCTCACCAAACAAAAAAAAAGCTCAAGAATTAAATCTATTAATGACTCAAAATGATAACACTTTCAAAATTAAAAACCCTTCTATTTTTGTTCTTTAAAAGTCAAAATATACTGTTTGCTAATAATGCAAGCAAATTTCATAGCTAGCTAATACCTCATGAAATACACTTTGTATAATTGTTCCCATGATCCAAAAACTGAGAAAACAAAAAATATATAAACAGCATATTGAAATATATATTCAGTGTGTCATCCATGAAAAGTTATGTAAATTATGTCACAGACTATAGAGAGTTCAAGAAAGAACCAACGACTTAACAATTAATAAAACTAGCAAATATCTATAAATCTAATACACATTATATTAAAACAAACTATAAAATTTATCAATAATTAAACCTTGAAAATCTGGCATTTGAAATATCTGTTTCTCATTTTTAACTTTTATGCTTGCAATCAAATTGGTCGAACCACCTTCAGGATAATGAATATTGCTCACTATACAAATATGATCTTGTATGAAGTTCTAAAATATATGGACTAAACAAATGCATATGTACATAAATAATATATGTAAATTTTTACATTTATCTTATACTTCTTTTTAGTTTTGGAATACCTCAGCTTCAAACCGTCACTTATAATAGTATAACATATATATACTAGCTGAAAACCCGCACTTTGCTACGGAATACATTCAAATTAAATACAATGGTCAATGTAGCAATTAATGCAAAAAAATATATATAAATATATATATATATTTATAATAAATACAATGATCAATGTATGCAATTAGTGTAAAAAAAACAAAAAAATATATTTATTAAAAAATCATAAGTTATATTTTTATAGATAAAATAATGTAGAAGAAAATATTCAAATTAAATCTAATAGAACATACTAAATAATATAGTACAGTTCGAGAAACATTTCTTTTACTGTATTTTAATATTTTTTTGGATAATATCCAATCGTCTGCCGCATTAGCAAGAAAAAAAAAATTATTTGTCTATTTCATTGTTACGCACATGACGATAAATTAATTTAAAGTACCAGAAAAAGAAATCACATGATCAGCCTTTAATAAATTAAATTCTAAAAATGAATCTTTAAAAATTCACCAAAAATCATAAAATGGAGGTAAAGATTCGAAAAAGATTTCATTTTAAAGGAATTTTTATGATCTTTTTCGTGATATAAATTTTATAACCCTCAAATTATAATTTTAAATGAAAACTTAAAAAACATTACAAAAAAAGCTTAAAAATTTAATTTTAAAAAAACTAAGAAGAATTTTTTAAAAATCTTTCTTAGTGCACCCCTACACTATAAGAAGAATCGCCGTGCAACATTTCAGCCCTTTAGGTCCAGTGATTTGGCCTGTGCGTTATCTGTCAGTCAGTCAGTTACGGAACTGTTTTATATATATAGATAAATAAATTTTACTTTTTTCACTAAGTATGTTATATATGATTATAGGAAAAATAACTTAAACAATAAACAACCTATCAAATATAATGTTAAAGTAATCATAACTTTGTTACTCAACAAAATTCCTGTACAGATTGCTTAAAAAATGCATCTGCTAGAGTAGAGCATCAGCACTTAAAAGTCAATATTATTTTAATTTCTAAAAAGAGTAATAGGATCTTAATGTATTGAAATTAAAATTAGAAAGTAAGATGACGATATAAAATTTGGAAAGACAAACAAATTACTTCAATCAAAATGACACTCAGAAGATTTCATAACACTACACTCAATACCTCCTTATATTGTTGCCTTAGAAAAGTTAACAAATATGAAAATTATTTATAATTAGTCTTACCAAATTACTTAGTACACTGTGATTTTACTCTCAGTGAAAAATTATCTATATCGATCATTTTTCACAGAGAAAATCTAAATTAAAATCTCACCTTATAAGAAATTATAATGATGAAAAAAACATAACAGATCAATTATTGTATCAATTTACAATTATAGAAAACTAATGCACTAATTACACATTTGAATTAATCATTTTCATATTACTTGTGACATAAATACACGTTTTTCTATTTCAATTGTCAGAAAAAGGACAATTAACTAGAAATTAGAGCTCTCCCAGCCAACCAAAAATATTTCATAGATCCAAAATTAAGACATATCATTAATAACACTGACATCTCTTTCAGCCTTAAAGCCAGATTTTTAAGGTTAACAGGTTTAACAATCAATACACTGGAATGATAAATTCACACACACTCAAAAATGATGAAAATATTCCATTTTAACAACATAAAAATTAAAATACAAAAATATAGCAACAATATTATGATCTAAGAAAAATTAATAACTTACAAAATACAATTTTGCATTATGTATGCCATGTACTATTTATGCCATGTTGCATTATTTATGCACAATTTATGCCATGCTATTCAGTTTCTTTCACCACTCACACACAATTCTCACTGATAAGTAATTCAACTGCCAAAACTTGCATTAATCATAGTTGCATTATTTATGGACAATTTATGCCATGCTATTCAGTTTCTTTCACCACTCAAACACAATTCTCACTGATAAGTAATTCAATTGCCAAAATTTTGTTATAAAATCCAAGCTTAATATGACAATGTCACAATCACATATAGCTGCAAAATTTATATGAAGTAAAATCATACCAAGCATGCATTTGAAAAGTATCTCTATATTTGCTAACGGTGTTAGAAATTAAATTTTCTTAAATCATAAAAATGAAATCTTATGAAACACATCATTCAGAAAAGGAAAAATTATGAATAATAACCTCTTAAGAATAAATATATTTCTCGATTAATATATATTTCTCGATTAATCTATCTTCAATATCAAGAAATTAAAATTAAACATACATATTATACATACATATAATATATTATTATACATACATATATATGTATGTAAATCTAAAGAGCCTAAAAACAGGAAGTGCTACTTTTTAATTCTTTGAAATCTTTGAATGAACCCTCTCATATACCTGATGAAGTACCTTTTTCAGGCTAGATCATTTAAATTAATCCTGTTTCAGATATCTTCATATCTGAAATATTCCATTTAAATATCCCCACATCTCTAATGAAAAAGTTTAAAAATAACAATATCAAAAAATATAGATTTAATAAAGATTCCTTTTGCAGAAAATGACAAAATGAATGATGAATAGAGGCAGCAATAAAATTTCAAACAAATCGAGAGTTCTTAGCATTATATCTTCCAAAACTCCACACAGAAAGCCACACTTAATTAAGCACGAATTAGAGTTTTCCCAACCGAGTCTTTCTCGTTTGGACTACATGCTATTCCCTAAAAAGTGGAAAATTCTAGCAACCACCAAGCCTATCTAAACTGCTGATAAAACATTATCAAAAGAGACATTCATACATATACAAGGATAAAACAGACAGCAGGAATTAAGATAAATAGACTAAATAGCAGATATAAAAATTAAAATAGCAATTTTGGTGAGCTTTTTGTTGTGCTTAAAACTTCTGATAAAGAAAATTACAGTCAACCCTTGAAAAGAATTGTTGATAACAATTTCAATCAAACCATAATAGACAGTTTCTCATTGATAATTTTGAACACAACACATGCTTGAAGCATATGTTGTCTTTTTATCGGGCTAAATGTTTCAACCTGATAAGATAACAATTACACAAAAGTATATCAATGATAGAATCAATTGTACAAAATATTCTCATATCTTTGTATTAAAAATAAACAAAGATCACTACTTAAGGTAAAATTTCAACAGTTTATTTATAAAGGAATGGAATATTAATCACCAGCAACAGGAGAAATTCAATTTCCTATAAAAAGGCTAAATGAAATCTTTTAAAAAAATAAATAAATAAATAAAAATCTCTAAGTGCAATGCACTTCATACAAAAATTAATTGCTTCGACATGTGCAGAGGGAGAACCTTTTTTTTCCACTTAAAGAACTAAAATATACTTAAATATACATAAATATAAAATAACTTTTTAAACTACAATATCAATTGTTCATTAAAAATATTGTTGTACTGTTGTTGAAGTGATAATTCTAATCCATGTTTCTTTAGTGTATATATACATGTGTATATGTCCAGAATTTTTTTTTTTTTTTTTAAGATAAAACTAAAATACTAATTGTGCAAGAAAATGTGTTGCAAGAACATATGTAAGCCAAGTTTCATAACATCCTTACTATATATATATATATATATACTAGCTGAATACCCGTGCTTCGCTACGGAGTACATTCAAAATAAATACAATGATCAATGTATGCAATTAATGCCCTAAAAATATATATTTATAATAAATGCTATAGTCAATGTATGCAATTGTAAACTTAATACCCATAAACATACTAATTTGAATTAAATTCTTAAAAAACTTATCTCTCAATTAGTCTAGTGGTTAAATTATATCTTTTACCATATTTTAATATTTTTTTTTTCTCAATTTATTTTGCTGTTATGCACGTGATGCAAAATTAATTTAAAGTTTCACACAAAGAAAAGAAACCACGTGATCAGCATTTAACAAATTAAATTCTAAAAGTTAATCTTAAAAATTTACCAAAAATCAGAAAATGAAGGTAAAGATTTGAAAAAGATTTCATTTTAAAGGAATTTTTTTTTATCTTTCTCGTGATATAAATTTTATAACCCTCAGATTATTATTTTTAATTCAAACTCAAAAAAAAAGTTACATAACACTTAAAAATATAATTTTTAAAAATCCAATGAGAATTTTTCAAAAATCTTCCTTAGTGCACCCCTACACTATAAGAAGAATCGCCATGCAAAACTTCAGCCCTTTAAGTCCAGCGGTTTGGTCAGTCAATCAGCCAGTTATGGAACTATTTATATATATATATATATATATATATATATGTGTGTGTGTTTATTTATTTCACTGGATCTCTAAATAAAGAATACTAGGCTATTCAAGAACTTACAGCCTTGCAACAGAAAAGTGAGAGAGAAGATGACGACTCCTCACTAAGTATACAGATTACACTAAAGTTTATAAGCTATAATTCCTAGGCCTGGTTAAATAAAATTTTGAGACAAAAAGGTCAATAAATAATTTATAAGAATAGGATCTGTACCAGCACCATTGGCGGCTCCAGGGGGGGTGGCAGTAGGGGTAATCACCCCTCCCAAAACAGCCTGGCGTATTTTTCTTCTATAGCCTAAAATTATATAATCGTAAACCTAATATTAAATGAGTTTATATGAAATAAACATCGTCTCATTTTAAATTTATTCATTCATATATATATATATATATATATATATACAGTCGAATCCCGTTATAACGAACTTCAAGGGACCAAAGATTTTGTTCACTTTATCCGGTGGTTCGCTATTCCAAACCGTTAAGAAAACTGCTAGAGTTCCCAAAATGTATAACTCATTAGTTGCTATGTATATTCAATAATGATGTGTATTCAATAATGATGTATTAAAATATGACAAAATCTATTTAAAATGACCATTAATGAATTAAAACAACTAAAATTGATTACATTAAACTGACACAATACTCATTAAATTACGTACAATAGGAAAATGGCGGGACCAAAATTTTCGTTCATTATATCAGTAAGTTCGTTATATACCGGGTTTATTATAATGGGGTTTAACTGTATGTATATGTGTATATATATATATATATATATATATATATATATATATATATATATATATATATAAAACCCTAAGAGCCGACATTGCCCCCCCCCCCCCCTCTCCAAAAAAAAACTCTGGACTGGAGCCACCCCTGACCAGCACTTGCAATCAACTATTTGTTTGAGCCTGACAGTTTACTTCAGAATGAATTTAAAATTAATACAAAATCTGCCATGGGGAGAGAAAAAAAACAACTGTTTTAAGTATCAATTTAGAACTAACAATTAAAGGGGGGGGGAATTTTTTTTTTTTTATCTGCAAAGAAAAACATGTTTTTTAAAAATAAAACAAGACATGGACCCTTTTCTGTTATTAAAAAGTCCATAATGAAACCAAATATTAGTATTTATCAACACTCAGATAATAATTAGTCATGATATGTATGGAGCATTTAAAAGGAAAAAAAATTATTAACCAAAATTAAAACCTTTTTAATCAAAAACTTTTATTAAAAATTACTGAACTGGAGTTAATAATTATAGGAAATATTTACAGAAAATAAATAAATATTACAAATAGAAGAAACAAATATTACAAACAGTATTGTAAAGTATATTGTTATTTTACATTTCCTTTATACTAGCTACCATAGAACCCCATTCTCTGCATGCAGTAGACATGAATGTAATCCTGATGCTATTGCTGTACATTCAATTGGCAGATATCATTCAATATATACATACTGGACAGCAATAGACCCCAAAATGAGAAACATTTTAACAAAACTATGAATTGCCTTAGTGCTCTCAACAAATCCGTCTTCATTTGATAAATTTCAAACATACTCTCTTGCTATGAATCATTTGTTCACTTTGATTCACTAAAGTATAATTTCCAATAATGATGATTTTTCAAAATATTATAGTTCTAACACTCTTGAGTTCATTTCATAGTAAAATGATTCGAGCTCAGCCATATCAAATATTTTATCAAGAAAAATCTAATATCTTAAAATGCATTTTATATTCACCTTAATAGCATTTAAAAATGAATCTGTAAAACCTGCACTTTCTAGTACATAACATTATTAGTAAGTAACAAGTTTCTTTCACATATCACAATAATTTAATAATTCTAAATTCGTAGCAGCACCTGTCTTAGAGAATTCATTTGAAGTTTAAAAAAAAATAATCCATAAATTAATAGGAAAAATTAAAGAAAAATTTAGAGAGAAAATAGCATTTTTCCATCAGATAGAAATCTGTTAATAGTTTAAAGAAAAAGTTCAAGTCATAGTTTAAAGTTCAAATACCACAATAATTTAATAATTCTGGACAATATCTTTCCTAGAGAATTCATTAGTAGTTTCAAGATAACAATTTTTATGCAAACAGCACAAAAAAGAATCTATATATTTAGGGGGGAGGGGGAATTTAGGGAAAAAAATATTTGTCCATGATAGAGAAAACTGTTAACAGTATTTCCAGAATCCTACTCTTCAATAAAGCTACTTTGGAAAACTTTCTATAATAGATAAAATATTTTGAAGGGAAAGACAAAAATAGATGGCTCATCCTAATGAAGCCTTTTCAAATTAATAAACTGAATTATTATAACAATTTAATAACATCTACCTTTATTTCAAAAGTATGCACATTGTGTTTAAAACACCAGATGCGATGCAAGAACTTCAAACATTAGATGAAATACAACAGTTTATTAATAACTTGGTGTGGTTTGATATACACTGAGTGTTGATACAATCAAAGTATAGAGATTACTTCAAATTAAATCAATTTTGAATCTTAATGATTGCAGCCATAATGCTATTCATAAGTTTAACCATGTGAAAACCCTAAAAATATTTCAAAGATTAGTTTTCATAAAATAAGTCTCTCCAAGGCATAGCGTGCTTCTAACTTTTTTTTTTGGGGGGGGGACGAATTGAATTCAGTCAGGGCCCTCCTCAGTGCATTGTCCTTAAAATATGAAATATGATATTTTTAAAATTAAACAACAATAGAATTGATGCTTGAATAGTATTCAAAAGTTATACAATGAGAAAAATATATATAATATAAATAAAATTAGAAAAAAAATAGCATCGAATTTTTGTTATGGATCCTATCATTATAAAAAAACTTTGTTAAGGCTAAAGACATAATTGGAATCTTCAGTGTCACAGTTTGAAAAAGCGAGAAAAAACCAACTTTCTTAAAAGTTTTCTACAATTTTCAGATTTTAACTGAACTTCTATTAACATTTTAATGTATTTTAAGTTAAGTTAGGGGGGCACGTGCCCCCCCCCCTGACGCTACGCCTATGGGTCTCTCAGGTTAAGAAAGTTTCACTCAGTGTGATTAGTGCATTCAAAGTCAGCTCATCAGGAAAGTTTTTTAAATATCACCTTTATAATGGGATTCACTAGAACTGGAGACTCTTAAATCGTGAAAATTATTCATCTCTGGCTGGTAAATCTTGAGGAGTACTGCTACAGGTCACATTACATGACATTAAATTGAAATATTTCAAAAAACTATTAAAACTATTGACTAACTGTGACTTTCTTTTATCTAGTACCTTTAGTTTTTAAGGTGCAATGATTTTTTTAAGAAATGACCCATATGGCTATATGAATTTGGATGATGATTTTCAAAATATTTTTGGGCTCTTATTTAAGGACTTATAATTATATCAAAATTCAAACACATGACTTTTAATGCTCTTATTTAAGGACTTACAATTATATCAAAATTCTAACAGATGACTTTTAATTTTGCTTCTTTTTTTTTCTTTCTTCTTATAAATAAAACTTAATTTTGAAAAGCAAAAATTAGGTGAAAAAACTGTATACCTAATTCTGTTTTTGCACAAACTTCTTTTACACAAATTCAAAAAAATATTTCATTCTCTTTTTACGCGAGTCATTTTGATTTAACACAAGCGATCCAATCCAACTTTTCTTTTTCTTTTTGGTCTATAAATTCTAAGAAAACAAAATTTTATTTGTGGTGTATTATTTTTGACGATAGTGTATCCAGTTCTGTTTTGATTCAAGAATTCTATCTGCAAAATCATTTTCTTCTTTTATTCTATCAAAAATGGAGAAAATGAAAGAAAATGATCCTTTTCTACCTGCAGATTTAATAAAAGATGGTCTGGAACTGGCCAAAAAGCAGGGTAATCATTCTGTCAAACATCACCCTAATGAGGAATGCGCTGGGAAGTTTCAACATGAACTGAAGTTGTTGACAGCCTCTTACAAAGAGGCAAAACACGAACACAATGGATAATAACTGAATTCGTTCGTAAAACCGGTAAATCATGAGCACCAGTGGAGACTCGTGCTGATTTTGCTCAAGAGATCATAGAAAGAATTTCATTAATAAAGGAAGAAGACGATGGCCACAACATTTTTAGTGATAGCAGTGATATTCCAGTCGTACGCAAACGTATGCGCTGTTTATTGTCAGAAAGTGAAAATGAATAATAATTTTTAAAAATTTATGTATAAAAGAATTTTTTTTTGTTACGTATGTTACGTTTGTTTGGACAATTTTTTTCATTTTCATTACATATTATTACATGTGTATTTTGTAGAAATAAAATAATATGCTTAAAACGAATACACTCATATGGTGTTTTAAAATTATTTTTACTGATTTTATGACCCAGAACGAATCTTCTTTTCTTACATAGATATAGTGTCTTTTTTTTACACGTATTCTTCAGGAACGCATCTATCGTGTAAAAACAGAATTAGGTGTATATAGCAAAAATTTCTTACAGGGATATTTCAATTAACATGCCTATTAAACAACTATTGAAGAGCGACTGACAATTATTAGAAATTGAGTTTTACATCCCAAAACATTTGTCTAAAAAGGTCTGTTGTAGTAACTTCAATTTACATTGCAGATGTCAAGATCATTTCAATAGCACATCATAATATTTCCCAAAAGGGACTAATAAAACGTCAAAGAGAATAATTACACATCACATCTTACATATCCAAATTTGTACTAAACCCGCGGTTTCCAACTTGGGAGGCACGGACTATTGCCAGGGGAGGCACCAAAACTTTAATAAAAAATCAATGTTCATACCATAATATCTATAAATAGACCAATTTGAGGTGACAACCATCGAAAAAGAAAAATTGATAGAATTGTCATGCGATAGCTCACTAAAACAAAAGTTTCAAAATTAAATCATAATTCAATTTTGGATGAATCTTAGTGGAAAGTATGAATCTCTGTATTGCAAAGCAATGCGAGTGCTTCTACAGTTTGTAACGTCTTATTGATGCGAAACGGGCTTTCGGCACTGAAAACCAAATATCGAACCAGGTTAACAGTCAAAAGAGTTCCGAGCGGCACTCTCCACATTGCCCCCAAGATTTGATAAACAACAACCCTCGCATTAAATTTTGACGCGTTAGATGTAGTTTATTTAGTAATTTAATATAACATAAATATGCATGTTCGTATTGATATAGCAAAATCTTGTTATTATTCTGTTAATTGTAGTTTTCATTATTTGTAATAAAGTTATTATTATTTAAAATGCATTTATATTATATCTATTTAAAGATAGAGAGGTGCAGAAAAAAAAAATTTTTTTAGGGAGGGGTAGTAGCATAAAGGTTGGAAACCGCTGTACTAAACATAAAGTCAACAAATTAGCAATTTTCAGATACGTGGGTATTTCAAGATCTTCACTATTAAAATAATCATGCATTAAAAACATAGTATAAGGTTATTAACATTTAACAGTGCTTGCAAAATTATCTTCAAACATCTCAAAGCATTTTGAGATAATCTTTAAGCACTATCAAAAGTTAATAATCTTATGTTGAGTATGTTTTTATGAATTATACAATTATTATACTTAAAAACTGTTTAAATTTAAACCGACACATTTTGATTATTGGTAAACATCCAACAAATTCTATTTCTCCAAACAACATCACAGGCTACATCATACATGAAGATGAGAGAAAGGAAAATTATAAAAATATTTGATAAAAATAACAGTCCATTTTTTTATGCATAATTTAATGTGGTAATCAAAATTTCGATAACATAATTATGGACTAAAACCTAACACTATAAAAAAAAAAGGGCTAATTGTTGAAGGTGACAGTTTATACCTTTAAATAAATTTTACTTTGATAGTTATATAGTATAGAAATATAATTTTCAGAGAACATTTATTTCTATTGAAAACAATTCAATTAAAATATGGTTTCAGCTTGATTATTAAAATGATGGATTACAAATACATGACATATAAATGTAAAACTAAGTTACAAATTTTATACAATATTTAAAATTAAATATCACAAAGAATGTGGAATTTATCAGTTAGATGAAACTGACATCAGCATTATAAACATAGTATAAAAGTAGTTTTATAGTACAAAACAAAAATAGCTTTCAGTCAGCTATGAATCAAATAATTGTGCACTAAAGGCTGGATATACAGAATTCAAAGTAAATTGAACAAAATCAAAGAAATAATTAATTCACAACTTTTGGACAGTACACAACCATACTTATATTGGTTCTGTTGTCCGATATGTTTGATATTTATATTCAAGTGTTTCAAGTTCTGAATGAGCAATTGCATCCTGCAAAATGAGAAAAAAATCATGCAGTCTCAATAGAGAAACAATCAAAGTACAGTCAGGGTAAGTAATCAGAAACAGGGTAATCAAAATCAGGGTAAGTAATCAAAAAAGGTCAAATATTTCATTAGACACTCAGCTACATAACGAAAAAATATAGATAGCATTATTCTTTATTTCAAATAAAACACAAGAAATTGTTTTGAAAAATCTCTGATATTTTCAGGTAAGTTAAAAAAATTAACTCAAACAAAAATAATTTTTTTTCTATTTTACAAACTTCACATTAATTAAAATCATATATAAGATTATTATTTATATTCTGATAAAATTTGTAATAAATTAATACAAAGTTTAATGTCTAATATAATGGTCACAACTATTACACAGAAATCCAATTTTATAATGTACTCGCTGAAAAACCCATACTTCGCTACGGAGTACATTCAAATTAAATACAACAGTCAATGTATGCAATAAATGCCAAAAGAAAAATTATATATATTTATAATAAATACAACGATCAATGTTATGCAATTGATGTAAAAAAAAAATTAAAAAATGCATTTATAAAAAATCGTAATGGATATCTTTATAGACAAAATAATGTAGAAGAAAATATTCAAATTAAATCTAATAGAACATACTAAAGAATATAGTGCAGTTAATATAGTACAGTTTGAGGAACATTTCTTTCACTGTATTTTAATATTTTTTTGGATAATTTCCGATTGTCTGCCGTATTAGCAAGAAAAAAAATATTTTTTTGTCTATTTCATTGTTATGCATGTGACGCAAAATTAGTTTAAAGTATCACAAAAAGAAAAGAGACCATGTGATCAACATTTAATAAATTAAATTCTAAAAATGAATCTTTAAAATTTCACCAAAAATCAGAAAATGGAGGTAAAGATTAAAACAAAAATTTCATTTTAAAGGATCTTTTATGATCTTTAAATTTTATAACCCTCAAATTATTATTTTGAATGCAAACTTTAAAGAATGTTACAAAATCAGCTTAAAAATTTAATTTTAAATAAATCTAAGAAGAATTTTTCAAAAATCTTTCTTAGTGCACCCCTACACAATAAGAAGAATCGCCATGCAAAATTTCAGTCCCTTAGGTCCAGCTCTTTGGTCTGTGCGTTGTATGTCAGTCAGTCAGTCAGTCAGTTACGGAACTGTTTTATATATATAGACTATTCAAGATACAGTAGAGCAATCCACTTGTTTTCTAGATATATTTAAATCTATAGAGTTAAACAGGTGAGAAAATGTTTCATTTTAAAACACAAGTTTTAAACAAAATTTTACATTCAATAGAAACAAAGTCTAAATTCAAACTTTAGAATAGTGAATTTAGGGTTTAATGTGCTCTTCAAGGTAAATTTTAAAATTAAGATCCCATTTCAATTACAATATTTTTGGAGCTGACGATCAGAAAAAAAAAATTTTTAATTTTTGGAAACCAAAAATAATAGTGCTTTTATATAAAATAAAACAAAAATATTTTTAGATGGAAAGCGGAATCTTTTTCACATGGTCATTTCACAGGTGGTTTTTCTATCTGGTAAAACAATATCAAATAAAGAGGAAAACAAAGGAATGATAATTTTTTGGTTGTCTTTTGTTGAACACCAACACGTTGTGACATCATGATAGGTAGGTAGGCTATTCTCTGAGGCTTTTTTTAAAATTACTAAATTTGGGGCCAAGAAAAGACAGAGTCCTAGTTGTAAATGATAGAGCCACGCTTTAAAAACAAAAACTCAACATTTAATGACAAAGAAAATTAACATTAAACAAGTACAGCATAATTAAATGAAGTTGAACTTAAGTGCAGATTTAGCCGCATGCTCCGAGACTCAGATAGTCTCACAACAGGAGCTTAAAAAAAACATGTCCGCCTAGCTGGCCATTACATGAGGGATCTCTCCAAAATCTCCAAGTCTCTGGCTATATCTCATGGTCCTCTTTTTGACGGTATGTCTTGAAATTCCCAGAGTGGGGGGGCAGCGGATTAGTTGGTGACAGTTCTTCTTATCGACAAATATTTCCGCCATCTTTATGGCGCTCCAATGTCAAACTCGCGTTGAGCTATTGCTAAGAAAGACAGTTTTACGATCAGATGGGAGACGCTTCTATTTTTCAACCAGATTTTTCCCACAGCTTGCTTGAAAAAACCGATATGCCTGGGCTTAACTTTCAGGCTAAAAATTCTGGTGGCATTTGCTGGTATCTTTTATTAATCTGCTCGGAATCCACACACGTGTTCAAAACGATGGGAACTGGAAAATGGTATTCCAATAAGCATGTAACTGTGTGTCATGCACCCTGTGACGTTTTGTGAAAATTAACCCCATATTTTCATTACGCTACAACGTGAAACATCAGCCTAACAGAAAGGTTCCCAACCCACAAGGATCTTAAACAAAAAATTACAACCATTTGAAGAATTTTTTAAGGCTACTATTTTTAAGGATGAAAAGCTTATGATATCCTGGATATTTTACATAGTCTATTAGAACAGAGGTACATTTAGACAAATTTCTTATATTACTGATTGCAAAAACAGTTTGAGTTCATATTTAGTAAGCAATAAATTTCCAATAATATAAGAAAATTTTTTTAAAAAAACCAGAAGCCATAACACAAGGAATTCTTCATTATAGTATATAGATTAGTTCTCTTATGAGGTACTAGCTGAATACCCGTACTTTGCTACGGAATACATTCAAATTAAATACAAGGATCAATGTATGCAATTGGTGTTTTTAAAAAAAAAAATTCTTACAAAAATCGTAACGGATATTTTTATAGACAAAATAATGTAGAAGAAAATATTCAAATTAAATCTAATAGAACATACTAAAGAATATAGTACAGTTTGAGGAACATATCTTTTACTGTATTTTAATATTTTTTTGGATAACGTCCAATCGTCTACAGCATTAGTAAGAAAAAATTTTTTTTGTCTATTTCGTTGTTATGCACGTGACGATAAATTAATTTAAAGTACCAGAAAAAGAAATCACATAATCAGCATTTAATTAAATTCTAAAAATTAATCTTTAAAAATTCATCAAAAATCAGAAAATGGAGGTAATTATTCGAAAAAGACTTCACTTTAAAGGAATTTTTATGATCTTTCTCGTGATATAAATTTTATAACTCTCAGATTATTATTTTAAATGCAAACTTGAAAAAAGTTACAAAAACAGCTTAAAAATTTAATTTAAAAAAATCTAAGAATTTTTCAAAAATCTTTCTTAGTGCACCCCTATGCTATAAGAATTGCCATGCAAAATTTTCAGCCCTTTTGGTCCAGCGGTTTGGTCTGTGCGTTGTCTGTCAGTCAGTCAGTCAGTTACGGATGTATTTTATATATATAGATAATATACAAAAAAAGTTCAGTTTAACTAATTCAGCAGCTCAGATCGAACTTTGGGATTTGAATGTACATCTTATTTTTTTTATGAGGTTCAGACTGAATGTATACAATTTCCACATTCCATTGCTGTATATGTTTTGCATAATTTCACCTTGGCAGGTTAGCTCAGATGTCTCTTCAGGTCCTAAATGTCTTAATAAAACCTTAACATGACATTACAGGATAAATTTGAAAAAAAGTATTCATTTTATGGGTGGATTACTGCACATTAAAAAATACTGATAAATCTGCACTTTAAAGTCTGAATAATAGATTATTTTTCATTACATATTCCTACATCTCTCAGGCAGGTTTACACAGAATAGAATTTCGGTATCTAATTTTGCCTTCATTTTTGGAATTTTTATTTACATTTCCTAATTTTTTTTTTTTACTTTAAGTCTTACATTTACTCTATATCGTATACATATCCTAAAATATACTTGATGTAGTTCTCAAAATGCTAAAGCATGTAAATATTACATATATTACTGTTTACTAGATCCAACAGCAGAAAAATTACTATGAATGCTAGTATTTTGTACAAAAGAAGCTTAAAATGCCTAAATGATACATAAACACACACACATTTTCATACGCATCCAATTTAACCCTTCAGCGGGAGTGCCAATTTTTGGAACACCAGCAGGCACACGTTGCACAAAGTGCAACGTCTCTTTAAACCTTGATTATTCCTTTTGTAATAAACTTTTTTTTTCAAATTGAAAATAATAATTCTGCATTTTATGACAAGATATAAAATGTTTATAATACTGATATATATTTATAATTGAAGGCCAAATAATGCAGATACAATCGCCTTATTTCAAATCTGTCTGGTTTATTGGATCTAAGGACGACTTGCGAATGGATTCTTATTATGTCCAAAAACCTAAAAAATAACGAGATTGTCCATCTTCGTGATATGTGGGATACTGCGTAATAGTTACACATCTGATAGAGTACATCAACTCCTGCTTTTGTCGTATTGTAATCCAGTATGATCGTTGGTCTACTATGGTTCAATCGCGACTACCAATCAATCGAAAGGAATACAAGGGTCAGAAAATCGGACATGCTTTAGAAAGATGTAGCTATAAATAGAAACTGCTTAGAACATTCAAACCTTACATGTAAAAACAAACCATTCAAAATTACGAAATTGTTACACTCTGTACACAGGTGCGCCCACTGAAGGGTTAAAAATGCAATATCTAATGATGTAACTGTTGCACAGGTTTAGAAGAACAACATTGCATACATATATGTTGAAATATTTATTAATAATAAGTCCCATTTAAAGCTAAATCTAGAACCTCTCAACAGCAAATGAAATATGGAATAAGCTTCATTAATGAATAGCTTCTCATTACCTTTAGAAATATAAATGTATTATGGCCAATAAATACTGGGGAAGATCTACTCCCCAATCCAATTCAAGGTCATCAACCAAATATTTAACTTAGCATAATTTCTACCACAAACACCAATCTCATTTCAAAATGCAACAATACTAGGTCACAATTTCAAAAGGCTTGGGTACTTATCTGGTCAGTAAAACAATCACATTAAACAGTACAAAGAAGAGTTAATTATATCATTTCTATTATGTGTGCGTCAATGAAGCTCAACAGCCAATATTACCATATATTGGACAGTTTTACTTCAAATAGTTAAAAATTACTTTGAATCCTTTTTAAACTAGATACATATAAATAACAAATTCATTTTCTTACATCTTCTGAGTTTGTAGGTATTTTCAAAGCTCTATCAATAAGTGAAATGGCATTGGAATAATCCCCTTCTCCAATATGGGTCTGAAAAACACAAAAATAAAAATAGGCAAAATCATACTGAATCTACAGGAGAAACTTATTCCATTCATTATCAATTTACTCAGTTTGAAAATTTTGGTTTTCAATAATATTTTTGGGCATTTAAATTTTTAAATATATTATACTTTATTATAATATATTTAAAAATTCTGGGAAATATATTTAAAAATATATTAAAATGGTATAAAATATATTAAAATGCTGGGAAATATATTTAACCCATTTATGCCTACTGTTCCATTTTTGGAACAGCAGTCGAGTGAAAGTTATTTTTAGTCTAAGAGTTCAAGGTCGCATGTGTGGTTGGATTTGTGACGTCAGCCTGCTTCGTAAGGGTATAGCAGTTTCACTTAAAACATTCATTTAGTCATTCCTGCAGATATTTGCCTGCAATGAGGTTTTGAAAGTTGGCTTATATTTTCCTGAAGGTTTTTGAAAAATCATCTATAAACAGGTAAATATAACTTTGTTGCATTATACTCTATAGTTGTAAATTTTTTTTTGTTATTACTCTGCTAGTTACTCTTTCATGCTGCAACAAGAAAATACGAAAGTTATTATTTTTGTATTAGTTATAGGCTTAAAATTTCCAGTGTTCCGTTTTTGGAACACTAGGCAAAACCACTACCACAAGAACTTAAATATTTTCCCTCCATATTTTTTTTAGTTGAACTCATTTTTCAAGTCAGAAAAACCTTACATGAGCTAACTGACTTGTTAGAAACTGATGACAACATAGAAGCACGTGCTATAGTTATACAACCACCTGAAAATGCTACAGCACCTGTTTCTGATGAGGACTCTGGAGAGGAAGATGGTGGAACAATAAACAATCTGCCTGGTTCTTTGCTGCGTGCTCCTACTTATCTTGTTCTGGATGATTCTTTTGATACTGACTCTGATCCAGATGATCCTCCATATTTCCCTAAATTTGATTCTCCTGCAGATGGGGTTGTATCTACTTCTACTAATACGCAACAATCACCTTCAACAAAGAAAAGAAAGCCTACCAAAGTTGTGCGCAAATGGAAAAAAGCGGATCTAAATGCACAACCCATATCAGGAAAAGTTGCACAGTCACAAATTAGCGATGTGAGAATGCCTACAGAAATTCTTGAACTTTTTCTGAATGATGATGTCATTGAACTTATTGTTACATACTCGAATTTATATGCTGCAGGTAAGGGTGTAAATCTTAGCTTGACAAACTGAACTGAAATGTTTCCTGGGGGTTATTTTTCTGAGTGGTTATGTCTCAGTTCCTAGACGGCGTATGTTCTGGGAACAAAGAGCAGATTTGCACAATGCCCTCATTGGTACTGCCATGAGACGTGACCGTTTTGAAACAATATTTTCAAATCTGCATGTTGCAGACAATGCGAATTTAGACCCACTTGACAAGTTTGCTAAATTACGACCTCTTATAAACAAACTAAATGAACGATGTATGAAGTTTGTTCCAAACGAAACGTATTTCAGTATTGACGAATCCATGGTTCCTTACTTTGGACGACATGGATGCAAACAATTTATAAGAGGGAAGCCTATTCGTTTTGGTTACAAGTTTTGGTGTGGGGCAACCCGTCTAGGTTACATTTGTTGGTTTCAACCATACCAGGGTAAAAACCTGACAGCCAAATATGAGGAGTATGGCCTTGGTGCTTCTGTTGTCCTACAGTTTGCTGATGCACTTACAGGGGAGCACCCTGGGCAATATCATTTTGTGTTTGACAACTTTTTCACAAGTATTACCCTGCTTGATAAACTCAGCTCAATGGGCCATCAGGCAACAGGTACCGTGAGAAAAGGTCGCATTGACAAACCACCATTGGAATCGGATGTTGTCCTAAAGAAAAAGGAAAGAGGCTCATTTGATTATCGAATTGATGGCAATGACAATATTGTATGCAGGTGGCATGACAACAGTGTCGTGACTGTTGCATCATCTGGTGCTGGTGTGAATCCACTATCTCATGTCAATCGTTATTCTCAAGCAAAGAAAAAGAAAATTCAAGTCCAGCAGCCGAACATGATAAAAGTATACAACCAGTTTATGGGAGGTGTAGATCGAGCTGATGAAAACATCGACAAGTATCGAGAAGCAATCCGTGGCAAGAAATGGTATTCAAGCCCACTGTTGTTTTGTTTCGAATTGGTCTTGCAAAATGCTTGGCAATTGCACAAAACTTATGATGCAAAACCAATGGATCTTTTGGAGTTTCGTCGTTGTGTAGCATGCCATTACCTAGAGACTTATGGCAATCCTGCTGAACCTGGCAGAAAAGGAAAACCAAGTGGGAAACGTAACATCGATTCACGCCATGATGGCATGAATCATACAATCATCAAGCAAGGCAAGCAAACACGTTGCGCTCAATGCCACAAAAACATCACATTTCAATGTGAAAAATGCAATGTTGCATTACATGTGAAGTGTTCATCTGATTATCACACTGAATAATAACCACATTTAATAATAATCATATTTAATACTTAGTAACAATTACAGCAATGGTTTTGCCTAGTGTTCCAAAAATGGAACACCATATTACTCATAAATGACATGAAATAAAAAAAAAATTTCAGCGAATTGTTGTTTCTTACATTTTTCTAACTAACATATACGAATTTCACGCAAAAATTCAAAACTTTCAACCTCCGGCATAAATGGGTTAAAAATATATTTCCCAGCATGTAATGCAAAAGTATATTATACTTTTGCATTACATGCTGGGAAAAAACTTTTTATATTTAAGAAGGATGTATTGTATTTTCCCTTTTATGGATTACCTATTAACAAAACATTTAAAAAGTCAAATATAAGAAAATTATAATAAAATATGGAACATGAAGACTTAAATGTCTTTTGATTTCTTTAAAAAATTAGGAAATATTTCTGTTTAGATTATTTACAGAGAAGCTTATTCGATATGTGATGCTTCATTAATCAAGTTACTAAATTTCAAAAGTTTTATGGCTTCCTTCTCAAGGAATTTTCTCTCATTTACAACGTCAAAACACATCTGTGTCAGGGTGTATAAACATTTAAATGTTTCAGTGAGTTCAGCCTGAAGTAAGCAACAAGTAGTTGAGATAGGAAAAGCAGATACTTTCTATGGAAAGTCTTTCCATTCACTCACAGATATAACTGCTACTTCGACTTCCAGTAGGAATGTACATTTATGAAATAAGGTGAAATTTACAGATTGTTAGACTATATTGCATGTTTTTATATTAAAGCAATTATATTACATTCATTATTTTAAAATTCACTGCAACCTACCTTCATTATTATACAAGGTGTGCCCATAAAGTAACTGGAAAATATTTTATCGATAAGAAAATTATTACTCACCTTCAAATAAATTTATCTCCTTCAAAATAATTGCCAAAGGAGTCTATACAATTTTTCCAATGTTTCTTCAAGTCATCAAACACTGTTTATAGGCATTGGAACTAACCGTTCACAAAATACGCAGAACATTTGATTTAATATCCAAGAAATTTTCAAATCTCTGTCCTTTCATGGATTTTGCATTTTTTTATTAAAAAGGACTTATTCATCAAGAATTTGCTCCTGAAAATCAAACAATTAATCAGTTTTTACAAGGAGGTGCTTTTTTGATTAAGAAACAGGATAAGGCGAGTTAGGAAAGAACTGCTTGATTCTGGGCAATGGTTTCTTTTACACGATAATGCTAGGCCCCATACAGCAATTTCTGTACAATATCTTAGTAAATCTTGCTAAGCATTCAGTTACAGTGATAAATCACCCACCCTATTCTCCCAACTTATCGCCAGCTGATTTTTTCCTTTTTCCAAAGCTTAAGATGGCCATGAAGGGACAGAGATTTGAAAACGTCTCGGATATTAAATCAAATGTTACTCGTATTTTGCGAACGGTTACTTTCAACGCCTATAAACAGTGTTTCGATGACTTGAAGAAACGTTGGAAAATTGTATAGACTCCTTTGGCGATTATTTTGAAGGAGATAAATTTATTTGAAGGGGGAGTAATATTTTTCTTATTTATAAAAAATTGTCCGGTTACTTTATGGGCACACCTTGTACAATGCTTACTTACAAACTAAAAAAGAGAATGCACATGTTCATATATAAGAAAATGCCCTTAACCTACATTATTAAACAGAAACAGGAAACTGGCTGAAATTTTTAAGTGACAGATCATCAAGTAATCTTGGGAAAATAACTTACAAGCAAGATGATTATTAAATGAGACCACAAAATGTTATGGATATAAAATCAGAGGAGAATATATCTTATAATAGCCTATAATTCTTACACAGTCCTCAGAAGTAACAAAGAAAAATATGATGCAGAGATCTCAGTCAAAGCATATGGAATATAAAGACAACAAAAAATTAAACAACAAAACAAATCATTACATATAAAATAAGAAATTTTGATCATTAGCAACAATAAGTAATACACATATCTAAATTGAACTTGAAAAATTTGCCACTCAGCTATATAAGAAACAAGAGTTAATAGTAGTGATCAGTTACCTTAGCTAGATAGAGTAAATTTTCCTTCCAGTTTGGTTTTAACTTGTCAGCCTGGAAAAACACCATATTATCAAACATTCTGATATGCATAAAAATGTATCCAATATATCTATGAAAATTTCTAATAAATTTGATGCATAATTTGAAAATGATATTCCACATATTTACTTCAAATTATAAATAATAACTTATTAATCTGAAAAAAAAAATACTATTACAGATAATATATCCATTTCAAGTAAAAATCATGCAGCAAAAAAATAAATTTCTAATTTAAGAAGGAAAAAAAAGTACATAATTTTAAGAGGCTTTTTATTCATTTACTAACTTAAAACATTGAAAAGAAAGAAAATTACCATCAAAGTTTTTAAACTTTTTTTTTCCTTGGTCACCAAATAGGCAAGTCCTTTCCAGTTTTCCTTTATCAATATTATTATGGAAAAGGAATGCTTTTATATGAAATTGCTTTTACAATTTTTTTAATGTTTTTATGCTAGCTTAACATCATATTTCAAAGTTATTCATCAGAATTACTGGTGTTATTTGTATGCTGTTCCTGTGCTATAATCACTTTTCAGTGACAAATCGAAAACTGCTAAGGAATATTTGTTATTAAGCTCATACTACTCAATTAAGCCTTCATTTACAACAAAATAGACCCTACTGAAGCTGAAATAATATTCCTGAACAATGCTTTTTAAGGGGGGATGGTGGACCTTTCAAATTGATTTTTGAAATTTTTACCTCAGAGATATGAAATTTTGCATACATCTTCATCAAAGTATAAGAATATTAAACCCCTTATAAAATTTTATAAGTATTTTTTTTTAAATTTTGAAATTAAAAAATTGAAATTAAATTACCTTTTTCTAAAATGCTCCTTGCGACTCAATGTTTAACTTTCCCCCTTAATTTTGCATTTATATTGCTTATAAATACAATTTTAACAAAGTTATGTATTTTTTTGTACTTTTGTTGAATAATTAATTTTTAGGAAATATTTTTATGCTTGTACTCTGAATTTTCGTGAAATTTTTGTACTTTTCTACACTTAAGTTAGACTTTGATAACCTGAATGGTTCTTCTCCCTATTTGGTGCATGTGCCATTATCAACCGATAAAAAGGGTGAAACGCTTTTGAACCTTTTTACTGACTTTATGAACATAATTTAATTATTTTTACCTAAAGCATGTAAACCAGTTTGTTTTGTTAACAGTATTTATATTATTATAGTTTTTCATTTATCTACATTTACTAAAAATGCCTATTTTAATAAATTAATCCTTTTTACTGAAATTTGGACTTGTAAGTAACAAAAGGAATTGATGACATCTCTACATGCTCTGCTGTGACTTGACTCTGCCTTTTTACAGTATTAGAATATATCAGATTATTCAGGACTATCAAAAACGGTCTTTCTTTTCGTATGGAGACACAGGTGTGGAGGCACCGTCTTGTCTCATATGTTTTAGCATGTGCAACAAGTACCAAAGCAATTCTGTGTGCCCAAATGAGACAAGTACTGAGCAAATGTCAAGTACAGAAGCTGTTTTTCGCATTGAAATGCGACAAGTACCGAGGTATGACTGTGTATACAGAGTGTTTCATATTGAATGGGACAAAAGGAATAGCACAGTACAAATTCCGTAATTGATTCATTTAGCCGAGACAAATTAATTCTGAAACTACAACTATGCAAGTTTTATCTAGCAACAGCAAAAAATCTTCTGGTTCCAAAATTACCACTACTGTTAATTGAAATGGCACCATCCATGCAGGAGAAAGTATACTGTGTTTTGGAACATGCCAAAACATTGTTTATCGTTCCCTCAGTTGGAGGAAGTGGTTCTTGGCTTCATTCTGCAGCAAGACGGTGCTCCACCACATTGGCATAAAAATGTACATCAGTACCTGAACGATAGTCTATCTCTTTGCTGAATTGGCTGTGCTGGGTCAAATGATATGTCATTGTTTTGTTGGCCACCGAGACCACCAGATCTAACCCCCTGTGATTTTTTCTTATGGGGTTTTGTTAAAGACAAAGTGTTCATGCCTCCATTTCCCAAGGACTTACAGCAACTAAAGCAGCAGATAACTGAAAGCGCTCAAATCCTTAACAAAGGATATTTTATCACGAGTGTGGCAGGAACTGGAATACCGCATAGATATTTGTTGTGTCACCGGAAAGGCACAAATAGAACATCTATAAAAACTTGGATAACTATAGTTTCACTGTAAATTTGATTTATCAAAATAAAGTAATTACAACATTCACAGATATGCTTTCTTTTTGTCCCATTCAATATGAAACACCCTGTATATATATATATATATATATATATATATATATATTTATTTATTTATTTATTAGGGGGGTTGAATTTACTATTGCCATCAAGACAAAGTTCTCCATATTTTATAAATTTCAATTTAAGAATAAGATCTTAAGCATATTACTTCAAGTAAATATGACTTAGCTTCTTCTAGTGTAGCTTCAGGAGGAGTGGAAAACAATGTAGATGCCACTCTTCTTTCAAGCCAAGACAACATAGCAACCTAAAATTTTGGAATAGTTTTAAAAAGTTAAATACATTACAATGCAGTATACACAAGGCCATACAGGGTTCATATTGAAATCATTAAACAGGACTTGTCATATTTACTTTTTTCTGATTTGGGAAGAAATTCTAAACAATTAAAAATAAAAAAAAAGGCTATCACATTGCAAAATTGTTCCAAATCAGATAAAGAAATTATGAAAATACCAAGAAACCTTTGCTTCTAAGTTCCAGATACAAAAAGGAAAAATGCAGTTTTTTCAAACATTTACCTCTCCAGTTTTAATTTTCCTGACAAGAACAAGTTACAAATAATTTTAATATCAGTACAAATCATTTATTTCATATAAGTATGGATACAAAACATGATATACAAAACATTGATATACAATCGAACCTCATTATAGCGAACCCGGTATATAACGAACTCCCGGATATAAAGAACGAAAAATTTGGTCCCACCGTTATCCTACTGTATTTAATGCTAATTTATCCTTTTATAGCGAGCCTCCGAAATCTTTAGAATAGGCTATAATGAACCATTTTTTCAGTCGACTACTGAATTTTTTTTTAATTTTTAAACTTATTAAGAATATTGAAGATACAACGAATGTTGAAGAAGCAAAGAATGTTGAAGAAGAAGAAGATGAAGATTTACCTATCGCGATGTGGATAGAAAAGCACAAAATTTCATCATTCTCAGATTGTGACATGCAACTGTTCGAAACATGTGATGATGAAGTCATTACATGCGAAAATCGAACTGATGAAGATATTGTGGAAGAAATTAAAATGAATCATTCAGAAATCAAAGATTCTGCATCTGATGCTGATGAAGAGGAGCACAAAAATGACAAAATCCTTACCATCTCAGATACTACAGCAGCGATGCGTGTGATTAATAAGTGTTTATTCATACAAACAGTACAAGAAAGAGTGGTGGAGTCATTTGATGTATTGGACAAAGAAATTCATAAAATGTTTTTGAAATCAGCATCATGTCAGCAGAAGATTACAGATTATTTCTGTATCAAAACAGTGAGCAACAATTGAACATAAAATTAATTTATTTCCATTTGTCGTCATTTTTAGTTAATTTAATTAGTATTGTGTCAGTTTAATGTAATTGATTTTAGTCAATTTAATTCATTAATGATCATTTTTTTAATACACCATTATTAAATACACATAGCAACTAAGGAGTTATACATTTTGTGAACTCTAATATTTTTCTTAATGGTTCGGATATAGCGAACTATCGGATATAGCAAACCACCGGATATAGTGAACTAAACTTTTGGTCCCTTGATGTTAGGAAAAGGTAACTATAAAATATTTCCCCAGCACTTAGAGATAAAACTTCAATATACTAAATTTCTATATCGACCTGATATATGCAGGCAAACAAAGAAACCAAAAATGACACACTCTTTACCACCCAAACAAAGAATCAACCCATACTGGAAAACAAAATCATTTTCAGACCTACCTGGGTAGTTCAGCAGTACTTTAAACGGCAACGACACAGTAATCTAACTCAAATAAAAGATACATACATCATCATAATATATCCTTTATAAAAACATAAAAATTGACGTGCCATACATAACGAAACTTATAGAGCACTTTTTGCATAGTAACAGATTCTCTGCAAAAAAAGCTGTGACCTCATTTTCATACAGCAGGCTAAAAAGATACAAAATATCAAAAAAGGGAAAAAACAAGCAGTTCTATTATAGACACCTAATGCCATCTAGGGCCATTAGTGTCCTGTAAAGTTCTGTTTCACAACACTTGAAGTTCTTTATAAGGGGGTTCGACTGTACTTTCAAATAGCCCTCAAATCAACAATAACAATATCTTTAAGAACAGCCCTTAATTAAAGTACCATAATCAAACATTAAATGACGAAAAAAAGACTAAAAATAATGTTCTTTAATGATTTCAGATATAACTCACCTCGTAACACCATCTGCCAAGCATGTAATAAAGGGAAGGATCTAATGGTTTAAGTTCTATTGCCTTATCTACATGTTCCTGGAAAGAGAAAATTCATTTTTAAAAAAATGTGAAAAAACAGATCAGTGACACTAAAAAATTAAGAGAAGAAGCATTATTATTAACCACTAAAAAAACCTAATTTTAATATCAATTTGTTTCCAATGAATTATGTTAATTACACTTAGCTTTAGATAATTATTTTGATACTCTTTTTGGCTCTGTTAATTTAACTTTCTCAGAATTATATACATACACACATAAATATTACAGCATAAATTAACATACTTTAAAAGTAAAACCATTCATAATTTTTTCTTGTATTCCAACATAATCCCCCAGCGATCCAATAGTTATAGCACACCATTTGTGGACTTCAGGATTTTCTTGGTTCAATTCATATGCCATCTTAGCATATTGAGCGGCTACAATAAAATTAGTTATTAGTAACTTCAATGGGACAGAAGCATACTTAATATTGGAAATAAAAAGACAAAGTTTATCAGAAATATATTTCCGTAACATGTAAAATGTGTCTATCACACTACATAATCTATATATATATAAAACAGTTCCGTAACTGACTGACTGACAGACAAAGTACAGACCAAACTGCTGGACCTAAAGGGCTGACATTTTGCATGGTGATTCTTCTTATAGTGTAGGGGTGCACTAAGAGAGATATTTGAAAAACTCTACTTAGATTTTTTTAAATTAAATTTTTAAGCTATTTTTCAAACATTCTTTAAAGTTTGAATTTAAAATAATAATTCAAGAGTTATAAAATTTATATCATGAGAAAGATCCTAAAAAGTCCTTTAAAATGAAATCTTTTTCGAACCTTTACCTCCGTTTTCTGATTTTTGGTGAAATTTTAAAGTTAAATTTTAAGAATTCAATTTATTAAATGCTGATCATGTGGTTTCTTTGCTTTTTGTGATACTTTAAATTAATTTATCATCACGTGCATAACAACGAAATAAATTGACAAAAAAAACACAACGAAATAAATAATTTTTAAAAAACTTTTTTTTCTTTCTAATACAGCAGACGATTGGACATTATCCAAAAAAATATTAAAATACAGTAAAAGAAATGTTCCTCAAACTGTACTATATTAACTGTACTATTTTCTTTAGTATGTTCTATTAGATTTGATTTGAAAATTTTCTTCTACATTATTTTGTCTATAAAAATATCGGTTATGATTTCTTTATAAATATATTTTTTCTTGTTTTTTTGGCATTAATTGCATACATTGACCATTATATTTAATTTGAATGCACTGCATAGCGAAGTATGGGTTTTCAGCTAGTAAACAATAAAGAACATCTAAAATACTTTTTTAGCAGTTACAAGGTACCTAATCTTTTTCTAAACCAAAAATTAAGTATTTAAAAGGAATTTTTAAATACTGTTCATAGCAATTTCAAGGACGTAACTAAAAGTCTTTTTTTTTTATATTTCTTCTGAAGAAATACCAATGTTCTATTAATGCAATTATTTATGCCTAATTTATTTAGTGTTGTCTAATATGATTTACCTGAAAATACATATATAATTTATTTTGGTTTAAAAATACTAAAAAAGGCAATAAAAAATACAAAACATAAGAGAAAGCATCAAAGGTAATCATTTAAATTATACAAATGTAACTGTATAACAAAGTCATTGAGAAATACCCGATATTTCAGAATGAATTCTTATACTCATTATCTATTTTGTTCAAGTATTTGCAAATTATCAAACTTCAACTACATCATGTTGTTCTGATAATACTGATTTTCTAAATTATTCAGATAATAGATGATAACAATTATTTACAATAATCTTTTTAACATTATTTTATTTTAATAATGGATCTTTTATCACTTTAAAAGATAAGAATTATGAGTAAAATAAGATGGGTTTTGATTCAAATTTTTAAATTCACTAATATAGATTCTATATAGGTAAGGAATAAGGACAAGATTAGCAATTCAAATTTTTCCAGTGCATGCATACTATACCTACCCCTAGTTCCTGAATTATATAAACATATTTTCTAATATCAGCCCTTGATATCTCTCTCTAGGCAATCCCATATCTTAAAGTAACATCAGATTAAATCTAAACACTTCTTTCTATACAGTCTTCAGAATTATTTTCCCAGACTCCTCATGCTAGTGTTCATTAGTTAATAATAAAATAATCAAACCGAACATTTTGGGCTTCATTTTGAGCAAAGGATGTACAACTTCAGACATTTTTTAAACATTTTAACTAAACAAATAAATATCAGCATATAGTACAATACCTTCAAATGCAAGCATTTTCCTTTTTTCTATATCTCCTCTACTCTGTACCACAATACCATAAAGATGAGTTACTTTTGCTAGTCTCCATAAAAATTCAGCACTATCTGAATACTAAAGCAGCAAAATCAAACATTTAAGTCTATAAAACAATCAAAATTACATAAAATTTTCGTAAATAAATAAATTTCTATATCATTTAAAACTTATTAAACCAAGAGAAAAAAGTAGAAATACACACAATCCAGTATAACTGGTTCAAAAATGAACAATTTTTACCAGTTTAATGCCATTTAAGATCTCTGATTTAAGCTGACAAAAGTACACAAATGCATCAAATATAGATTTGTTCACTCAGAGATCATCCATATCATCCATCAGACCATATTCTTCAATAAAATGTGCATATTATATAAATGTATCTATAAAGATATACAGTGGCTCCCAAAAGTGTTCGTACACTTACGATTTTCAATGAAATAGGGTCTATCCATTAATTAAAAAGAATATTTCAGAATGGGTATTTAATAAGATCTATAATCTATTCTTAACAAAACTACATGAAATATTTTTAGAACTTAGCAAAACTTCATTTTTAAGAAACCAATAATCAAAAAGTAACAAAAACCTTATCTCACAAAAGTCATCGTACACTTGTAAAAAATCTCTACATATTAGTAAATATTCTAATTTTTCGTTAAATTAATATTTAATAGAATATCCTTTAGCATCCACAACAGCTTTTTAACATCTGGGAATAGATTGCACTAGTTTTTTTTGTAATTTCTGCATCAATGTTCATCCATTCATCCATCATAATTGTTTTTAGTTTGCTTATCGTGTGAATGTCATGTTTTCGTACTCGAACCTCCAGTTCTATTGGGTTTAAATCTGACAATTAAGGTGGTGTTTTCAAAACTTGTGGACAATTATACAGACACCAGATGCAAACGATGTAAACGTCAAAAGTTTTTGTTACTTTTTGATTACTGGTTTCTTAGAGATAAAGTTTTACTATGTTTTCAAAATATTTCATACAGTTTTCTTAAGAATAGATTATAGATCTTATTATTAACTACCCATTCTGAAATATTCATTTTAATTAATGGATAGACCCCTATTTCATTGAAAATCGTAAGTGTACGAACACTTTTGGGAGCCACTGTACATAATAATTAAGCATTCTTTCTCAGCTTTAATGACACCATATAATATTTTAGTATTACATTATATTTTTTCTTTACCATTTTTGTAGTTTATTAGGTTACAGTTTTTATATTAAAATTAAAATATAAAGACTTTTTGATATTTTAACTGACCTTAAAAAACTCTAATTATATATAAATAAATAATTTCACAACAAATAATAGGAATAAACATTTACAGTTAATGTAACTTTAATAGTAAAACCTATTAAAACAATCCAATTTAAAACAGTCATATAAAATACAGTCTTATTAAGACTAGAACCATTGTCAAAAACATATACCTATAACTGCCAAAGCAGTCATTTTGACCGATGTAGTCTACAGTGCTTTACTATCACTTACTTGCCATTTTTTATTCTTAATATCAATTACTACTATTAATATTGGCATTTCCAATATTATATTTTATAATTATTTATATAATAAAAAATATTTTACATGAGGAATTGTATACACATTTTAAAGGAATTTAAATGAAAACAAGAAAATCATCAATGAAATTAAACACTGTGCAATATAATAGTATTTCTATTATATTTTATATAATTTAATACAAATTAATAAAAATGATAAACTAATAAAAATGATACAGTTAATACAAATGATACAGTTAATACAAATGATACAATTAATACCAATGATACAAATTGATATAAATCAATTTCTGGTGGGAATTACTAACAATTCCTGGTAAATAGAAATTAAATTAATGGATATATATTTAGAGTTAACGCATAAATAGTTGATATTATACCTAGTTACATTTCATCTTTCCTGCGGAATAAAATCAAACATACTATGTTATATTTGGCTAAAATAAAGCTAAATTTTTTCCTAAAATGTAGAGAATGTACCGAATGTATGTGCATGAACTAAACAATGTCTTTGTTGACAAGTTAGGGAATCCATTCACTTATTTGGGTAAAAATGACGATCGAGCCACTCTGATGTCCACTTTGTTTCAACATCTGCCAATAGCCAAAACTTCATGCCAAATTTATCAGGCTTCTGTGGCATATACTGTATTAACTTACACCTTGCTTTGGTTGGAAAAAGCTGCTTATCACTTTTCAAGTTTTCTCCTGGATTATAAGTAGAAATACAATTCTCAATAAATGGATTCCATATTTCGGATACTAATGTAAATTTATCTTCTGCAATGCGTTGTTTTCTGCTTGACTTTATATCAAACTAGCTATTTACCCGGCGTTGCCCGGGTATTTATTAATACCAATTTTTTATTACACAGGAAAAGGAATGGATTCTAGCTATAGTGTAAAATCTAAGTAATTTAATTTTCGGGTATTTAAAAGTAAGTATACAAATGATAAAGTAAAATTACAAATTCACTCTATTATTAATTTATCTTAAATATTGATTATAAACAACATTTTTAGTATCCTATATTCCTCTCAGTGACTCCGAAAACTATGGATTCGACACTAATCTTGGTCAGTTTGGACTTTGTTTTACCCCTTCTCCCACCCCCCACCCCACCAATGATGATGGGAGGCTATACTTGTACTTAAACGGCATCGGGAGGGCCCTATTCATCTCAGCGACACAAAAACTGGATTCGACACTACTATCGGTAATTTTGGACATTTTATTTCTACCCCTTCTCCCCCCCCCCAAATGGTGTTGGGAGGCTGAATTTGCATTTAAACGGTATCGGGAGTATCCCTATTTGTCGCAGCAAACCCGACAACTATGGATTCGACACTATTCTCGCTCCTTTTCGACAATTTATATTCACACTTTCTTACCCCCACCTCACCCAACAATGCTGATGGGGTGGCTGCACTCTCACTTAAATGGCATCGGAAGTGTCCCTATTCATCTCAGCGACATCGAAAATTATAGATTCGATACTACTCTCGGTCATTATGGACATTTTATTTCTGACCCCCTTCTTCCCCCCCCCCTATGCTGATGGGGGCTAAACTTGCATTGAAATGGCATCGGAAGTGTCCCTATTCGTAGCAGTGACCCTGAAAACTGTGGGTTTGACACTACTCTCGGGCATTTTTATATTCACCCCTTCTTTCCCCCCTCCCCCCAATGCTGATGGGGGTTAAACTTGCCCTTAAAGGGCATCGGAATTGTCACTATTCGTCTCAGCGACACCAAAAACTACGGCTTCGACACTACTCTCTGTATTTTGGGCATTTTATATGCACCCCTTCTTCCCCCTCCCCATTGCTGATGGGGGCTGAACTTGCATTGAAACGGCATCGGAAATGTCACTATTCGTCTCAGCGACCCAGAAATCTATGGTTTCGACACTACTCTCGGTATTTTGGGCATTTTATACGCACCCCTTCTTCCTCCTCCCCCCCTCCCCCCAATGCTGATGGGGGGCTGATCTTGCACTCAAACGTCATCGGAAGTTAATCTCAGCGACCCCAAAAACTATGGATTCGACACTACTCTCGGTCATTTTGGACATTTTTAATTACCCTTTCTTTCCCCCCCTCACCTCCCACCAATGCTAATGGGGAGGCTGAACTTGCACTTAAACGGCATCGGAAATGTCACTATTCGTCTCAACGACACCGAAAAATATGGCTTCGACACTGCTCTCGGTATTTTGGTCATTTTATATTCACTCCTTATTCCCCTCCCCCTATGCTGATGGAGGGCTGAACTTGCCCTCACACGTCATCGGACGTGTCACTATTAAGCTCAGTGACCCCGAAAACTATGAATTCGAAACTAATATCAGAAGTTTTCGAATATTTTTACATGTGCCCCCTGCCCCCTATGGGTGCTAGGGGTGTCTTACTCTCCCCCCCCCCCCCCCAATGTTTCTTTCTAGATTGTAAGTGATATGTGTACCAAGTTTGGTTGAAATTGCTCCAGGCGTTCCAGAGTGATGCTGGAACATAAACTCACACATACACACATCCATCCATTTTTATATAATAATTATTTTTAAACAAATGAGGTCTTGTTTGAAGGAGAAATGTCTGTAGTCTTAGATTGTAAAAAGATCAAAATTTTACCATCATTTTTTGCCGAGATATCGTAATCTGAAGTTAAAAAAACATAAAATATCCCTCAAAACATAAAATAAAAAATTTTCTAGAATAAAATTTAAAATTCGGGCTTCGAGGTGCACTTTCCCTTAGTCTGCACTACCCGTGTGCCAAATTTCACGGTTGTAAGTTTCACAGATTCGCCTGGGAGCCGCCCACACACACACACAAACATTCGCTTTTATTAATAAGATGTAATGCTTATTACTGTAACGTTAAAGATGGAAATACGCTTCAAAGATTAATTGTTTACTTAAAATACCTTTTTAGATGCCACAACAGAAATTGCTCGTTTTACCTTCAATGAAACTTCCGAAATGAGTTTTGTTCTGTTAGGAAAAGCTAGAGGTATTCCTAATTACAGATGGCATTGCCCGAGATTTTAAGAATGTTTGTTAACCAAAATCAATTTAAAAATTAACACAGTATAAATAACATAGAAAAAATTGACATTTTCTATGTTATTTATACTGTGACATAACCCATGACACGGGCTTCGCCCTTCTAGCCGGTCGCTTTAGGGACCCGCTCCCTTCAGCAATCATTGTCAGAGAATGGAAACACTAAAAAACAACGAATCAAGGTATCTAAATTTTGTGGCTACGTATCCTACGTCCTGCTAACAGTCACAGCCAGAAGAAAAATTCTCCCCCCCCCCCGCGAGAAATTTCGTTCGGTCCAACCCTCCACGAATGGGCGATAAATTCTTTCTTCGAATTGAGAATTTTCTGTTTTATTCTTTGAAAATAAAAATTTTGGGGGGGGCCCTAGGCCCGGGCCTACCGAGCCTAATGGAAAATCAGGGCATGGTTACGAAGTGAGTTTCAAAACGGTCAAAATGACCACCTTGGTGGTTCTAGTGTTAAACACATATTAAATAACAATATTAAATGCATTTACATACTTCACTTTGTTTTGCAGTCATTTTATAATAAATTGACTCCTTGTCAGATGAATCAGAGTCCAATAATTTATCCAATTCATCTAATAATGCTTCTAAGCTTGATGCTTTAAAAATATTTTCTTCAGAACCATTTACACTTTGCCAAGCACCTGTTACATCCTCTCTGCAAGAATAGATTTACAGATACTGAGTACATCATGAATCTACAAAATATATATACATGAAGAAAAATACATATGCATTTAAACTTGATAAGTGCTAATCAATGATATTTTTTTCAGGATTATCCTTTGAATTTTTTAATCATCTCAATTTTTCAAGCAAGATTACATAATAATAGTATAAATTCAGCAATCATAAAATAAGTTCATTCTCATTTCTTAAAGATGAAATAAAGGACCCAAAGACAAGAAAGTAAGGAACTACCTTTTTACAATAAAAGACTGTTTTAAAACTAAGTTATATGGTAAGGTATATTTAGGTTATTATCTAAATATAAAACTGATGATATAATCCTTCAAAAAGCATATGCAGTTGCACGGGTAAAATAAAGTGAGAGCTTTCTAAAAATATAACACTGTACACAATCAAATATATTCCTTCAAAATTGCTATCAGTGCTAATTATAAAAGTTGAATGTTCATTTTAAATAGTAAATATCAAACTGAAACTGAATAAATATATATTAATAATCAATTTTTACTAAAATAAAGTCCTTCATTCTTGTTAACAATTTAATAATATATAAATTATGCAATTAAATCACATGAATCTAGCCACATTTGTTTGCTATATTTTTAAAAAATTTAAAAATTGTTACAAAGTAAGCGTTAACTAATTTTTCAAAAGTTTTATATAGTTATATATTCGACAAAAAAGATTTAACATAACATTGTGAAAAATGTTTAAATTTTTGTACTGATATGTTTATTTTTCTTACTGATTAAGTACACCCATACCTCGCTTTACGGCCTGGATATGTTCCGGAAAAGTTGGCCATAAAGCGAAAAGCCATATAACAAATCAATTATTTTGATACAAACCCATACAAATTGAAATAGATCTGTTCTAATTTTTTATAAATAATGTAGCTTTTAGTTCATAAAGCATTCTATTCTTTTCATTTACTATAAAAATGCTTACATAAAAATAAAAGTGCAAAACAATGTAATAATAAACATATAAACAAAGAACAAAAGAAATCATATGCACATACGTATACATATAATTTAAAAAACATAAAATAAAATGTTTAAAAACTGTTTTAATGTGATTACGAACAGTAACATGAAGAATCACTAATCTATAATATGCTGCCATCATCACTTTCTGCTCTTGTAGCCGTATAATGAAACATTGTGGGCCGTAAATCAAAAAGTGCCATAATTAAAAAAGGCTGTTATAGTGAAATGCCGTATAAAGAGCGGCCATATAGCGAGATATAAGTGTACTGATGTTTCCAACTTATGTTCCCTTACCATCTCTTTTTTTTCCTCTCTCTCTTTCTAAACATTTAATGTTACACCAAGGTTGAACAACTGCATTTTTTTCATTATACCTCTAAAGAGTATTTAGAATGAACATCAGACTATAAGATTGAATCTTTGAATAACATAGCAATTTTGTATAAAACTGTCCTGTCACATTACATTAGTGCTATCTAGATAAGAATAGGTCAGACTTAATAACAAAAGAAAAAAGCATTACAGGTAACCACATGATTGCTGTGACAATATGAATTCAAACTTTTAACTAGAGAATTAAAATATATATCACTGTGTAAACTTTTAGCTTGTTTGCCCAAAGCAGGAAATATGTATTTTAACAATATAAGTCCATAATCTCAATTGCTGATACAAATTTTAGAAGCCTATTCTTTAGACCATGAACTAAAGACAATAGAGATTTAAAATAAAACTGACAAGGTGGCCCATGCGACTCTTTCGAATGCAATTTAAATACAATAAACTATATAGCAAGGTTGATGGTATAGCAAGGTTGATGGTTTGTAGTAGGATGAAAGAAGAACCGGTTCATTTATAGCAATTGTCAAATAACAATGGTGATTATCCATGAACTGAGTTATTTTTATAAATAAAATCTAATTCATTACTGTAGAATTTATTGTCCTTAATAATCCTTGATATTGTTTTAAATTTAAAATTAAACTTAGAAATGTAAGTATTATAGATCTGCACCAAATTACTTCATTTTAATAATGCCGTGAAGGACTAAAGGTTTCAATTGGCTCTTTAAATGTCAAATCTGATTCTTTATTGGCATTTAGTTTGTGTTGTCAAGTTGAAACAGGTCTTTTTAATATGGCTATGCGATTTAAAATTTTGTATTTATAGATTCCCTGACTAAATCTTTCTAAATTCACCTCCTGTTATAAAATCTCTCTTGTGACTTTCTAAGAAAAGCTGCACTTTTGTTTTTCTATAAAAAACAGCAACTATATTTATTTGTCAAATAACAATGGTGCATAGTGCATAAGGATAACACAAAACCAATTACAAAACATCTTTGGACACAATATTGGGGGTGAAGCATAAGACAAAACAGGGGAACATGAGATACATACACGTCAAAACATTAGACGTTAAATATGACAGAAACTCGTAGAAAATGTGATATTTACATCACAAAACCTCTTTGTGCACACTATTTGACCATGCTGTTTCAACACATACAGGGAAAGAACTTTAGGGCCCAAAATAAATTTTTCACTTCGATTTTTAAACAAATACAATGTATTATTCTGAATTAACAATTCATCAGAAGCAGAGAACTTAATCTTTAAAATTGTACTTCATTTATCCATTTTAGTAAAGTATGAAGGGAGAGAAATAGATTATCACAAAAAATACCCTTCTAGAAATAATATATATGGTTTTTCCATGCAAAAAGAATAATGTACACTTACGCAGATGTTGCCAATAAAGAAACTCATTAATGAAATCACAGATTGACAATAAAAGCAAAACACATCATAAAACAAAAACACATCTTTTAGAAATAATATATATAGATACTGTACACTGTCAGTATTTTCTGTCACAAAAGTCTTTTAGCTCTGTGAACAGTTTTTAATCAAAACATAAAATATGAACATAATGTGACTTGCATTCTTTTATCATGTCAGCATACTAGCTGACGATGAAAGGAGAGATCTATATGAGCCAGGGGAAAAGAAATAAATTAGTTTTGCTGTTTTTTATAGAAAAACAAAAGTGCAGCTTTTCTTAGAAAGTCACAAGAGAGATTTTATAACAGGAGGTGAATTTAGAAAGATTTAGTCAGGGAATCTATAAATACAAAATTTTAAATCGCATAGCCATATTAAAAAGACCTGTTTCAACTTGACAACACAAACTAAATGCCAATAAAGAATCAGATTTGACATTTAAAGAGCCAATTGAAACCTTTAGTCCTTCACGGCATTATTAAAATGAAGTAATTTGGTGCAGATCTATAATACTTACATTTCTAAGTTTAATTTTAAATTTAAAACAATATCAAGGATTATTAAGGACAATAAATTCTACAGTAATGAATTAGATTTTATTTATAAAAATAACTCAGTTCATGGATAATCACCATTGTTATTTGACAATTGCTATAAATGAACCGGTTCTTCTATTGAGTAGAACCGGTTCTTCTATTGAGTAGAGCTTCATCCTATTGAGTAGAACATGAGTTCAGTATAGTCGCAAATCTGCTTAGTAAAAACAGAAACAGACTACAAATAGCTAATTGCAATGGTTTAAAAATGCTGCTGACAAAAAAAATTTGGAACGTTAATAAACTGATAGCAACATACCAAGTTCATCCTTCTCATTAGGAATAGTTTTACAGTTTTGTAAATTTTTATTTTAATATTACCAGTTTTATAAATATTTATTTTAATATTTATATATTTTAAATTCAAGAATATATTGTAATGAAGAAATCAATTAAAGGAATCAGGCTTCAAGTGTCATACTTTTATTTGTTCAAGAGTAACACTAACTATAAATACACGCTTTGCACAAACCGCGAAGCAGCTAAGTACTGCTACCAATAAGACAAAACAATACATATCTTTTTTAATTTGCAACATCCTTTGTTATCTTAATTTTGTATGTGTAATGAAATGTTACTATGGTTTGTTTTAATAAATTATTTTATAATTTCAAGCTTTAAAGTATCTTATTTATAACATCTTTCTTTTCTATATTGATGGACATAGGTAAAAATATATGTACATAAAAGGGCATAAATTTGTCACTGCATCTCTGTTTGTTAGTTTAGAAAGGAAAATTTGCAGGGGGGGCACTGTTTTTTTTTGTTTGTTTTTTTAAAAGGGGGCGGTATGCAAAATAAGGTTGGGAACCTCAGATCTATATTTTAAACTCTCTAATAAACATATACATATTAAACATGGACTGTCTTCCTTCAATGTAGGTCTAATTTCTGAAGTCACTTTCATTTTATCTGAGGAGGTCAATGAGAATTTACCTTGGAATAATTTTTTTTTATCTATTTACTAGCTCTTTGGACCAGGTTGACCGTCTTCTTTACATTCAGTCAGAATGCCCCATGCATTTGACATGCAGAATGGAAGTCAACAAAATGCACCAGAATACGCTAGATACCTGATTGAACCTCACATTCTAGCTCATTAGACATATTTACTATCTATTCAATACAATAAGGAATATCTTGATTTTAAAACACTGGCATACCTTTTAAGTGGGAAAACAATGACAGTTTTGTATATAAAATACAAAAAGAGAAGTGTATGCGATATGTTAATTCAATAAAAAAAAACAAATTTTTAAGCATGAACTCACTATCACAACTATTGCAATTCCTCTAGATTCTTAATAGTTAAACTTAATTATGTTACTTCCCTATTCAAGGCTAACTTGAGAGACAATTTATCCCTGTATCAGAATAAGTAAAATATGTGATACTAATTTCAACAATAATCAAGAGCTAAAAGATCAATTTAAATAAAATTTAAGAGCCAGTTCTCAGCACAAGTTTCTTCCCTACACTACGTAACTTTTCATTTCTTAAGTGAAAATTAGGTGTTGAGTTGATATACATATCAAGCACAAAGAGTGTAAGTAACACTGTAAGTAACCACACAATTAAATATTAGTTTACTTAAAACATATTATTCACGAGATTTATGAGATGCGCCATAAAATGGTAGACATGAGAAACAAAATCATATATTAGAAATATTAAAGACACAGACAAAAAGCAATTTCTTTTAAAGACCTACGTATCAGTAAAATCAAAATATTCTTCATCAGCATCTTCCAAGCTACTTGTATAACTGTAATATTTGGTACCGTGTGCAGATAAATTAGCGGAATTTTCTTTCGGAGCAGATGGCCCTGCAATTTTTCCTGAATTTAACGAAGCTGATGCTTTTAATTCTTCTATCTCCCTCCTAAGAGTGTCAATAGTTCCTGATAAATTATTTATTTTTCTAGTGAAACATTTATTAACTTTATAATACATATATATTCCACTAATTCCAACTACAACACCAGCTCCTAGAGCAGCAACTAAACTTAATCTATCTCTCAATATTGCATCCATAGCTGATTTGAGAAAATTACTTATTCATAATTATTAAGTTAGAAACTTCCTGGAGTAAAATGAAAAACAAAACTTGTGATTTTGATTCGTAAAACCACAGTTACAGTTACTCGACATTTGAAATACGAAAATCCATTCATTACATTAATTTGTACTGCCACGCCGTCGTAATTTAACGGTGTAATTCCTTCGGCACAAGTAATTCCAATCAGGGCTAGAACTCTCTCTTCGAGAGAGTTCAAAGATATTTTAGATGGGTATCCCCCTCCTGTTTTAAGCAGCGCATTTTTTATGATTGCTGCTTTTCGCTTTGTGCGCGATTTGAGATCGTACCATTTAGATTTAACAGCTTTAGCACTCCTCTCGGTGCCAATTCCGACGGAATTCAACATCGTGGTAATTTCATCCCATCCTTTTTTTTGCAAGGCTGGGGTTTTAAATTCAGACTGATCATCTGACACCACCAGACCTCTCATATTTTCTAACATTGTTATAAGCATATTTAGCTCTTCTTCTGAAAAACAAGATGAGCGGGCCATCTTCAAAAAAAAAATGGTTATCACTTGGAGACTAAAAACTGGAGTGTAAAATGTAAGAAAGAATCTTTTGTTAAACGTAGGCATTCAAGTAACAAAAACTGAGAACACACGCTTTTCATTAGAGTATTAGCGCTGCGCAATCTGATTGGCTTAAAGACCCGCAATCGTTTAAAAACTTCCGAGGTTTGCCGAACATTCCGTCGTCGGAGAGTGGTGCTCGGATCGGAGAGCCAACGGGCCATCTGAATGCCGATGTGCTAACAGTTAGCAAAAAATGAGGTTTGCTAAAGAGCTAACTAGCTAACTAGCTAAAGAGCTAAAACGTTACATTGAATCCGGCCCTTAGTTTTCCCATTAATTTGCGTGTATAAACTTGCGTATATTTAGGGCCGAATTCAATGTAACGTTTTAGCTCTTTAGCTAGTTGGCTAGTTAGCTCTTTAGCAAACCTCAATTTTGCTAACTGTTAGCACATCGGCATTCAAATGGCCCGTTAGCTCTCCGATCCGAGCACCACTCTCCGACGAGGGAATGTTCGGCAAATCTCGGAAGCTTTTAAACGAATGCTCTCAGTAAGCCAATCAGACAGCCCAAATTCATCGCCAGCGCGACATCAAATGTAAACAAACATGGAAACTTCGGAACTGATAAAATAAAAATAATAAAAACGAGTAATGCCTGGATACGCAACAAAAGAAAAATGAATCAAATGATTTTAAATTTGTGGATAGAATACTTACGAATATTTTTATAATTCTATGTTCAACTTTATTTGAAATATTTATAATTCACTATGTTAAATTACCGGAAGCTTTATTTTTCTTTTCTTTTAGCAAAATGCCACATTTTTTTAAATTAATTAGTAGAGAATACAAATGATGAAAAATATTTCTAATATGGAGGATATGAAGTAAAATATATTTAAAACAAAGTTTAGCTAAATGTTAAAATATCGTTGTATTCAGTAATCTAACCTTCCTAAAGCTATTTATTTTGACATAAAAAAGTTTCTGATAAAATGATACACTGAACTTTATGTGATGTCCTTGTTTCAATTAAATACATTTAATAAAAGCTTTAAAATAGTTAACACATTGATGTGTTTCCCATCTGAACTAAAGCACATTCAAATCTCTGAAGTTTATACTAACAGCATGGTATTTAAAACTAACAGTATTGTATTTAAAATTTTCAAATATACACATTATATTATACAGACAAACTTTAAATTAAATAGTATTATTTAAGATGTACTCACCTGATTATTCTCAGTTAAGATTTAGAACTCATAACATTCAAATTATGCATCACAATTAATAGTAGCCAAAAAAATTACAAGTACAGACACTGCTTCAGTATAAATACAGCACTGCACAAGAATTCATTTAGCTCAATCTTTTAAATGTTGATACAATATCCTTTTAAGAAAATCGATAGATTTACACTCTTTTAAACATATCCATGTGTAAATGAAGAAAATGCTAAATCTAGTTTAATTGAAGTACAAGGGAATACAATTTATAGTACTTTTTTTTTTCGACTATCACTAATTTTGGTTCATTGCAAATATACAATTTTAAGATATTCATTTCATTCCTTACACTAGATGCAAATAAGCAATGTTTAAAAGATAAAGTATTTGAAGTACTGCATACTTAAGTTACTATCTTTTTTCAATTTGTGGCGATAAAAATTAAAAATTTCAAGTTATCTTAAATGTTGTAGTCATGCAGAAAAAAACACAGTTTCACAAATATAACAGTCAAACAAAATTAAATATAATTAATTTCTGTATTAATCTTTTTCTTTATGAGGAATAGGGAAGTAAAATACTCAGCTGCATTGTAGTTTTGTAGTTTAATATTTTAATTTACAGAGTGACATATCTGTAAAGTACTATCAATTACAATGGAATACAATTGATAGTACTTTGTAAAGTACAGCTACAATGCAGCAGTAAATACATCAGTACAGTAAAATACTCAGCTGCATTGTAGTTTGGTAGTTTAGTATTTTAATTTACAGAGTGACATATCTGCAAAGTACTATCAATTACAATGGAATACAATTGATAGTACTTTGTTTTTGTCGACTATCACTGAGTTTGACTCATACCTATTCAAAGATACAATTTTAAGGTATTCATTTCATTCATTACACTAGGTGCAAATAAGCAATGTTTAAAAGATAAAGTAACGAAGTAATGCATAGTTAAGTTACTATATTTTATTCAATTTGTGGCGATAAAAATTCAAAATTTCAAGTTATCTTAAATTTTGCAGTTATGCAGAAAAAAAATATAATTTCACAAATATTTTAGAATTTTCTTAAGAAGCACACAGAGAACAGTCAAGAAGCAGTTGATTGAATCACATTATAAATATAACAGTCAAACAAAATTAAATGTAATTAATTTCTGCAGTAATCTTTTTTCTATGTGAGGAATTCAGTAATTTAATCCACAATTCAATTAGTACAATTAAGTATAATGGAATACAATTGATAGTATTTTTTTTTTGGTCGACTATCATTAATTTTAGTTCATAGCTATGCAACAAATATATAATTTTAAGGTATTCATTTCATTCGTTATACTAGGTGCAAATAAGCAACATTTAAAAGATAAAGTAATGAAGTACTACATAGTTAAGTTACTATATTTTATTCAATTTGTGGCGATAAAAATTTAAAATTTCAAGTTACCTTAAATTTTGCAGTTATGCAGAAAAAAAATACAATTTCACAAATATTTTAGAATTTTCTGAAGAAACACACAGAGAACAATCAACAAGCAGTTGATTGAATCACAGTATAAATATAACAGTTACAGAAACATGGTTTGTACCAAATTTCATAGTCCTGGCTGAAATTTCAAGACCCATAGCTAAGCCAAATTTGATTTTAGTTATAGTTTGATTAATTTTTAATAGAACATTATATTAGGTCAGGAATCAGCTTGTGCATTATAAAATTTAACATTAGTAACTGCTTTTGAAAAGGCATGACTTTTTCTAACACTTAAATTTTGTTTACATATTAAAAAAGAAGAAAAAAAGTAAAGTCCTGGAAACTGGAATTAACCACATTTTGTAAAATTGAATCAAACAGAAATTAATGTTGTGCTCATGAAAATCATACTTAAAGACATATTATAGCTGTACTTCTTTTTAGATTGAAAAAAAAGTTTCTTCTAGGTAAGCATTCAATTACACACTGACAAAATTTAACACAATAAAACAATTATTGCACACATGGGAAAGCAGTTTCTTCACAGACATACTAGAGAAAATTGTTCCTTTTATGTAAAAGAGTAATAAATGGGAAAAATCAATATCCACTATGGTTTTTATTAAAAAAGAGCAACAGCCAGGAAGAATAACCCATTTTATATACATCAAAATTTAATTTCCAGGGAACAGGTATTGGGCTTGAAGCTTGTAATTTGTCTGGGAAGAGGAATATAAATTTTTAAAATGCTTTCCAGCTTAGATACAAATATTTTGTAGTGTTATTACTAAGTTTCTGGTGATTGATACAATTCTCATTCTTTAGCACGAAGAATGATTAATTAAACGCATTTTCTAAAATTCTTCTGAGCTCTTCCACTACGGATATCTAAACTGAGAAGAGATCAAATGTTTGATAGTTAAAATCTATATTTCGTTTGTGTGTGCGAACTGTATATAACTCAGTGGCGCACCCAGGGGGGGGGCCCAGGGGGCCTTGGCCCCCCCCAAAAGAAGTAGAAATATTGATTTTGCATTATAAATATTTGTATTCGTTCGTCTCGGCCCCCCCCCATTCATTATAAATATTTTTATCCATTCATCTCGGCCCCCCCAAGAAAAAATCCTGGGTGCGCCACTGATATAACTCATCCATTTTACAGCACAAGCGAAAGCGGTTAAAGCTACAGAAACTCTCAAATCATTATACTAATCACTAATACCATAATGTCTACTGTAAATTTCCAAATCATTATACATAACGGTAAACATGAAATTTTTTTAAAGTGCTCGTAACAAAAGATTAATCTAATTAACAAAAGATAATTTGCTTATTTATAACGTATTTTACGTAACTGCTAAATAAATATAATTTGGAATATTCAAAAATACAAGAATGAGTTAATTACTAACTTCAAAACAGTAGAAACTAGTCGAAACCTTAATCAAAACAAAAACACCACCAGAGAAACCACCTAGCAAGCGTTAGCTAACAGGCGACCGGATATTTCGCTCTTTTTGGGCATTTGAATACGGAATCGGCTAAAGAGCTAACTAGCTAACTAGCTAAAGAGCTAAAACGTTACATTGAATTCGGGGGTTATTTGCATGTATAAACTAGTAATGTATTATATGGTAATAATTATTTATTATAAACTCTTTGGTTCTTCATTTTCTTTCATCTCATCAACCTTTTTTGGAAATGAATCCGATGTCATAAATTTCAACTTGGAACCTCGGTGTGGGACGCCATTTTCGGCTTTGAAGACCAGAACAAACCCCCGAATTCAATGTAACGTTTTAGCTCTTTAGCTAGTTAGCTAGTTAGCTCTTTAGCCGATTCCGTATTCAAATGCCCAAAAAGAGCGAAATATCCGGTCGCCTGTTAGCTAACGCTTGCTAGGTGGTTTCTCTGGTGGTGTTTTTGTTTTGATTAAGGTTTCGACTAGTTTCTACTGTATTGAAGTTAGTAATTAACTCTTTCTTGTATTTTTGAATATTCCAAATTATATTTATTTAGCAGTTACGTAAAATACGTTATAAATAAGCAAATTATCTTTTGTTAATTAGATTAATCTTCTGTTACGAGCACTTTAAAAAAATTTCATGTTTACCGTTACGTATAATGATTTGGAAATTTACAGTAGACATTATGGTATTAGTGATTAGTATAATGATTTGAGAATTTCTGTAGCTTTAACCGCTTTCGCTTGTGTTGTAAAATGGACGAGTTATATACAGTTCGCACACACAAACTAAATATAGATTTTAAGTATCAAACATTTGATCTCTTCTCAGTTTAGATATCCGTAGTGGAAGAGCACAGAAGAATTTTAGAAAATACGTTTAATTAATCATTCTTCGTGCTAAAGAATGAGAATTGTATCAATCACCAGAAACTTGGTAATAACACTACAAAATATTTGTATCTAAGCAGGAAAGCATTTTAAAAATTTATATTCCTCTTCCCAGACAAATTGCAAGCTTCAAGCCCAATACCTGTTCCCTGGAAATTAAATTTTGATGTATATAAAATGGGTTGTTCTTCCTGGCTGTTGCTCTTTTTTAATAAAAACCATAGTGGATATTGATTTTTCCCATTTATTACTCTTTTACATAAAAGGAACAATTTTATCTAGTATATCTGTGAAGAAACTGCTCTCCCATGTGTGCAATAATTGTTTTATTGTGTTAAATTTTGTCAGTGTGTAATTGAATGCTTACCTAGAAGAAACTTTTTTTTCAATCTAATAAAAAGTACAGCTATAATATGTCTTTAAATATGATTTTCATGAGCACAACATTAATTTCTGTTTGTTTCAATTCTATAAAATGTGATTAATTCCAGTTTCCAGGACTTTACTTTTTTTCTTCTTTTTTAATATGTAAACAAAATTTAAGTGTTAGAAAAAGTCATGCCTTTTCAAAAGCAGTTACTAATGTTAAATTTTACAATGCACAAGCTGATTCCTGACCTAATATAATGTTCTATTAAAAATTAATCAAACTAGAACTAAAATCAAATTTGGCTTAGCCATGGGTCTTGAAATTTCAGCCAGGACTATGAAATTTGGTACAAACCATGTTTCTGTAACTTGCATTTATAATGTGATTCAATCAACTGCTTGTTGATTGTTCTCTGTGTGTTTCTTCAGAAAATTCTAAAATATTTGTGAAATTGTATTTTTTTTCTGCATAACTGCAAAATTTAAGGTAACTTGAAATTTTAAATTTTTATCGCCACAAATTGAATAAAATATAGTAAATTAACTATGTAGTACTTCATTACTTTATCTTTTAAATATTGCTTATTTGCACCTAGTATAACGAATGAAATGAATACCTTAAAATTATATATTTGTTGCATAGCTATGAACCAAAATTAATGATAGTCGACCAAAAAAAAATACTATCAATTGTATTCCATTGTACTTAATTGTACTAATTGAATTGTGGATTAAATTACTGAATTCCTCACATAGAAAAAAGATTAATGCAGAAATTAATTACATTTAATTTTGTTTGACTGTTATATTTATAATGTGATTCAATCAACTGCTTCTTGACTGTTCTGTGTGCTTCTTAAGAAAATTCTAAAATATTTGTGAAATTGTATTTTTTTCTGCATAACTGCAAAATTTAAGATAACTTGAAATTTTGAATTTTTATCGCCACAAATTGAATAAAATATAGTAACTTAACTATGCATTACTTCGTTACTTTATCTTTTAAACATTGCTTATTTGCACCTAGTGTAATGCATGAAATGAATACCTTAAAATTGTATCTTTGAATAGGTATGATTCAAACTCAGTGATAGTCGACAAAAACAAAGTACTATCAATTGTATTCCATTGTAATTGATAGTACTTTGCAGATATGTCACTCTGTAAATTAAAATACTAAACTACAAAACTACAATGCAGCTGAGTATTTTACTGTACTGATGTATTTTACTGCTGCATTGTAGCTGTACTTTACAAAATACTATCAATTGTATTCCATTGCAATTGATAGTACTTTACAGATATGTCACTCTGTAAGTTAAAATATTAAACTACAAAACTACAATGCAGCTGAGTATTTTACTGCCCTATTCCTCATAAAGAAAAAGATTAATACAGAAATTAATTATATTTAATTTTGTTTGACTGTTATATTTGTGAAACTGTGTTTTTTTCTGCATGACTACAACATTTAACATAACTTGCATTTTTTTTTTTTTCGCCACAAATTGAAAAAAGATAGTAACTTAAGTATGCAGTACTTCAAATACTTTATCTTTTAAACATTGCTTATTTGCACCTAGTGTAAGGAATGAAATGAATATCTTAAAATTGTATATTTGCAATGAACCAAAATTAGTGATAGTCGAAAAAAAAAAAAGTACTATCAATTGTATTCCCTTGTACTTCAATTAAACTAGATTTGGCATTTTCTTCATTTACACATGGATATGTTTAAAAGAGTGTAAATCTATCGATTTTCTTAAAAGGATATTGTATCAACATTTAAAAGATTGAGCTAAATGAATTCTTGTGCAGTGCTGTATTTATACTGACGCAGTGTCTGTACTTGTAATTTTTTTGGCTACTATTAATTGTGATGCATAATTTGAATGTTATGAGTTCTAAATCTTAACTGAGAATAATCAGGTGAGTACATCTTAAATAATACTATTTAATTTAAAGTTTGTCTGTATAATATAATCTGTATATTTGAAAATTTTAAATACAATACTGTTAGTTTTAAATGCCATGCTGTTAGTATAAACTTCAGAGATTTGAATGTGTTTTCTTTCAGATGGGAAACACATCAATGTGATATCTATTATCAATGTGATAACTATTTTAAAAGCTTTTATTAAATGTATTTAATTGAAAGAAGGGCATCACATAAAGTTCTGTGTATCATTTTATCAGAAACTTTTTTTTATGTCAAAATAAATAGCTTTTGGAAGGTTAGATTACTGAATACAACGATATTTTAACATTTAGCTAAACTTTGTTTTAAATATATTTTACTTCATATCCTCCATATTCGTAATATTTTTCATCATCTGTATTCTTTACTAATTAATTTTTAAAAATGTGGCGTTTTGCTAAAAGAAAAGAAAAATAAAGCTTCCGGTAATTTAACATAGTGAATTATAAATATTTCAAATAAAGTTGAACATAGAATTATGAAAATATTTGTAAGTATTCTATCCACAAATTTAAAATCATTTGATTCATTTTTCTTTTGTTGCGTATCCAGGCATTACTCGTTTTTATTATATTTATTTTATCAGTTCCGAAGTTTCCATGTTTGTTTACATTTGATGTCGCGCTGGCGATGAATTTGGGCTGTCTGATTGGCTTACTGAGAGCATTCGCTTAAAAGCTTCCGAGGTTTGCCGAACATTCCCTCGTCGGAGAGTGGTGCTCGGATCGGAGAGCTAACGGGCCATTTGAATGCCGATGTGCTAACAGTTAGCAAAATTGAAGTTTGCTAAAGAGCTAACTAACCAACTAGCTAAAGAGCTAAAACGTTACATTGAATTCGGCCCTAATGCTCCCATGTTAACCCCCCCCCCCCCCATGAGGATTTTTTACTTCAAAGCCAATATTTTGTAACTCTTAAAACCTATTTAAATGTATACCGAAGAACGTCAACTTAATTTTAAAAATACTTTTAACCGTGTTCCAAGCGCAATATTTAAAGGAAATTGAAAGGTTTCTTTGGAAATCGGCTGTTTTACGCTTTCTGCGCAAACATTTGGCACAGAGTTGGCTGATTTTCGCCAAGTGCGAATGCTTTTGCATATTTCAGATTTATCTCTGGTTTGGCGGTAAATATGTCACCAATATCTTTAGTTGCTACCAGAAGCATGCATGTGCATATTTTTATTTCCCTGTAACTAAACAGCAAATAAAAAGGTTTGCTGATTTATATCAGCCCTACTCATTCTTGTATTTGTGTTTTGCGTAGCACTTAATATAAATACCTTCTTGTCATAGCATTTCTATTTTAATATTTAACTATGAACAAACCCTTTGCAGTCCTATTTTCAGTGTGACAAACGATAATGGAACTCTAGTAAAAAACAGGAAATCATTTACGTACAATTTATATTTTTCCCAGATTTAGATGAGATTGATCATAACAGCTTAAATAAAAGATTGCGTTACCTTCAAAATCTTCGAAATGATTTACGAATGAGATTCCGCAACGAATATTTAGCCATGCGTGTGCATCGTGGACGAAGTCGGCAAGATACCTTGCAAGTAGGTGATGTAGTTGTTTTGGAATCCGAGAAAACGTATGAACTGGCCGCTGGGTCTAATAGTTGAAATTTTCCCTGGAACAGACGGGCATTCAAGAGTTGCCAGAATAAAGACAGCTGAAGGAGAAAAAAATTAGACCTTTCCAGCGAATTTATTCCCTAGAAATTAGAAGTCCAGAAATCCAATTTTTTGACCTGTCAAAAGACAACATTCCTGCCGTTGTGGAGATTCCCTCGGGATCAACCAAACCAACTGATGATGGTCCAGTTCCCGCACCTTCTGTTGCTCCAGACATCCGAACTAGAACCGGACGACGTATAAAAATACCCACTAGATTGGACCTCTGATTATTTTTTGCAATTTTTATTGTTTTATGTTTCCATCAAATTGCAAGATGGGAGGATATGTTGAGGCAAACTCCTTGATTAATGTAAATTCGTTTGCCCATGCAGAAGAACTGCCTCTCAACTCCACATCAACAAAAATGTAAAAAACAGAAGTGGGCCTAGCAGAAGCAACCTCAGCTACAGTTCTCTACGAGCCGTTAAATCTCTAACCGGCTGGCAAATCTGATTGGTTACTGAAAATACGTTTTTCAGTGCTGCCATCTGTCGGTCATTATTGTGTCTAATTATTTATCTAAGACATATAACTTTTGCTTACATGTCTTTAAATGTATCAGAGCACCAGACATTCAAGTAAACTCCTGAATTCTATGATACTTCTGAATATTTAATAAACTGAAATAGCTTATTTAATGTTACTATAACAATTTTATATAAAGAAATATGCTTTTCTGACTTTTCTAAATTATGTATAATAGACATAAATTTACAACACTTCTTTTTGTAAAATAGAAATTTTTAAATTTATAAAAAACCGTACGTCATAATTGCTTGTTTTTTGTAAAATTAATATCGGATAGGAAAAAAATCGGTTTTTAATTGTCCCTAGGCCAAAAACCGTATAAAAAGCAAAAGGATACATTAAAATTTATAATAAAACGATCATCTCGCAAAACTATAATATCATTATGAAATGTTATTTGTATTACATTTATGATAAAACAATATGAAAGTAAAATTGAGTTTTAAAATATTAAATATTATCTAAATCATATTTAGAATTAAATCAATATATTTCAAATACATAATAAACTTGCATTTCTTTTTCAATATTATTTTGTACTATAGTATTATGTCAGATACAAATTTTAAGATTATTATAAAATATCTTATATAATATTGTGCTGTCCTTTAAAAAAAACTTTATATATATATATATATATATATGTGTGTGTGTGTGTGTGTGTGTGTGTGTTACATCTAATAAGAAACACAAAGAAATAAAAAATAACTATTTTTGCAGAATGATCTTACTAAGATTTTAATGACATGGCAATGTTGATTTTATCCCCATATTATGAGATGGCAGCCTATCATATAAGAATTGAAAGAAAGAAAAGAAAAGAAAAAAAAGTCACTTAAAACAAAAACTACACATAAATATACTTAGAAAGAAATTAATTGATGGCAAACAGTCTATTCCTTTCATTATCTTTTATTCTTAAGCATATTATCTGTAAATAAAAAATTCTGTGAAATTGTTTCGTGTCCCAAATTCTGTATTAAAGCACTATTTAAAAGTCAATTCTTCACAATCAATATTTAAGTGATGGAAAGAGGTTAAATGTAACCTTAAATCTTTATAGTAGACAAATGTTAACTTGCATCCCGATGATAGACAATTCAATTGGCCTGCAATATCTGGATCAATCTTGTGAATATTTCTAATATGTTGATAAAGATTTTTCTTCTTTGTAAACCTTTTTCCACAAAATTCACAAGTGTTTGACAAAAACTCATCACTGCTTCTGCTCTCCATCGAAAACTGAACGAAATATGACAAATGAAAGCTAAATGTGATGTTGAGGCCGTATTATGTAAAATTTTTACCAGTACGAATTGTAACAAACCTTGCGTGGTGTAGTCTGTCGTCTTACCACAATTAAATATCTTAGCTTAATTAAATGTAATAGTGACCAATAGATGGCAGCACAGAAAAACGTATATTCAGTAGCCAATCAGATTTGCCAGCCGGTTAGAGATTTAACGTCTCGTGTAGTCTCTGGAGTAGGAGTTGCTCGGGGTAGCGAATTGCTCACGACGTCCCTCTGGGTCTACGCTGCTATCGCCATCTACTGGAGAGAATAATTAACAATTGCTTAACATGTAAGATATGTGTATGAATAATCGGGAAAAAATTACAAACTTTTCCGATACTATTTTTTATTTAATTGTGTAAATGCTAAGTTTTCAACATATACTGATGCAGAAAAAAGTTACTTCTTTCAATAAATTTAGAAAATACAAAAATTGAAATTAACTTTATACAACTGGTTCTAGTTAATTATTTTTAATTTGCATTTTTTAATGATAATATATAGAACTTTAATTGGATTCCGGCCAAAAATTCCAGAAAATATATATTTTTAAGTTATCAAATTATATACTAACTGAGGTAAATAAATTTATAATTTTATTTCATAACAACTATATAAATTATATGATTATAACTTATGATTTTTTAGGCACACTGCCTTAGGTACAAGTAACTCTACAAATTTGTTGAATATAAAAGTTTTTTTCTTTTTTTGTCATGTACCAGACATCTTGAAATTAAATTTTTTTTTATAAGCTATATAAGAAAAAAAGTTAGTATTTACACTGTAGTTGGATCTGTTTGAGCTATGTAAGTAAAACTAGTAAACAATATGAATTGTAAATTTTTTAAACAATACATATAATTGCTTAACAGTGATACGGCGAAGCTATTAAGTAGCTTTCATTGTTGGAATGGTCTTTATCAGAAAATCACAACGAATGATTGATATTTGTTGTAACAGTTGTAGCTGAGGTTGCAAATGCAATAAAATTTTAAAATGTATCAGGATGAACTCAAAAGTATGTGGTAAATATAAAATAAAATCTTGGAGGAATTTCTGTACTTAAAGATGGGTACCAAGTCCTGTTTTTTTTTTTTCTAGATCCATCTTAGAAAGACACTTTTTTATGTACCTATGCAGCAACAAGAAATCAGATGAAATGACAATGCTTAGAAAGGTTATTTAATACGATTTTTACTTTTATATCAAGAGAAAAGAGTCAGCACATCAGATAGATGTTAAAAATTAAATACTTCATTTAAAAATTTTAAAGCCTTAGGCAAAGTTTTCTTTACATAGATTTTCATTTAATTTTTAATTTCAAAGTCAATTAGATAGAAACAGAAAAAGTGATTAAAGAAATCAAAATAACTATGGAGACATAATTTTTAAATTTTTTTTATTATTCAAACAGATATTTATTCGTTATATGAGTGATCATATATCAAATCGGAATGGTATCAAAGAGTCAAATTGAAATGACGCGAAAAGATTTTATTACAATATGTACAATTGAAATTGTTTTGATTATCCATTTTATAATGTACTACGCAAGAAACACGTGGTCCGAAAGTTTACAAAACAGTAAAAATATTCTATGCAATAGATGGCGCTACAGTACTCGTGAGACACCAGACTACGGATCTGTGATGAGCAATTCGCTACCCCGAGCAACTTCTAAAACAGACGAGCGGCTTCCGTGCGTAACGGCTCTCTGAAATTTGCACAAATGCGCATGCTCAGGAACTTTGACTTTATTTTCGAGCAGAAAACGGTGAATGCCAAGTTATCGCTGGTTTGTCATATTTGGCGATTTCTCGCCTTTTTTTCCTCAAACATCAAGTTATAGGGTACCGATATTATGTGGTTTATCGCTTCATTTCCCCAAACTTTTACATCAAATATTTGTTTATGTTATCTCGCGGTCCTTCTTAATGGTTACCAAGCTAGAAGTGTAGCATAGCCCTTGCCAGTTGGTTAGTATCGTTAGAAAATGTCCGTGAACGATATACGACTAAGGGCCTGTTCACATAGGAGTCCGTTGCGTTGCGTTAAGGAAAAGATGACGTTGAGACGAAAATAAACCAATCATAGGCGTTAAAAATTTCATTTCTAATCGTTTGGAGGCATATGATTGGTTTATTTTCGTCTCAACGTCATCTTTTCCTTAACGCAACGCAACGGACTCCTATGTGAACAGGCCCTTAGTTTCTTAGTTTGTTTAAAATGTAAATAGAAGAATGGACGTGACATGATGCAAATATTAACGTAACGATAAAGAGATAGTTCAATTGAAAGATGGACAATATTTTTGCTAATATTCTGATTAAAATTTTGTCGTTATAGATTTAAATATGTAGAACCCTTTGAAGATACCAAAATATTTATCGTAAAACCTAAGTATTTATCATAAAAATTAATAAAAAATTATAGTTATAGTTTTTTCAAAATGTAATGTACATAGTTATAAAAATTGTACTTTATATATATATGTCAATTATAAAATGAGACACTTATTTCATCTGACGATTATAGGAGGATTAATAAGTTATAGGAATAATAAGGATTAGTAAGTTATTTAAATTAGTCATATCAAGACGAAAATATGAAAATTATTACCAACTCTTATATGATATTCATTCATTAATTTCATTAATAGAACTCAACATATTACAGGCTAGAAATAGGCAAAAATTATTGAAACTTTATAAGAGAAAGTCAGTGTGAAAACGGAGTTTCAAGTGATATTATTATTATTATTATTTTTAACTGAAAACTAATTTGGAAGATAAATAATATGATTTTTAAAGATAAAAAATATAATTTTTCTGATGAAAAAAAAAAGTCTGTTTATCCTTTACTTTTAAGTCATTTTTCATTTTTATGGCCAAATCATCCCAATAAAAGAAAAAAATTTATGCTGCTTTCTATTCCAACATCACCAATAAGTAATGAATATAGACATTCCTGATGAGAATATCTAAAAATAGGCAGTCTAGCTATCTCAATAATAAGATATTAAAAATGCTTTCTCCCAAGTCTGTTGTAGCATAAACATTCAAGTCAAATAAAGACATTCGAGCCAAATAAAGATAAAAATTACAATTTACAAAGTAGATATAAATTTTTATAAAACTGATGATAGCCCAAAAAACACTTAGTAAATACTGTTTTACTTTTATCATAGCAGCATTCAACAAGTATTCATCTGGCTTTTATGTTTGGAGATACTTTTAATCGATTTAAATGAAGTACAAAACAAACCTTTAACCAATGGAATGATTGATATAAACACTTTTATAGGGGCCAATCTTGTATCTTAAAATTTCAACTATCTTAAAATTTTTTAAAATATTTTATTTAACTTGTTGACTCTCAATAATTCTTTCAGTCATTATTTTTAAATCATCTTTAAATTTTTAATTGCCTTTTTGCACTTTTTCTTAACTTTAATTTTTTATTATTGAGCACATGTACCTTGATATATATACCTTTACGACTTAAAATGTTTAAGTGTGATAAGGATTATTAAGAAAAAAATAAACGTGTAGAAGTAAAAGAAAAATGTTTGTGATATGAAAATGAATCATGATTTGCAATCTAGCTTCCTTTGACAAAAACAAATTTTGAGAACTGTTGTTGTTTCTAAGGTCTCTGGGGCTGACGATTCCAGTCTCATGTACATATGAAGACAAAGCGTGAAACAGAAACATATAAACAAAACAATTTTTATTTACAAATGATTACAAAATCAGGTTGATAATATCACAAAACAAAAAATTACAGATTTTAGAGAAAATTATAATTTTATTTCTCAAGATGAAATTCAATATGCTCATTGGGTTTCGAAATCCTGCACAATTTATACTGCAATGGCTTACTTTAATTTCAAAGAAATTTGCAAACCTGTGCCAATAGTAGTAGTTTCAGATTATTTACAACATGAAAAATACGCTGTTGCTATATTTAATGATGCCATGATTAAAAATAATAAATTAAAAGCTGACTATACAAAGCTATTAATTTCTAAACAAATATATCAATCTGATGGAACAGGCCAGTATTTTAAATGAAAATATTCTATTTGTATAGCAATGATATGGGTGATATGGAGTGGCATTTTTATGCCAATAGATGGAATGAGAGTAATCTTGAAAAGGCGAGTAAAAGAAGCCACACTTTCTAGAAAAATAGATACTGTTTTATATACTGTAGCAGGACACCCTCAACTCAACTTTTATCTGACAATAACCCCGCCCAGAACTCGACGTCTAGTTTAGAGAGAGTAATAAGTGGAGAGACACAGAGGACTTGCGCCATCCGTGCAATGTTAATTTTTAATCCTTAAAAATGTATTCTTTAACTTCATGTAAATAGTTTTGTTTTCAAGTAAAGTGTGTGTATGTGCCAATTCTGGTGTCATCTCTGCATCCCTCCACGACAATACCAATATTCTTTTCTCCCTCCCTGTGATTTTCCCTAAATTTCTACGCCAACTGTTATCCACATGCCATGTACATAACAGCTGGTGTTCTGCTGGCAACATTATCTTTTTCCAAGCTTTATAATAAGATGGAGCATCGTCCGACCATCTATAACACCAACCATCTTCTTTATAGACTCAAAAAATACTGCCATAGATGTCTCGTCCGTTTTGTTCGAAAAACAAAATGACACTGGACAGCCTGACGAAAACTCATCTACTATTAGCACAGTCGTGAGCATAAAATTGTATGCATTTGTTCCGTGGGTGCTATCAATGCATATTTTATCATCACCAAATTTTTTGAGCATTTTCTTTTGAAATTTGGTGATGATAACTAACATGAAATCATCTGTTTTCAAATGTTCATGTTTATCACCTTGTTTCTTAAAAAAGGCTACCGGTGAGTCATTCCCCAATTCTGCCATTGATTGCACCTACAATGCAACACTAATTGCATCATTCCTCATGCGTTCTAGTGGAATATGCAAAACAGTAACCTAATATCTCAAAATCCACAGTAAAAACAATGAATAGCAATGACATTCTTACTTTACACAGCCGTCTGTTACTGTTATATTATTTATAAAACAATACGAGATACAATTCCTTTCTCTCTATCAATCATGAGTTTAACGAATTTAAAATATTCGATTTTAATAAACGCTCAACGTAATAATTCATCAAACTGAAAACAATCCCAGACCTGCAGTACTAAGTGACGCCAAAATCTCTTTATATGAATGCACAGAACACATAATGGCAATATATTGGCAAAAAAAAATAGCCATGCCAACACGGTTGCCACAACAACTATGTTTGCCAATACTCTGCCAAGAATACGAGGGTTGCTACAGCGTAAGGGCTCTCGTAATGGCTCTTTGCGGAAAATTTCAGAGAGCCGTTACGCACGGGAGCCGCTCGTAAAAAACAGTTCCGCTTTCATTCAAAATTGTATCGTGTATCGTAAGTAATTCGTATTTAAATAAAGTGCTTGTTCTAAAGTATTCATAGTCATTATCGAACAGTTTTCTCACACATTCCGTGTTCTTGGATTGCAGACGAATTGGGGGTATCCAAAAGCACCGAAAAATCAACAAAACGTAAATCAACAAAAAACTCATAATAAATTTATTGTTAAAAACGTGCATTTGATTTGTGAAAAGCTAAGTACAACAAATAGAAGTTTTAATTATTTATGAGATTAATATATTATCTATAATACTACTACATAACATAAACAATAAAATTACTTGTAATTTGGATCAGATAAGTTATCACCCTTCTCTCATGTTTAATTTCAATGTATAAGATGACTATGTCCTCAGTTCTGAGAATCAAGTACATTTAGTACTTATTGTAAAGAAAACATGTGAAATTAAAAAAGCTGTTATTAAAAACACATGTACTTCTTTCCTTTATGAGCAGGAAGTTCAATTTGTTGCACTTTATTACTGTCAAAAATTGTTGGATTATTTCTTTTATCCCCTCCTTTAAAATGGTAGCTATATAATCTGGAATCTCTACCAGGTTTTCTGTCACTACGCCTGAAAAATACCAAGATCAATAAACTTTAAAACATTTGCATGTTTTATTTATTACATATACATTCAAAATTATAATTATTCGGTTTCCCTTGTATCACTGAATTGAAGCTCACTAATTTTATGAATCTAACCTACATGTTCGCTCCATATATATTTTCATGCAAAAAAATCTATCATTATTTGGTTTGCAGACAATTTGACAAACAATAACTATAAAATTTAAGACAAAGAAACTATTGTAGATTTCTGTTTATAATAGAAGTCCTGAAAAATTTTCTAAATTAAAAAAAATTTCATCCTAAATTAAGAATTTTTTAAAGCTTAAATACAACAAAAATTCAGTATGTATCATCTAAAACATTTAAAAAAATTGAATAGCTTTTGAATACCATAGATTTACTATAACGTGGAGACCAAGAAATGTGAAATTAACATATGTGAAAAAATGTACTCATAAATTAAAAATGAGAATATTAAAACTTCTATTTTCAAAATTACTTTGCCATTCAGGTCCACAGAGCATGCTTTTCATCCTTTGGAAAGCGGTAGAAGGAACAATGATTTTAACCATTTTATGCTTGCAGTCTGCAGAAAAGCATATGACCATTTTTTAACATAAAAAAAAACACCTGTATTAAACATCTAAATGATAAACACATTATTCCCTCAAAACATGAACAAATGAATTTTATAATCTTTACTTATTAAATAATGCTACATTTTAAACCAACAAAGATGTACAGACTTTAACAATATAAAAACGATTAAAAAAGAATCAACTGTTTATACATATATATATATATATATATATATATATATATATATATATATATATATATATATATATATATATATATATATATATATATATATGAAGACCTTGGGGGTAAAAAGTGATAAACCACATTATTGTAGTTTAGAGATAAACAGATTTATATTTTCATAAAATATTTGCTATTACATATTTCAAATTGCAAAACTTGTTGCTAAACATTTTTTTGTACATAATACCCTCCTTAAAAATGTCATTAAGAGAAAAAGTAATAAAGTCAACATTTATTTCAATTTTAACACACTGAACAATTTAATGTAGCTATAAATATGAGGGTTATAATTGTTTACATGCAATAGCAGTTAAAGAATGAAGAGGGGATGGCCACTGCTTTTTTTTGCACAAGCAATTGTGTACTTTTTATATTGTAAAAATTCATAATGCGATTAGCAGACAGTAATATCTTTTCATTTAAGTGACTTAAAAATAATGAGTGCAAACAGTGTCAACATTGTAAACAGACAAAAGCATTATTCATATAATGCCTAATAATGGTACAATATATTAGTAAAATATTGTCCTAATAAGCATTTTACATTACCGTATGTAAATAGTTACAAACAATATTGCAGACTATGGTGTCAAACATATCTACATACAATCTGCAACACGTACCTGCACAAGTTCTGATGAACTTTCACCATCATATGGGAAGAGATGTTGGTTATCATTTTTTACCTACCCCGAGATCCTCATATATATAAAACACATTGTGTATGAATTTATAAGAATATATATATGAGTGTATTTATTTATTTATATATATATATATATATATATATATATATATATATATATATATATATATATGTGTGTGTGTGTGTGTGTGTGTGTGTGTATTAATTTATATATATATATATATATGTATATAAACAGTAATTGATAACACTCTATAACTGTTGAAATTAGATTTCACATTGTTTAGTTTTGTACTTTTGGCAACACTCTATCTCAGTTAGTTGTATCCATGAAGCTACAGAAGGAGCGGAAGCTTCAATGGGGAATTTTTCGAAAAATGAACCGATTGTTGTTGCTCACCGGTAAAGGGCGCGACATGCAATCGTAGTGACTATTTTACATTGAGTTATACGGCGTGGTGGTGAAAGTTGTTTTATAAATTTTTAAATTTATTATGCGTGGAGAAATATGCCATACACGTGTTTTGCTCCGGGTTGTTCTACTGGCTATAGATCAGTTTTAAAAAGAAATAAAGAAACTGGACAGAGAAATCCTAGTATATTTGCTGCTCCTAAGGTAAGAACATTATTATTGTTTTGTGTTAATATAAGATGTATAATAATGAGAGAAAAGTACAGCTGCTGTGTTTTAAGTGAACGCAAAGTTAAGACATCTTAAGTTCTGCTGGAAATAACAATAATATTGAATTTAATCACTATTAAGTTAGTTAAATTACGTAAGTTAGTTAAAGTAGGTAAAAGTGACCACTCCCCTTAAGGGGAGTGGTCACTTTTAAGTACCTTTAAAAGTATCATTTTTGGACCTATGCTGGATTGTATGTACTACTCATGATTTTTGCTTGATTTACAAGAAATTTTTTGAGTAACTGCCTATAATACTGTTTATTATATATGCAATATTTCAAGGTAATTAATAAAAAATAAAATGATTTTTTTTGCATAAAAAGTGAATATTTTTTTAAAATCGAGCATTTTGCAGTCAACTACTGTGCGCATTCTATCAAAATAAATTATTAAGTTACATTAATAATTGCTTACTATATGTGATTACAACACTTTAGACAACAAAATCTACCAAAATTTTTGAACCTTAATATATTTTAATTTTTAAAGAATTTTTTATAAGCTTTTACTCAGTCCTTTTTGAAATATCTAATTAAAAATAGCACGTACTAAAAGGTTTTAATATATTTTAGAATAATGTTGCTGGATATTGTTGCCTGAAGTATTGTAATCACATATAGTAAAAAATTACTAATGTACCTTAATAATTTATTTTGACAGAATGCGCACAGTAGTTGACTGCAAAATGCTCGATTTTTAAAAAAAATTCACTTTTTATGCATATAAAGTCATTTTTATTAATTACCTTGAAAAATTGCATCTATAATAAACAATATTATAGGCAGTTACTCAAAAAATTTCATATAAATCAAGATTAATTCATGAGTAGTACATACAATCGAACATAGGTCTAAAAATGATACTTTTAAAGGTACGTAAAAGTGACCACACCCCTTAAGTAAATAAGTTTTCATTGTATGATAAGCAATGTTGTTACTATAAATGCTTATGCAAAATCTGCGTACAAAATCTGCTTATGCAATAAAATGCGTACTTTGTGAAAATTCAAAAATATAGCTGATTTGTCCTTGTCAAAGTTATTTGTTTTTTTCTTTTTAATTCGCTGAAAAAATTTGTATTCAGAAATTTACCAACTTGACGATTATACCTCCGGTTTTAAAAAGTGTAATCTGAGATGCTTTGACTGATTTTTTTTTCCCAAAGGAAGATATTTTAAAGTATTGTCTGATTAAATACTGAATTGACTTCCTATTTTATTAGTCCTGATAAGAATTTATTTGGGATTGATAGAAAATGTTGCTTTTTTTTTTTAAAGGCCTGTTATATATGATGTATTATTCATACTTATCTGCAAATAAAAATATTCTTATATTACTATGTGTGTGTGTGTTTTGGTTAATCAGTATTATTTCTCACAATTTTTTTTCCATAAGAGATTATGAACAATGATAAAAAACTTTCTTCACAATTCTTTTCTGTAATTTCATTTCCTTAATTATTAAATTATTACAAAATTCTGAACTAATTTATTCTGAAACCAATACACAATTATTCTAAAAAAGTTTATTTACTCATTTCCTTTAAGAATTTTATTGAATTGTAGCAAAAAAAACACTTGAAATAAAGATTTTGAATGAAAATAAAAAATTGTTAAATTGAATAAATAAATTCATATTAAATACGCACTAAAATAAAACAACTTGTTTTCGCTAGGAAAAATACGAAAAATCCATATTAAAGCATATGGTTGTCCGTGTCTAAGCCGCCCTACAGAGCACGCGAGCGCCCTCTAGTGGCGGCGACAAAAAGGGAGACACATTTTTAACACTGAGCTGCGCCTCCTTCTGTAGCTTCATGGTTGTATCTAAGATGTTGTGTGTGTAGCATCGTGTTTGTAACGTGCCCAATAAAAACTACCTTAACCTGCAAGACCTGCTAGAGATAAATAGATTTATCTCTTAATTTTACACAGGTTATGGGCCCAGGTATCTACGTTTTGGTAGTTGTTTAAGTGAAATTGATTTTGTTTTTATCGCTAAAGTGAAAATTACTTTCCGCGTGTGTTGCTCTAAGCCTAACGGTTATCGTCAACTAAGCCTAACGCTACGAACATTCTAAACATGCCTAACGATCTAGTGACTGTAATTCCTAGTGCAGTACCTGCAAATTTCGAAAAACTTCGTGGAAGAATGAACTATAGTGAGTGGAAATTTACTATAAGATACCATTTGGAAGATCGAGAACTTTACAATGTGTGTATCTCCAGTGACAACGTGGATTCCGTGATTGACCGGCGTGCAAGATCGGTAATTGTGAGTAGCGTCTCATCAAAGGTAATAAAGGAAATCCTGAACTGTGAAACTGCTAAAGCGATGTGGGATAGACTAGCGGCATTATATGAGGACAATAATCCTAACAGATTTATATCCCTGAATCAAGAAATGTTTTCTACAAAGTTTGAAAACTGTAAAGATATGGCTGAATATATCGAAAAAATGCGGACAATCGGCATTAAAATGCGAACGATTTTACCAACCTATCCCGATCAGGCTGTAGCTGCAAACATCCTAACTAATTTACCGTCATATTTCCGGCCCCTTACTATGGCTCTTGAAAATAGTGTGCAGCAATTGACTACCGATTTGGTGTACGAAAAACTGATGGTAGAATATTCCAAGATGGGAAATCAGGGACAAAATGCCTTTGCAGTGAAGACATCTAACAGTGACAATTTCAAGTTCCCTGGAAAATGCAACTTATGTGGCAAGATAGGTCATAAAGCAAAATTTTGCAGATCTAAAGGAGGAAAAACAAATTTTAATCCTCATAAAAGAAATGAAACAAGGCATGACTTTGATTCAAAAAGAGAATCTCATACTAAAGTAAGAGAAGCATGGGCGCTATCAACACAGCCAGAAAGTTTTATTAATGAGCCTTGGATTGTGGACTCGAACTGATAGACACATGACATCTCACAGGGAGTGGTTAACAAATTTTGTTGAAGTAGCACCATGTCCTGTTATGACTGGTGGAGCTACACTCCATAGTACAGGTGAGGGTTCTGTAATTCTCAATGTGAAGAGACAAAATGAAATTGTTGAAATAACACTGAATAATGTACTGTATGTTCCAGGACTGACTGCCAATTTAATTTCAGTGAAGTATCTTGCAACTAAACTCAAGATACAAACAGTATTTGATGATACTTGTTGCAAACTAATTAAAAAGGGGACCAAAAGGGTTCTTGCAACTGGTACCGCTCGTTGTGACAACTTATACCACTTGGACATCATGCAAAACACAGCCATGATAACCGAAACTGTAAAACAAGAATCTATTAACCTCTGGCACAAACGACTTGCACATCTAAGCTATCCAAGTTTAGAAAGATTGAAATCCATAGCTACAGGGATTAATTTCCATGATGTAGGGGAAGATTGTGTTCCTTGCATAAAAGGGAAAACACATAGACAAAAATTCCCGAAACAGAAAGCAACAAGAGCTAAAGAGACACTTGAATTGATCCATTCAGATTTATGTGGACCAATGGAAGTTGAATCACATGGTGGTGCAAAGTATTTCCTAACACTAATTGATGACAAAACAAGGATGACTTTCATAACTTTTTTAAAAAGCAAAGATCAAGTGTACCAGAAATTCGTTGACTTCAAAACTTATATTGAAAAACAAACAGGGAAGAGTATTAAGGCCATCCGCAGTGACAGAGGCACTGAATATGTGAACTCTAAGATGGAAACATACCTTCAGAAAGAGGGTATTCATCATCAGAAAACAATTGCTCATACACCTGAGCAGAATGGTGTTGCAGAGCGCTGTAATCGCACACTTGTTGAACGTGCACGAGCAATGATAAATGAAGCTGGCCTCGATAAACGTTTTTGGGCTGAAGCTGTAAGTACAGCCAATTTCTGTAAAAACCGAAGTCCTACAATTGCTGTAAATGGCAAAACTCCATTTGAAGCATGGACCAACGAAAAACCGAATTTAAGCCACATGAAAATATTTGGTTGTAGAGCCTTCAGTCATATCCCAAAGTCACAACGTAAGAAATGGGATGATAAAGCAACAGAAATGATATTTGTTGGATACTCTATGGACAGTAAAGGCTACAGACTTATGAATCCAACATCATTTAAAGTCATTGAAGCTCGAGATGTTCAGTTTATTGAATCACAGAAGTGTACTCCTATTGATGAACCTAAAAGAGAACCAAACATTGAATTCTACAATGAAGGTTTGTTGTTCTCAATTAATGAGCCATCTCAAATCAGTTCATCTCCAGTAAGGGATTTAGGCATAAGTGATGATGCTGACTTACCTGATGCAAACAATATTCAGGAGTCTTCCCAAGAGGCGTCAAATGAAGATCTGCCCAGAAGATCAGCACGTGAAAGTAAGAAACCTGCTTACTTCAATGATTACCAGATACCGGACAAACTATACCAGTCCCATTTAATGATGTCAGCAGTGCCTTATGATAATATTGATCAGACAGGGAATGATATTCCATTGACTTACCAAGATGCTTTGAACCACAAAGATGCCTCAAAATGGAAAGGGGCAATTATGGAAGAGCTCAATGCACACAAAAAGAACCAGACATGGAATTTAGTAACTCTCCCTCCTGGTCATAAACCAATAAAGAACAAGTGGGTCTTTAAAATTAAGTGTAATTCTGATGGAGTTCCAGAACGTTATAAAGCCCGATTAGTAGCCAAGGGCTGTTCGCAGAAAGCTGGCATTGACTATACAGAGACATTTTCTCCAGTTGTACGTTACGACACACTCAGAGTTTTAATATCCTATGCAACGCTTTATGATTGGGATATTGACCATGTGGATGCAGTAGTCGCCTTTCTTCAAGGATCTATTGAAGAAGAAATATATATGGAATTACCAGAAGGTCTGGAGTTCTCCAAAGAAAGGGGAGAAGAAAGATTTGTTTGTCGACTCCAAAAGGGAATATATGGATTGAAGCAATCAGGACGTGCTTGGTATATGAAGCTAGACAACAGCCTTAGAGATTTAGGACTAACATGTGCAGATTTTGATTGCTGTGTCTATTTTTTGAACAAAGGTGCAGATATTTTACTTGTTGCAGTATATGTTGATGATTTACTCATCTTTACAAATTCTTCTAAACTCCAGTGTTGGATTAAAGAAGAATTGTCAAAAAGATTTGAAATGAAAGATTTAGGGGAACTGAAATATTGTCTTGGCATCGAAATACAAAGAGATCGTGTAAAAGGTATCACCACTATGAATCAGTGCACATATATTGAAAATGTTCTTCAAAGATTTAACATGCAGGACTCGAACCCTCTATCTACCCCATTTGATATTAACCATAAATTATTTAAGTCAACCGAATATCAGGATACCCAGTTCTCTATTCATTACCAATCTGCAATTGGATGTTTGTTATATGCAGCAAAGGGAACCAGACCTGATATTGCCTGTGTTGTTGGTTTACTTTGTCAGCATTGCTCCAACCCCTCCAAGGAACATTGGGCTGCTGCCAAACGTGTTATGCGATACCTTCGCAAAACTGCAAAATTAAAATTGCAGTATTCTCGCTTAGGTGACACAGAAATCGTGGGATATTGTGATGCAGACTTTGCTGGATGTCCTGATGATCGCAAATCAACTTCAGGATTTGTTTTCAAAGTAGCAGGAGCTGCCATTACTTGGCAAAGCAAAAAGCAACCAACAGTTGCCAGTTCAACAGTTGAAGCTGAATATATGGCTTTATCATCTGCAACTAAAGAGGCTTTATGGCTAAGGAAATTCCTTATTGAACTGAAATTGCCATCCATGGATAACCCCTTGAAATTATATTGTGACAACAAGGGAGCTATCGACCTCAGCAAAAACAGTATGTTCCATGCACGTACTAAGCATATTGATGTTGCACATCATGTCACAAGGAATGCTGTCAAGATGAAGCAAATTGCTATTGAGAAAACTTCAACAGAGACAATGGTTGCTGACTCTTTGACAAAACCTGTGCCACGAGAAAAGCACAATTGGTGCATGAACAGTATGGGACTCTTTGAACTGTGAAATCAGGGGGAGTGTTGAAATTAGGTTTCACATTGTTTAGTTTTGTACTTTTGGCAACACTCTATCTCAGTTAGTTGTATCTAAGATGTTGAGTATGTAGCATCGTGTTTGTAACGTGCCCAATAAAAACTACCTTAACCTGCAAGACCTGCTAGAGATAAATAGATTTATCTCTTAATTTTACACAATAACATTACATAAAACATATCCGTCTTAACACCAGCCAGTAACAAAAAGGATACATGAAATGAATCTCTGAAAAAAAAAAACACAGCCATTAAAGTCTGTTATTTATGAAGCATAAAGAGTTATAAAGAATACATAACTGAGATAATGTTACCAAACAGTACTTTTAATATTTATAATTCAAAACAATAACAAGTAAGCTTTAACAGACATATTATTCGGAAAAACATCTACTTACTGAATGTTACATTATTCACATAAACAGATACTACCCAACATAAAAATAAGCTGTTAATAAACATTAAATAAAGAATTTGAAGAGTATCACTTCTACTAACTGTATGATATAAGTACAATGCAAAAGAAATCAATTATTTCATGCTTCATACTTTAAGAGTGCTGCATTAAACTAAGGTTGATAACACACTAATACTAAATCAAACAATCCCATCATAAAACCAGCCATTAACAAAAAGGATGCATGAAATCAATGGCTGGAAAAATACTTAGCCATAAAGTCTGTCAGTAATCTTATAGTTTCATGGATTTAACTGAAAAGAAATCTGACATAGAATAGATTGACTTAAATCTATCCTACTCAGACACCCATTCAGTTTTAAGGGAAGGGAATCAAGTACACAGGTAAAGAAATTAATAAAAGCATACATCTAACACATAAAAAACAACAACAATACAGTATACTTTATTAGCCCATATATCAACTTCAAGAACCCTTTCATTCTGCAAAATGGATTATAGTGCTTTAAGAATGTTACCATACAAATATTTGAGGAAAATCGAATGAACAATAAGGTACATAAGTAGTTTTACAGTAATAATGTTTATCGAAAGTGACATTTTAATACCGTTACCATCAGCGACACATTCAAATTGTAAACACAATGGCACTAGGGATAAATAAGTGTTAGTGGGAATAAAATCTACTTACCAATTCATCTTATATTATGTTAGAATATCCACATAGACAGAAACAACATATAAAACTATTCACAAACACTAAATAAAAAAGTTCAAGAGTATCACTTCATCTAAGCCTATGTTTCATATCGATAGGCTTATCGAATTGAAATTTTAAAACACCATTTGCTCTTATTCCTGTACGAAATCACATTCCTCGATTTTTGAGGTAGGGTATTTATATCCCCTTCATCGATTTCAGGACGTGCAGAGGAGATATTAATATTTGTTTTTCCGTCCTATGGGAGAATAACATGGGCCGCCATTGCGGAGGTGCCCAACATGGCGGACGTTACGTCACCACTTCGACCGCGTATAGGTTTCCGCCTCGTTGCGTTAAGGAAAAATTGACGTTGGGACGAAAATAAACCAATCATAGGAGTTAAAAATTTCATTGCTAATCGTTTGGAGGCATATGATTGGTTTATTTTCGTCTCAACGTCATCTTTTCCTTAACGCAACGCAATGGACTCCTATGTGAACAGGCCCTAACTTTATTAAAAAAACACTTATCGGTTATTCACTTTCGGTTTAGCTTATTTTAAGTTTTGTTGATTTTTCGACGTTTCGGGATACCCCCAATTCGTCTGTAATCCAAGAACACGGCTTAACAGCAAAAACTACGTCCGAGCAATGGAACAGCAAATCCCCGAAAGAACAGTCAACGAATTAATTTCTTTGAAACAAGCGCAGTATAAAAATCCAGATTAAACTTGTCTACTAGTAAAACACAGACCCTGATTGGCTGTTAATTATTCAAAGCGGAAGCGATATACGGCAAACTTAGGGCCTGCTCACATAGGAGTCCGTAGCGTTGCGTAAGGAAAAGATGATGTTGAGACGAAAATAAACCAATCATAGGCGTTCAAAATTTCATTGCTAATCGTTTGGAGGCCTATGATTGGTTTATTTTCGTCTCAACGTCATCTTTTCCTTAACGCAACGCAACGTAACGGACTCCTATGTTAACAGGCCCTTAAACGGGCTTAAGTTTGTTAAAAGCATTTAACAAACAGAAACCACATTTGGCAATACATCGCCAAATTGGCAAAAATCTAAAAACTTATCGCCAAGCTGCGGCACCGTGTATTGAGATTTATAGAGCCAAAATCTGCATTAATACTTACTGCTTTTAACTTCGCTGGGAAGAGTACCGTATCCTGTGCCGGGAAATTTGGCGATTTTTTTGGCGATAAATATCTCAATATGGTATATTATCATTCGTTTGTATTACGATGTTTTTATGGTGGTTTCTTGTTCGGGTACTTACATATTAACGCCACCGCAGCTACAGAGTTGTAGAAATAGAAATATGTAATACCTATATAGAAATATGTGTTTGTTATAAAATTTATTTTGTTTCTATTTGTTTTGTTTTTAAGTCTATGTGACACCTAAATGATGGCGTCGCTTAGATAGGTTGCAATAATCTGAGTTTTCCGCCAAACGCGGAAAAATCAGAAATCGTGCCAAATAGCGCCAAACAGCACAGGATACGGAACTCTTCCCACTTCGCTCTTTGAAAGCAAGCCTTCCATAATATTTTCAGATTCCGTAATTGTAGGGTTATTAAGCCTGGCACTATTGCACTTCTTCATCTTAGTTCTCTTCATATTATATTTATAATGAAAACTAGTTGTATATTTGAACAAGAGATGGCGCCACGAAAAATAGACCAGGTTGTTGTACTTCAGGCATCCCCACTCCCTCAAATTCTTCCTAACGCATGCGCAGTCGAAGCGATCTGAAATCGTCGCTTCCTTTGCCTAATCGCTCCTGTGGATGATAGACGGACAGTAGTGTTGTTGTTGTTAGCAGTGTTTGCTGTCATTTGTCTTATTCTCTGGGTATCACATTACCAATCAAGCAATAAAATTGTCATATTGTACTTGGATCAAAGTTTATATACTGTCTAGTTTTTAAGAGACTAGATTCCTTCTTAAGTGAAGTTTTAAGTTTCTTTTTCTATAATCTGCCGCTTTTTACTGTCCATATAATATGGAATCAGTGACAACTTCAAGGAGAAATTTCAGCAATCCTCCCCAACAGGAGTTCCTAATGCAAGGCAGCATCATGGACACTCATTGCGAAGTTTTATTACATAGGCTTCGTGGTCTTTGCGACAATGCTGATGAACCTCCAGAAACTTTTCATGACTATGAAATGGTGTATCAAATTCGTATGTTGCATTGAGTACTTGAAAGTATTATCATCATTTAAAACATAATCTAATGACTAGCACGGTCTTGTTTATTTTCATAAAGAATATTGAAATTTGTTTGTAATTGAAAATATTTATATAAACTCATTCAGAATTGCCTTTAAACAGATTTAATGATTTTCAGCTTATGGCAAACATTTGCTTGCACATTCATAAGTTGAAACAGAGGCATTGCAATATTTGACACTGGTATAAATACAGATGTCATGGATAATCAGGGTTCTATAATTAGTCTGGTTTACTTTGGTTCAATTTTTTTTTTCATTTTTAAATTTTTGTGACATTATTCAATTTTTAAATTGGATTTGTTCAATTTAATAGTTATAAATGCATATCAATAATGCTGGTTTGCATACTTCTTGTCACACAATAATGTTGTAAATTTAAAATATAATTCCTGAACTAAGTGTTTTATGAAAAAGAATTGGACATTTTAGAATTAAGTTTATCTGGATAGATATCTTAATTTATTTTCTAATAAATTGCATCTTAAAAAAAAATTATTCCCTTATTCTCTTTTTGATTTATTTTAGATCGTTTTATATAGTTTGTTACTTTAGAATAGTGATGAACTAAGTAGACTCTTTGAAGATTTTATTTAAATCTCACCTGAAGCAGTGACGTAGTGAGCATAACTGGTGCCCGGGGGCACGATACCTTCTTGGTGCCCCCCAACCCCCCCAAAAAAACATATAGTAATATAATATATGGAATTAGTTATTTTGGAACCATTTGGCACCCCTCTGCGAGTGGCACCCGGGGCATGATAGACCCGTTTGCCCCCTCTCACTATGCTACTGACCTAAAGAAAAGAGTAAGCCCCTCATCATTCACTAAAAAAAGTCATGATTCCAAAAAAGCTATTGATGAATGGCTATTTAGTGACTATTTATATAGTGAATAATTGCTTATATGCCCATACAATATAGATAATTGGGAATTTCAGTGATGAAAAACATTTTTCATAGCAAAGTATTTTTATATATGGTAAAGGTAAGTTATCTCAAAGGAATTTTTTAACAGATCTTGCTGCTGATCACTTTAGGGTATGATCTGGGAGATAATATATAATTGTTAAAAATATAATCACTGTGTTGATGATAATGATTTAAAATTCATACCATCAATGAAACTAGAATTTTATATTATGCTTTTCCTAATAGAATGTTATCTCTGAAAAGTAAAATAGCAAGGCAGAAAAATCGCATTTTACAAGTTTATGAGAAGCTTATAAGGACAACAATTTGAAGCCTTTAATAATAAGGCTATCACTGTGACTTTGTAGTTGCAAAGGATTAGGCATCAAAATATTCTTCATCAGCATCTTCCAAGCTACTTGTATATTGTTGAATACCAGTAGATTAAAACTTTCTTAAAACATGGATGGATTATATAATCATGTCATAGTTGTGGACAATCTTGGATAGGTTTATAGTTTGAGGAAAAAATAAGGTATATTTATCCTACACAAATATTATCATATTTCTTTCAAAATGAAAAGCTAAGTTTTTGTATATCAGAGTGCCATTCAATCATAATCCTCAAATTTTATTATTAAAATCAAATGGTAAGAAACATTTGAATGTTAGCCCTTTGCTCCCTCATTTTCAGATTTTGTGTCTTACTAGTTAGTGACTAGAAATTAGGGGGTTTACTTTAAAAGAGTAATGTTTTATCTTTAACAAACATTAGTGTTGTTCAATAGTTCTCACTTGTATGCCATGTAGAAAAGAATGTTCTGTTATTTTATCAGAATGACTTAATTCCTAATTTATAGGGAAATATTATTCAGATGATTATAAATGCTATTTATTTATTGTATTTTAGTTTGCTTATTGATAATCTTCATTTGTATTGTTAAAGGTGGCCCAACAGCATCCCCTCTAGTTTTACGGGCAAGACAAGCCTTAGATCATCCAGAAATGCCTTGGTAAATTTATCTTTATTTATTACTTTCTTATAAAATTTTATTAATGTTTTTTATTTATCTGGTGGAACTAATTTTATTTAAGGTGTGCAGAAATAAAAGCTTTTTTATAAAATTTGGTTTAAATAATTTATCTGAGGAAGGATTCTCTCTGTCTCTCTCATATGTCATACACACAAATGTGTATATATATATATGAGCCATTCACTGCACACATTGATTAACTCCATAAACAAAAAGTGGAGAAATGCAATGAAATAATGTACAATAATATAATCATACAGTCTAAAACTTGTATGTCCAATTTTTCCAAGTTAATGTTGTCTTTATTCACACATTCTACTAATTCTACTATTTCATCTTCTTTCCCAGACACTTGAAAGCCCTCAAAATCGCTGCTGTCACTTCATTGAAAGGAAGCACAATTTTTACCGATCATTTTGGTAGTGACATCTATCGGTAAAATAGAAAAGTAAAATTGGCCATTTATTAAAACATTCCGGTTTTGGGAGGTTGTACTGTATTAATGTATCCATAATTTTGTTGTTTAATGGTAATAATCATTATTATTTGGGAAATTTACTATAAATATAAAGAGCTATGACTGAACCGAGTGCTTTGACACTTAAATTTAAGATATTTTTAAAAAATGGAGTTAATCAATGTATGCTGCGAACAGCTCATATATGTATGTAAGAATGCCAATAGTTTATGTCAGCTGTTATACTTACAGACATCTTCAAATTTTGTAAGCATTATATAATTTGCTTTAATATGTGGTATGACTTTGAGATTTCTAACACTACTGTTAAATACCTGTGTTGTTAATTATTTTTTTGTTACATGATTTTTCTTGAATTCACTAACCAGTATCTACTAGACATATTTTTACTAGGTTACATTTGCTTCTTGATACTCTGGTAACCCTACTTTATTACAAATTACTTTGTAATGCAGTTAAACCCTTATAAAATTTCCAAGACAAAGTTTGCATAATATATTTTTCAAATTTGTTGGATTTTTACATTTTTCAGTATGATTTGTGGCTATACTTACATATTGATTTAAAACAAATACCATTCTGTATGTACATGAGGTTGACAGTGTTAGTGGAGGTTTAAATATAAAGTTGGTTGGAACAATTTTATAGCTAGTTGATTTTTCTGTTTATGTACAGTTAAGAATTTAAGATATGTTTGATGAATTTAAATGAATTTTGTTGGCTCTCTGTGAATTATGGGATTTTTTAGATAGCTTTGTTTTGCAAGCTTTTACTTTATAAAATTGTTATATTTATTTCCATTATAGGCATTTACGATATGTTGGACAGCCAGAAATAGGAGATAAAAATCGGGCAACGATGATAAGGAGTTGTATTGATGTAGATACTTCAAATAACATAGTTCAGTTTCTGAATGAATTAGGATTCAGGTGTGTATAAATGTTTATATATATATATATATATTATATTTTATCATTTTATTACATGTGTTATGTTATGACCAGTGGTGTTCTTATTCATAGACTGGATTATGAATTTGTCCTTAAAGGCTTCATGTTTCGTAAAGGTCGCATGAAGGTAACAGTAGCTAAAGTCTGTCGGGTAAGTACTTAATTTTTGTCTGAAGTATATTTAATTTCATTTTTCATTCTTAAACTAAATTTCTAAAATTTTACAATTTATTTATAGGTTTTAATTATTTTTATAAGTATTGATACATTTTTTCTTTATTTCTTTTGGTTTAATATGTTTCACATAATGTAATTATATTAATGTTATCATTTATATGATGTATTGTATCATCCCATAAATTATTCAGTATTTTGGATTTGTCTAATACCGTCAAAATACTGCATTATTTATGGGATGACCCAATACATTGTATTTTTTAAAAAAAGTCTTTCATGCTTACTCATTCTTGGTTGAAAAGGTATCTTTGCAACTGAGTGAAAAGTTTAAAATTCATCCAGAGTAGTATAATTTTGAATCTTTTTTAGCTTCTACAACAAAATAATCCAGATACTATTGAACCTGTGTCACAGTCTTATTTAGTAGAGCTGAGTGTAGTTGCCCCATCTGGACAGGTAAAACTATTTATTAACTAATTCATTTTTTGTTTGTTTGTTTGTTCTGGTAGTACTTTTGCATTTAATAATACATATCTATTAGAATAGCTTAAGATGATGTTATTTATAATATAATTTTAGTTTGAAGAGCTCATTTCTATGTGTCCCTTAGAAAGTTTAAAATATTAAGGTGTCTAAAACAGAAACACACAGCTACTTAAAATCCAAACTTAAATTGAAATTTTACTCTGTAATTAATTTTTATTAGGAATTTTTAAAAGCAGTTTGTTTCTATTTAAGCATCTTCTGGATGATTCATATAAGTAATTTTGAGGTTTCTACTGACTTATGTCCACTGTCCTGAGAAGTATTAAAATTCCTACAAAATTCAAAAACTTGTGCTTATATAAACAGAGACAGCTGACATATGTCTCTTGATTATCATATTGTATTAAGCTCTGTTTCCTTTTGGAGGAATTGTAAGTAAAAAATTTTTGGTGGGTTTACTGACATCAAACAATAAAAGGAAGAGTTAAAACATTTTACCAAAAGAAGTTAGGAATTTTTTCTTATTTCTTTTAGGAAGCTTTGGCGGATGAAATGAAAGCATTCTCAGAGCAGCTGAAACCGTATCCTTTTTTATCATCAACAGATAAGTTAAAAATAAAAATATTTAATTTTGTGAATGATATACATTATATATAGCTATTGAAATTACTGATGCATAAAGTTTTTCATTGGAGATTCTGAGCTACAATCACATAACATGATTTGTACAGTCCTGTAAAAAAAAAAAATTAGTTTCTGTTTTCAAGGGTCCTTAAAAATGTTTTTAACAGTCCTCCTTTTTACATACAAGACCCTTAATTGCTTTTATAATAAAAGCACTCATTTTCTAGTTGAAAAATAATTGAGTTTTTAGTTTAGTGACAGTCAGTGATTGCCTTTCGGAAAATGCATACTTTTTTTTTTTTAATTCAGGCTCTTTTGATATTATCCCTCCAACTCCCTAACTCCTAAATTTAATGCTTTTATGAACATAAGATTTATAGAGGAATCAAGTCAAATGCAAGGGAAACCAAACAGATTGAAATTTGTAAAAGTAATTTTGAAATAGGATTATTAATGATACGAATATTTTACTAAAAAATTATCCTAAGGTTGAGTGTATGAGTGAGATCCTAATTCTAAAATGTTTCTAATTGGGAAACAAACATACACTGGTTATAAAAAATTAAGGAAAAGTCATGAAAATAGCGATTACTCAAAAAGTTACACGTAGAATTTAATGAAACTTATACCCATTATACAACACATAGGTAGATATAAAATAGCATAAAAAGAAATCGCCAGACAATTATGATGTTATAGAAACTAGCATATGTATACAATGAACAAATCGGATGTGTCAGTTTGGTATAGGAAAAGTACCTTTAATATGGTGTATGATTCCCCCCAATAAGCAATACAGCACATACAGTGACGTGTGATGCTGTCAATTATGCAGTTTATTAGTTCGGTAGGAAGTGAGAGCCATTGCTCTTGCAAAGCAGTTGAAAGCGTGGCTAGGTTCCTAGGAGGAGGAAGGGTTGAGAGCAGCTATACGTTGTCCTAACATGCTCGATAGGATTCAGGTCCGGTGATCGAGCTGGCCACTCCATGCACTGAATTGTTTCCTGCTCAAGATAAGCATCCACGATGCAAGCCCTGTGTGGTCTTGCACTATCATCTTGTAGCACGAAAGCATCACCTATTGCCCCGGCATAAGGTTGCACATAAGCATCAAGAATGTCATCTCTATTGGTGTGAGCATTCACATTTCCACGGGGAAAGACATGGAGGTCTATGCGTCCACCCAAAGAGATACCTGTTGGGCATAGTGCAAGTTTGCCGTTTGTCAAAGCCCAGCAATAAAATTAGTAGACAGCAGTATATCCTGTTAAGCAGAGGAAGCGTGATATGGTAAATTAAGATGGCTATGTCTCTTTAACTTTACAAAATAAATATACAGAAGCTAGGAATAATGCATGTTATGTATTAAGTTAAAACGTATTGCAACAAAAATAACTGAAGGTTACGTTTTAACAACAACTAAATACTTTATTCGTAATATAAACATAATAAACAAAAAAAGTCAAATATAAATTATTTAGTTCATAAAAATAAACGATGTATGTTACCAGGATGCATGTATCCATATAGTGGCGAATAAATAGCTACTTGGAAGAAATAGACTTTGTAGCTGCAAAATAAAGTACTGCTGATAGGCGAAAAAAACAAAGCTTAAGTGATGATCCACAAGTCTTCAAAAATCATGTACGCTGCTGCGTAGCTAAACAAAAACCTAGCAAGGTGCACCAAAACAGTAGTAATTTAGTTTTCAAAAAATATGTTATGTGATTAAACGATGCATATTGTCTTGTGTTCATGTTATTTCTTTGATTGGTGACTTTATGTTATTATAATTGGCAACCTCTGGTGTGATGTTGGCAGTAGATGGGTGTAACAGGAAAGTACCCTGGATACTTTATTTGGGGACAATTACTTTTATGACCCTTATTTGAATCATATTCCAGAAACTTTTTTCTCATTTGATTATGGTTGCTGTATAAGATTCCTATATTCTGATACGAAAATTAATGGTAGTAGAATAGATATTAAATTTCTGTTATTAATTTTATATTTTTGCCTGTGAGGTTTGTTTTTAATTCATTCCAAATATAAAGAAGGTACCGTTTCACTGAATTATTAACTATTTTCTGGGATTTCAATAATTAATATATGATTCTTTTCTACTTTTATATAGAAATATACTCCAGAGCTTACTTTAATATTTTTATCTTTATGTGTAAACTGATTGATATTTAGGCAAGTCCTTACAACTAGTTCAACTGTGCCAAAACTAATTGACAATGAATCTCAACTTTTTTTTTTTATAAACTCTAGATGACAAAACATGTCTTTTGAGTATGTATACAGTCTGTAGGCTTCTAGAAAACTGGGAATTTTTTTTTTATGAAAATGAAATTGGCTGTAAAGAGGATGGGTTAAATACCCAGTTTTTTTTTTTTTTTTTTTTAACTGAATAAAAGGAACTATGTTTCGAAATTATTTTATTTACCAAAAAAAATGCTTGTGGGAAACAGTGAATCTTTAATTGTCTTAGAAATATTTCTGAAAATATATAAATCTATCATAATGTTTCCAATGTTATGGTCTAACAGGTGAAATTTAATCAAAATAATGTGTGTAAATTAAAGTTATTGCTAGGCTTGAAATATGAATCTTTTGTAGACTAAATGGAAAAGTCATAAAAATCTGCTATACTATTTAAATGAAACCTTCATAAATGTTTTCATAAATTTGCAAACATTAAAATCATACGGGAGTAATTGTTATTTTTGTTAATAAAGTTTTGTTCATAATATTTGTATATATTTGTAACTTTTCAACAGATTTTTCCTTAACACATCATTAGGTTAGTACAATTGGACAAAATAGACCATCGGCGACTGCAACATGTGTAATTGGTATGGTGATATTCTAAAGAATAACACTGTCATATTGTTAAATACATTTAACCTGCTAAATTATTTACTTTGTATAAAAATATTTTTATTTTATGAGTTTGACATTGTTTTATTATTTCAAGAAACATCTGAGGAAGTCTGAAAAGTTACACCCTGTCTTAAGGGTAGCAGTGATTTTTCTATTCCGTTCACCAGTTATTCATTCCTCTTGTAATTTAAAGCTGTTTAGTAGTGTAGCTTAATGGGGGTTATTTTCCCCAAGACTTCACACAGCTGCGAACTTATGGGAATACCATTTTCCAGTTCCCATCATCTTTGAACACGTGTGTGGATTCTGAGCAGATTATAAAACAATACCAGTAAATGCTGCCAGAAAGTTAAGCCCAGGCGTATCGGATTCTCAAGCAAACGTCTCCCATCGGATCGTAAAACTGTCGTTCTGAGCAATAGCTCAATGAGAGGTTCTCATTGGAGCACCATAAAGATGGTGGAAATATTCGTCAATAAGAGGAGCTGTCAACTGCTAATCTGCCGGCCCCCACTCTGGAAAACAATTTCTAAGAACACGGCTGCCACCGAAGTTTTCAAGCAGAGAATTGGTTATTTTTCAGAGATCCCTCATGTGACGGCCGCCGAGATGGATGTGTTTGTAAGCTCCTGTTTGGAGACTATCTGGTCTTGGAGCATGCACTGCTAAATCTGCACTTAAGTCAACTCCATTTAATTATGCTGTACTTGGTTTATATTAATTTTCTTTGTTATTAAATTTTGTTGAGTTTTTGTTTTTAAAAAAAAGCCTCAGTGATTAGCCTAACGACCTGTGATGCCACAGTAGGTAAAAAGGAGAGACCTAATGCTTGTGTTCTAAACAAACAATATTCAATGGAATTCTTTGGGAATGACTTCCAGTGTTATAAAAGCATGAAGAAAGAATGCTGCTCATCAATAAATATTTTTTTATATATGGGTTTTGAAGAGGTTTTGGGCCCTCATTACCTGGAATTTTTCAGTTGGTTTGCATAGGAATGTGTGTGTGTAAATAAATGAATGAATGCATTAAAAAATCCAACAGCATAACATACGGTGCTGCTGCATGGGGAACCATGTCTATCCACCAACTACAGAGACTTCACAGGGAACCACATAACTCTTGTATAATAATAATTTCATTTTAATTGACAGGCGACTTTTATTATTGAGAAGGTGTTTAAGAGAAGCAATTGCAGCCTTCATTTTCCGAACAGTATGGTCAGTATAGAGGATCCAATTTAATTTGGAATCTAGGATAACACCCAGGTATTTATAAGAGGATTCCCAGGGAATGGGTTGCTCGTTAAGTTTAAAATTAATGTTGAGGATAGTGGGTTTCTTTCTAGAAAAAAGAACGGCGGCACATTTGGATTGATTAACTTTGATATGCCAGCAAGTGAGCCAGTGTTCGTAGAGCTTAAGGTAATTTTGGACAGCACTAAACACACGTTTTGCCTGTCTGTGATGGGAGATGATGGCCGTGTCGTCAGCGTAGAAATACAAAATCACAAATTTTGTGTAAATGACTGACACAGGCCAACTCTTCTTCACTAGTAAATATGATTGGATCTCCAAGTTCGTTCAATCTCCTTTTCATAGTGGACCTACTAATTTTAAAGTGGGTTGAGGTATCTCTCTGAGATATTTCTCCTGGCCTCACAGCATTAAACATTCCTATAATTTTTCAACTGTAAAATCCGCATACTCTCTGCACCCAGGAGACCTCTTGTAATTTCGGAGCATTTTTGTATCAGATCTGCGAATAAATGCACACGAACCGGTTTAACCATTTAATAAAAGGAAACCGACATGAAGTAATGATATTAATTACTTTTACAGTGAAATTTGAGAATGTCTAATCCAAATTGTGACTAGGGGTTAATTGGACCCACTTTCTTGCTTGAGTCCAAGTAACCCCATTTTTAGTTTATCAGCACACTATTTAATACTTATAATTTTTACTGGGTTAATTGATTTTCTATCCATCTAAAACTATTGTTCTATTCTTAAAGACTGTATTTGAAATGTAAATTTATCCTTACCTAATCTGGGACTGCAGTGTGTAAAGAAGTGAAGGTGGAAGTTATAAGGTCACAAAAATTCGTGTTTTTATCACAAAGCAACATAACCTGAACTAAAAATAGGTGGGAAGAGCGGGAACGGGGTAAAGTGCCCCAGGACCTAGCTAATGCTCCTATCTGTTGGACAGATGGTGAATTATACCTATATTTTAATTGACAAAAGACCTAGGTGTAATTTAAAACACTTTTTCGGTTAGGGTCCAAGTAACCCCAACTTACGGTACTTTATAACTTCAAATTTTACATTTAATTAAAGTTTAAAAAAAAACATTTTGAAGAATATTCTGATAAAGGAGGTTGCTAAAAGTTTATCTTTGTAATACAAGATTAGTACTAAAATAAGGGGAGGAAAAATTGCTAAAAATAAATTCTAAAGAAGCTTATTGTTAATATTTCACGAACATTCAAGATATACACGTGAGCCAGAAATTATGCTGTTAACATTTGACGGCTAAAAAATAAATAAACGCAGAACCACCGTATACCTGTAAGAGCAGTATAATGTACATATTATAACTACAGCCAAAGTTACTATAATGGTACCAAAATGTTGAAATTCTCATTTTTTTTAATCGTTTATTTAAACACTGTGCAGTCACCAGTAATTGTGGATTACTGGTGGATTGTGGAGCAAGGAGGATTGTGGAGATTATTGTGGAGTTTCAAGGGGGAAAGCTAAATATAGCAAGGGAAATTCGGGAAAAAAGCAACACCGCCTGGGATCGAACCCACATCATGGGTGATACCAGACCAACACGTCAGCACAGTGCAACGATTGCATGTGAGAAAGTTAGAAAGATACTATAATTCAGGGGTTCTCAACATTTAAGGCTCTGTGCTGCCCCCCCCCATTTGAACACTGATGTGAGGTCACGCCTTCCCCACCACCACCATATGTGGTCAATACAAGTAGTACGATCGGAATTTGAAACTGAAGCTGGTTATTAAATGAAAATATAGAATAGATAATTTCATAAACAAAATTTAATATTACTACACATATCTTAATTTGGAACGTATTATTATTAGAAGTATGAAATCAAAGAATTAAATACAGATCAAATATATTTTAGATAATCAAGGATCTAGGGGAGGTTGACATGTAACACCAGTCACTTTCACGACATTACTGAGAGGGCTGGCACTGTTTGTCCTTGACAAGTTTTTGAATATTATGTTGTAACTGTTAGGATATTAGGTTGTAACTGTGACAAAGCTTGTCAACTTAAACTTCCAGTTCTCTGAACTAATATCTGGAGAATTTGAAAGGAGAAAAGGAAAAATTAATACCAAAGGGAAAGCAGCTGAGCGAAAAACCGTTCTCAATCTCTTGCAGTGTTGACAGACGTACGACAATTATCGTGTTTTTACAATTACCGCAATTATCGTGTTCGTGTTCCTTTGTCGAAAATACGTTACGGTTGCATTGTGACCGAAAAACTGAGTACAGTAAATTACAGTTAGGGCCTGTTCACATAGGAGTCCCTTGCGTTGCGTTAAGGAAAAGGTGACGTTGAGACGATAATAAACCAATCATATGCCACCAAACGATTAGCAATGAAATTTTTAGCGCCTATGATTGGTTTATTTTCGTCTCAACGTCATCTTTTCCTTAACGCAACGTAACGGACTCCTATGTGAACAGGCCCTAAGTTTTACTTTTTATTTTATTTTTTTTAAACTCACGCCTCCCTTGAAATTCTTCTACGCCCGCGCCCAGGTTGAGAACAGCTGCTATTGTTAAAGGGGCGAAAACTACGTCATAGAGGGAACAATTTTCTCCCAATTATGAATTGGTCGATGAGGAGAACGATCGTCTAGTCCTCACGACTGTTCAAAATTTTCTTTCCACCCCCACCCCCCACCGACTCTACTCCCCCCACTAACTTTAACGAAATCGTCGAAATTATTCAAAAACTTAAAGCTAAAATGGCCCCTGGCATAGACAACATTAATAACTTAATTCTTAAAAATCTTCCAACTAACATTATTATTTATTTCTCTGTAATAGTTAACTCAATACTTAAATTGAATTATTTCCCCAAATGGTGGAAGACTGCCATAATTAGCCCTATCCCCAAGCCAGGTGGGGATCGTAATCTACCCCAGAACTATCGTCCAATCAGCTTGCTGCGCTCCCTAAGTAAGGTGGCGGAGGAGCGCGTTATGTTTTTAGGGGAATTTTGTGAGGGGAACATTTTTTAATATTTAGTACAATCGAGACTCGTTTTTTTTTTTATTAGATTATAAGTTCCATACATATGTCAAATGTAAATAAACCTCTATTTCATTATATAAGTGTGTATTTTCTATTTATTTCAATTTATCTCTCAAACAGGATGCCTATTTGGAACCAGAATTTCTTTTAGGAAGGCTCAAGTTGGTGTCAGGGGGACTTCGAGATGGCGCTAGGGGGAGGCGCTTCGTAGAGGTTAGCAACACTGAGCATAACATCATCATCCCAGAGCAGTTTGGCTTTCGGTCTGAACATAACACGATGCAACAGCTTTTAAGGGTAGTGGAATTTGCCCGTGGTAGGTTACAGGACAAACGACCTACCGCTGCTCTATTTCTTGGTATTAAATGTGCTTTTGACAAGGTTTGGTACCCGGGACTTATCTTTAAACTTATTCAAATTCGCCTGCCAGCCTGTCTTATTCACTTAATTTATAACTACCTACTTAATCGAAATTTCGCCGTCCGCATACATAACAACTTGTCCCGAAACAGGTACATTACGTCGGGAATTTTACAGGGCTCGATCCTAGGACCGACCCTGTTCAATCTCTACGTCAACGATGTGCCAAGAGGAGATGATACTCTCCTTGCTATGTATGCGGATGACACAGCTATCCTGTCCTCTTCCAGTAATATTTACTACCTGACTATTCAAATTCAGCGTCACATAGACACTTTAGAGCATTGGTTTACCCGCTGGAAAATTAAAATCAATCCCTCGAAATGTCACGCGATCTACTTCAGTAACAGCTATCGCAATCCTCCGCGACTCTATATTCATAACTCCCTACTCGAATGGGAAAACACAATCAAGTATCTTGGGGTTACTCAAGAGTTACTCAAGGTTACTTGGGACCGCAAACTTACTTGGAAACCCCACATTACCAATACTGTTAGTAAGTGCAATGCTGTCACCATGCAACTCCGAAGATTATTTTTCAGTCAACATCTTTCAATGAGAAACAAAGTCTTATTATACAAACAATGTATCTTACCTGTTGCACTTTATGCTGTCCCTGTGTGGTTTTCCGCCGCACGGACTCATATTAACAAATTAGAAGTTCTCCAGAATAAAACTCTCAGGCGAATCCGCCTAGCTTTCCGATATATGTCGAATGTGACGATTAGGAGAGACTTCGGCATCTCTACACTTACGGAACAGGCTCATAAAATTTCTTAGAAATTTTATGATAACATACCAAACATTCGTAATGAAATAATTGCAGAATTTCCTGATTACGACTACTCACTCCCTGCTAATCGTAAACGCCCTAGGGCGTGTCTCCTTAGGAACTAACATTAATTTCCTTATCGCGATACACCTCCCATCTTGCTCACCTGCTTGTGTGCTGCCGTAGCACAGTGCCATCGCGCTGACCTGGTAAACCCTACGTTGTGGGTTTGGTCCCAGGTGGTGTCGCATCTTCCAAATTTCCCTATCTTGATATTTTTGTTTTCCCCATCGGAAATCTGCAATCATCTCGTTACGAATTGTATGACCCTGAACAGGGCCCTTTTTTCTTTTGTTGCAAATTTTCCATCTTGTTTGCTGAGGGTCACCTTTTCCTTAACTTGTTAATTAATTTCATCTTAATATCTTTAATTTTTTTAATTTCTACTTTCTAATCTTACTTTACTTAATCTTAATATTTTTAATTTTGATTTTTTCTTACCCTTCAACTTTTGGAAGGTTCTAAACTTAATTTAATTATTGAAGTAACTTGTAACTTTAAACTTAACTTATCTTAATTATTTTTACTACTGAGCACATTAACATTGATTATAAGCATCTTGCGACAGGACATAAGTCATCTGACCAAGGCACTCCACTCATCAAATTCAATTCTCTAGCCAGAAAAGTTAGCGGCTCCGCCCATCGAGCTATCAGAGGTGGCTGGCGCCTCTTTCGTCACGCCCTCGTTACGGTACTGAACTCCAGTGCAGGGCCCGATATAGAAAATTCTGGACTATAGGCACAACTCAGGATGGTGGCCCCGTAACACTGATGTGGGCGTAAAATTTTTCAAAATTGGCACACAAAAAAAAATAAACATGAATCAGTGTGAAAGTATCTGAAATAATATCCCATACATTTGCTACGTTTTTCGGAACTAGTTGAGTTATAAGATAGCTAAATTTAGTCTCTTCCGCTGTAATTTCGTTTACTGAAAACTAGGCCTTAACTTCAACGAACCAAATATATCTTTTTATGTCCAAAATGGAAGAATCTTAATGCAACCATTGTCCCCATTTTCTTTGTTACCAGTTGCCCTTCTGAGCTTCCTGTGGATTGCTTTTGATGCTGCATTGTTGAGTCTCCAATTATAGTTGTTAAGTCTCCAGAGAAACCACTTACAAGTTCGTTATTTCAATAAGGTTCACATTATACCGTATTCATACAGTAAAACTCGCTTTAAAAAATTAAGGGGGAGGGGGGGTATTAAATGCGGGTGCGGTGGCCCGATTGGCAAAGGCAGCGAGGCAGTAATCTGAACGTCTCTGGTTCGATGCTGGTCTCTGACAAAATCCATCGCCGTGTACACTAATGGCAGCTGGTGCACGAAAAATCTGTCATGGCTGCAATGTCCTCCAAGTTCTCAAATTTACCTCTGGAGGCGCGAAGTCAAGTGTTCCGGTCTCTTCACTTGACTCGGTTCAAAATTACGGTTCCGGTCCTTTAACCAAGTTGGATTCCAACTCTTGTGGTGCTATTAAAAAGCCGCACCACTTCAGCCAAAGCCGTTATGGACTTGCACTGACAATATACTGTCGGTGCGACAGTATCGAGGGGCATCAGTCACAATACAGAGTAAATGACAATTTAAATATCACCAAGTTTCTCAAAACTAAAATTTAAACTAAACTAATCAGTATTGCCAAATAAAAAAAAAACTGTACAAACACGACGTTTTATCCATTTTTCATCGTATTTTTGACAATACTTTACTTTACAAGTCTGACTTGTATAAGGTTGAGGAGAATGAGTTTAAAACGAATGATAACCAGATCCATGAGTGCTGTAAGTATACAGGAGATAGTACATCTTATATTGTATTTACTGACATCTACGAGAGCATTTTATATGCATTTTTTTCAATTTTGTATCTGATATATAATTTTTACAGTGATTTTCTAGAATATAAATATGTGAGCGTAAAATGCTCAATTGAATGGCTCCATTTCCATTCTCCTATTTTATCTTTACATATGTAAAACATTTTCGAGACTGACAAAGTTTCTTGGTTCAAACCTGTCAAATTGCCCAAAAGTTTAATTGTAGAGTACATATTTCAATCAAAACGGTTTTTAGTGTATAGAAAGGTATACGCCACATATACTATTATACCGTAACGCTGTAGTATTTTGGACTAATTTTTCTTTTTTCTCAACCTCTTCATGACTCACAATTATTGCGAAAGATATAGTGGAAATTTCACTATTTTGCCATATACATAAACGGTCCCCAAATATCCCCTCTCGTTACACCACCTTGTTTTCATGCTATAATACATAGCACAAATTACGTTGAATATACTCGCGATAGATTAGTTCCGTTTTCAGTGTTGTGATTTGATTTATCATAACATACTTTTTACTTTTTGCCGCAATCAAGTATTTCCTTTTCCTTTTTTTGCTCTCTAAGAGAATAATCTAAATCATTTTGTAATCTTTATGTGACACAGACTTAACTAAATAACTTACTAAAAAAAATATATATATATATTACATTTACATCAATTTTCGTAAAAAAAAATGAAAATTAAAGGGATTTTAATCTTATAATTCTAGTACACTTTGACTTTGTGAACTATAATTGAAGCATTTATAATTTTTGAAGCTTGAGAGAAAAACTAAGAAACTATTTATTTCTAATTAGAAGTAATTGTATTGTCAGCTCTAAACAAGAGAGAGGGAGAGAGAGCTCATTTTTATTCTTTTAATGATAAACAGAACGTCTTTCTGCATCAGCATTGTAAGCCGCTCATTCGGATCTGCCTTGGTAAGTAGTTTGATACCTCGTTAAACGTCTGATGAAAGCAACAAATTATTTATTGTTTTATTTTTATATCTTTTGTGTTTAAGTAGAAAATAAAATCAACCAATCACCGTAAAGGAAAAACCGTCCAAAGCGCCATTTAAATATGTGCTAAGCCTAACAATTAAATTATTTAATTATTATTTCTGATTAAATTTATTTTAAATTGTTTAGCGTTTTCTAAAAACATTTAATTTCGGCAAAGAAAGTTACAATTTTATCCCTTTTTATGAAAAAAATGTAAAAACATGAAAACTGGCATTCGCTTGTCCGAGCAAGCAAACCAGCTAGTTTTTTCAAAGCGTTTTTTTTACTCATCTGATGGCTTTTATCGATATGGAGTTATAGGGTGCCATTGGTTTTGTTTATGTGTAGTGGCTGTTATTTTTGTTCATTATGTGACAGAAACGTTTGTAAATAGTGTTTTCATACTGTTTTTTGATGCATTGGCACATTTTTTTGAGATTGGAGTGGAAAAAAAAAACTTATTATCTTTGATGAAATTTTTTGAGTATTAGCATCTTCTCGCCCATTGTTTATTGTGTGTCGCGGATTTGACGAAAAAAGCTTTGTGTGTTTTAATGTGTTCCTGTCTGTCAACATACTATGGTTATTGGTTTATTATTCCTAAAATACAGAAAATAAGAAGAAATTTACGATGGAACATAATTTTTTACCTACGGATTTACCAACCCAAGTACCTAGCTTGGCTGCCGCTATTGCGATGAGCTCATGTGCTTACGCGTATAGCATTTTCAGTGATCATCCGATGATGGAAAAACCCCCTATGCTCTCTATTCCAAGTAGTACAGCACGCACAGAAAGTGAAGTTCCAAACCAAAATTCTTATTTAACTACTGCCCCATCTAATGGCAACATAACTCGTGTTAATCAGGGTTCGAATACAGGGCCCACTGAGAGAGAAGACAACAAAAAGGCGAAAATATTTCCCTGCGAAGTTTGCGGGAAAAAGTTTTCGCAGAAAGGAAACTTGAAAAATCACATGTTTTGCCATTCTAAAATCAAGCCATTTAACTGTGAGGTTTGTGGCAAGGGATTTACCCAGAAATCTACTATGGACTATCACAGAAGCATACATCAAGGCCTAAAACCATTCAGCTGCGAATTATGTGGGAAAAGTTTTACACAAAAAGGTAATCTTAAAACTCATCTCATTTCACATTCTGGTACCAAGCCGTATTCATGCGAAATATGTGGTCGAGGTTTTGCCCAAAGAGGCAACATGAAAACTCACTTGAGGACTCATTATGGTGAAAAGCCTTTTGAATGTGAAGTTTGTGGTAAACGCTTCACTTTGAAAGGTAATTTAAACACTCATATCCTATCTCATAAAGGTATTAAACCTTTCTCATGCGAAATCTGTGGGAAAACATTTGCTCAAAAGCTGAGTATGGAGTATCATATGAATAGCCATACTGGCAACAAGCCATACAAATGTGCTGTATGTGGGAAGTGTTTTACCCAGAAAGGAAATATGAAGACACATATGAGGTCTCATAGTGGAGAAAAACACCATGCTTGTCAGATATGTGGTAAATGTTTTACACAGAAGGGAAATATGAAAACTCATATGAAATTACATTGCCGTCCACCAGATGTTGATAAGCCTTATCAGTGTGGCATTTGTTGTAAATCATTTGTTACAAGGTCCAGTCTTGAATGTCATATGGCTAATCATGTTAATAGAGGAATCACAGGGCCAAATAAAACTACTGTAGGAACCGCCACTCCTCTTTCTGTAAATAGACGTGGGAGGCCTCCAAATGATCTTTCACTCAAGCAGCTAAATGAACATTTGGCTAAGCAAGCAAATGACCTTTCAATGCGGCAAATGAACGAAAATATATATAAACAGGAAAATAATGATCATAGTAACAATAAACAGTTAAGTGATCATTCAGTTAGACAAATGAACGAAACTATTATGTGTAAAACAGAAAATCCAGTATCACTTCGGACAATAAATGATCATTTAATCAAAGCTGGTAATTCATCTTTTGTTAAACCAAATGATCCATTTGTGAAGCAAGGGACTGAATTATTAGGCCGAGCACTTAATGACCATTTTGGTAGATCTGGAAATGAAGCCCTTTATAGATCTTTGCATGAGCACATGGGTAGACCTGGCCATGACTTATTTAGCAGATCACTAAATGGTCATCTAGGGAGGTTAGGTAATGATAACATAAGTAGGCATGTTAACGAGCAGTTAGAGCGATCTCTGAGTGGCCAATTAGGAAGATTAAGTAATAATTATTTAGGTGGACCAAATGGGGATCCAATGGCAAGATTAAATAATGAACAAATTTTAAGACAGAATGAACATATGAGACGACATGTAAATGAACAAATGTTAAGGCCTAATAATGAACATATGGGTAGAGCAAGTGCTGATCACTTGAGACCTGCTAATGATCATATGGGTAGACCTAACAATGAGCATATTGGCAGGCCCAATAATGAGCAGTTAGGAAGATCTGGAGATCATCTTGGGAGACCGAACAGTGAGCATTTAAGACCAAGCAGTGAGCACATCAGTCGACCTAATGATCTTTTGGTGAGACACAATAATGACCATATTGTTAGACAAATAAATGACCATTTAGCTAGGCAAAATGAATTAGGTAGACAAAGTGCTGATCACCTGGTTAGGACGGATAGTGATCATTTGAGTAGGTCAAGTGCTGAACATTTAGGAAGGCCTTCCCATATTGAAGACCATATTACAAGACAAGGAGAGCATATTGGGCATCAAAATAATGATCATTTAAGACCACCAAGTAATGAGCATTTAGGCAGCTTAAATAATGACCATATTGTAAATGATATGAGTCGTCCTCCAAGTGAACTGATGGTTAGATCAAGTAATGAACATTTAGTTCAGTCTAATAATGATCATTTAGTGCGTTCAAATGGAGAGCATCTGCCAAATAGTTTAACTTCAGAGCATATGGGAAGGCCTAATCATGAGCATATAAATAAACCTAGTGAACTTATGGTTAGTCCATCTCATGACCATTTTGGGAATGCACGAAGTGAACATTTTGATCATGTTAATAATGATCACATAGAATCTGCAACTAGTGAGCACATGGGAACTGTTACTAAAGATCACTTTCCTAGACTGAGTCCTGATCATCATAACAGAAATGAACTTCTAAACAGTCCACATAACGAGCATTTAGTTCGACCTGATAGTGCACATATGGGAATGGCAGATACAGAGCCCGTGTGCAGCAATGGCAGCGATCCTTTAGATAGGCCTTCAAGAAATCCATCAGTTGATCCATCAGTAGGGGAAAACTTACAGGAAACTGAAAGTAAAATACTGAGATCCCAGGAAAATGACCTTCCTGTACAGCTAACTCAGAATTAACTTCAGTACAATGTTTCATATTAGACTGCTTTGTAATATTAATGCTTAAATTTTCATTAGAAGTCTGCTTCCAGCTACAAATCTTATTATAACTTCTACTGTTCTGTATTGTGCTTATGAAACCTTTGAATTTTGAAATTGGAACTAAAGTAACTAAACGGATGCAAAAACCATCGCCACTACACATAGCACCAAGAGCCACGAGGACTTATATAACATAGCCATTCAAAGAAAAATTTTATTTCTGTCATTCAAATACAATTTTTTATACAGAGCTTATCACACTAGAAAAAATGTTATGCAATAATTCATAAGCATCATATATTATTTTACTTACGCCTCTGTACAGAGGTTAATAGTTAGAGTTCCAAGACTATTCATGGGTATCTGCCTACCAGTTGCATTTTATAGCTTAGATTGTGTATTAAATGAAACTATAAGTTGGTTATCTCAGATTCAGAATTGTATTGTTTCCTATGTACTTCAGTTTGAATCTGAAATAACTGATGTATGTGTCCCATCTTCATATATGTATAAAACATATTATCATGGAGGTACTGAATGGCTCAAACAAAAGAATTTAGCTCCTTGTTCCAACAAAGGACTGCATCTGTGTCTGAAGCAGCTAATGGTCTCTGGTATACTTATAGAAAAGTCAGTAGAACATCAGCTATTCAAAATCGCCAAAAAAATTTTTATAATTGGTTTCTATAAATTTTTTACGTTCCCTTTTTTGTTTGATTGGGAATTCTAAATAGATCTAAGTGAATATTATTTTATTAATTTACTATTTTTATTTAGTGTGTTTGATTAATTTCTAATCAATGAGCATGTCTAATCATGCCTGACATTAATATAATGCACTTGCTTGGTTATAATTAATTGTATTAATCCACTTTTCCATGATAAAAACAATATTTCAGATTCTTGTTAATTAATGAATGAGCTGAGTAATGGAAAATGACTGTATAAGGTGTATATTAAAATAGGATTTTTGAGTAATTGATTTTCTACTGTATTTACTATATTTATTGCAAATAATAAGTATCAATGTTACAAGTAAATGCGACTTCTCATATGCAAATGTAGTACAAAATATTTATTCTGAATCTAAATAGTTTCTCAGAAAGAAATTGTTAGAATTAGGTTTTATGACTTTAATATATATTATACTGTTATAAATGGGTGTCCATGGAAGCTTATTTAATATCTTTTCTGTTTGATTATGTTCAAATTTATACATGTCATTTCTGTCGTAGTTGCATTCATTCTAATTTTATACGGATCAAACCTGTTGGTGAAATAAATTTTAAATGGAACATATTTAAACATTGTGTGACTCATAAAAAAAATTTGTGTTGATTGATACAATTAAAATTGTAAAAGGTTTTATTTCAAATTAGTTGTTTTAATGGAAAATATTTTATTTAGACTTGTAGTCTAAGTATTTGTTTTATCTATGCAATATTCAGCAAAAATTTATTCAGATTAAGTAGCATATTAAAATATAAATAGGCTGGATATGTGAATCTTCATTTTTCTATGAATTCAAATTTTATTTCTTTTTAAAACATTTTTTTAACCTTGTAATATGACTATATTTCAAAGTTAAAATTTATCTTTCATATATAGAGGTCTAGAAAAGAACTGCAGATTATTTTCTATGTTAATTTTTGCGCTAAAAATATTTAATATAGTTATTTTATTGAATATTAAAAAAATTATATCTACATATTGTTTTTCATGTTTTTCAAATTATATTATATGAAGACAGTTAATTTTTTATTACCCTTTAGTGATTTATCCTTGAATATATACTATACAGCCAATAGGCATATAGTATTGTATGAATTTATGTGTTTGGTAACAACATATATTTATGAAATGTATCCTTTTTGTATTATTTAATATGAGACTTGGTCATGTCATATATATATATATATATATATATATATATGTATATATAATGTTAAAACTGAAAACCAAGACATGAAGGTAAATCAAAAGACTAGAAATAAATAGTATGTTAGTATTTCTGGTCATCTTGTTTTGGTTTACCTTCATGTCTTGATTTTTAGCATCAGTGTATCAAATTTTACTTTGAGATAGAAAAGTGCTGCAAACTGCACTTTACTGTGCAAATATTTATATCAAATCCCATTCATTTATATTTTTGTAATAGTTAATAATTTTTAAAAGAACTTTATTTTATTTCCAATTTAATATTATATATTCAAACACCACACAAACAAACATATATATATATATATATATATATATATATATATATTTATTTATTTATTACAATTAGTTTTTAATCATATTAAAACATTTGATCTTCTAATTATATAAATTTAAAAGTGAAAATTATTAAAAATTGGTTTGTGATGACAAAAGTTTTTGTTAAAGGCATAAAATGAGGTGTAAATTACAGCTTACAGTGTTTTTTTTTATCGGTGATATAAAAATCTGTAGTTATATTATCTGCTCTGTATTTAATAGACTTAATACTACAACCCGTTTCAAGAGAATTAGTTCTCACATAGCCATCATCTGTTCAAGGGAAACGTATCGAAATCCTGTTTTCTATAAACTAATTGCTAAAAATATCTTCAGCTGTATAATCATCAGTATTTTTGATTTCTAATTTTCAAGGAAGTGAAACTAATATACAAAATTGTGAAACTTTATTTTGATAAAATTATCCTTTATCAGTAAACTTGTTAATATTTGTGAGTTATGACTAAATATTGCTCACTGGTTTTCATAAATATGTATTATTTTACTGAGGGATGGGGACTACAAATCAGTCACATGATCAAACTTGAAAAAGTTGTTACTAGGCAATAAGACACAAAAATATAGCAAATATTTTAAATATATATATTAATAATGTTTGACAATTTCACCTTTTACTCTAAGAAGTGGTAGGAAATTTAACTTGATGCACCCTAATTAAATGGAATAGTTATAGCTGAGTTAAATGCTTTAAAGAAGCTACAAATGTTCTAATAAAATAATTTTAATAAATAATACAGTTTCTTGCCTTTGAATGCTCACTCTCATTTCTTATAATATACTAGTCATTTTCCTCAGGTATCACCCAGAAAAGTAAACAGCCGTATTTGATAAAACTAAGCATCAGGATATTTATCAATAGATCATCATTTGTGCAAGAATATATCCTTAGGACTAACATCAGTTTAAATGTAATTTTGTAAAGATTGTGCATTTTAGTCACATTCATTTTTGATGAATAGAATGATGTTCACAGAGTATTTCGTTTATTATGTTTCTATCACAGATAAGTTAGTCAACACCATACATTTCTCTCATCAACTGAAATAATTACAGAGGATATTTGTCTGCTTATCTATCAAGCACAAAATCATATAATTTGATAAATGAATTTAACCTCTAGGGATAAACTCATAAAATCTGGAATATCTCATCATAATTATCAATTCAAATTATAAGAACTGAGCTTAACTCTCATAGAACCCACCAGAACCAGTTATGGTTTCTATTAAAATGTTCAAGATACGACGACTCGAGCAATTTCACTTCTCTAAATCTCATGACCGAAAGAAACTTTTTCTTTTTTCATCTGTAGTATATTTTTATAATGTGGCTCTTTGTGAAGATAACAGATAGCAATAATTATATTTGTTTTGTGTAAGAATTATTTTAAAATATCTTACCAACTTCTCTGACCTCCCCTGCAGTTGGAAAAATATATACCTGTTTAATTTAGCATAGGATTTGTTATTGTTCTCTTTTGTGGCTGCTTTCACATTTCTATCTGATATTTGTTTTATGAAAGACTTTGAATTACCCTACATGAACAGTAAAATACACAATTACTTTTTGTTCTTTTGTATTAAAATCTGTGGACACTCAAAATAGTTTACTATTTTTTGTTTCAAATTTTAAATCATCGTGTAATACTTAATCGTGTAATACAATTAAATAGCAAGGGACTTCTCTGCCATAATTTTTTTTTTCCTTTTTATTTTTTTCATTCAAAATGAAAATTGATTTATAAACTGTTTATGTTTTGTAAAATTTAGGTTTTCATGCTTGGAAATATTTATATTGCATGATTTTATATTTTAATTGTGGTGCTGCAAATTTGTGTTTGTTTATGTTAATCCTTTTCATATGGTGTAACATTTTTCTCTATCATTAGTAACTAAATGACTGCAGGATATTTGCTATGCAAAGTTGTTGTAGTGTGCCATTAGAACTGTCAGTTTCTACAGGGTAGTTAATGTTATATGGAAATAGATGTATTAGTAGTTTGTTTACTCGCTGCCGGTGTATTGTATATATAAACATGTATGTCATAGTGAAATATGTTCAAAGTATATGATATCTTGGTCTTCAGAATTCTTGGGTGACATATTAAGGTATTTTGGATTTTATGTTTTTTCTCTTATTTTAATTTGATGTTTGTTGTAAAAATTTTAACCTGCTTGTTTTTACTTCATTATTATGTAAATTATCTGTTATTATTACCCTTATCATTTTAGAAATGTCAGTTGTAATTAAACACTATTCACGATTAAGGTTAGCCACAAATTTAGTTCTGAAATTTCAGTATACTATTCATTTTAAATCCATAAGGAAATTTTAATCATGTATTAATAATGGAAATTTTATTTCTGTTAAATCATTAATGTAGAAGTGGTTTTTAACTTATTACAGTTTTTAATAATGCTTTTCTTATGATCATCACTATTGTTTGTAACTAGATAAAAAATGATTTTTGTTTTTATTTTATAAAATTTGCATATCTTTGTTACAGATAGTGCATACATAGTCTACTGTTTGAAATATACATCTTAATATCCATTTTTAGAGGTTTTTAACCAGTATTATGAACAGTTTTGGAAGTTCATAAACAGAATTTGTGGGATACAATATTCTTGATCAAAGTTCATAACATTTAAATTGAAGGCTTTGTAGAAACTTAATTGTGAACATGCAGATCTCTTTTATAATCTGTAAAGTTACTGTGAAAATCATAGCATTAACCTCTCATGTTGTAATGCTTTTTTTTCTGGGTTTTATGTATTTTGTTATCTTTTTCAAAAATACACCATGTATTTGTTTAAAAGGTTAAAAACCTCGTAAAGTATAATATATTTGTTTTGAGACACGCTATGCACTGTTTCTTTGAGCACTAGCTGCATTTACTGTTGAATTACTTAAAATTATAGTACAACTATAGATTTAATTGTTTTTATTGCATTCATTTATTGATGTTATCATTTATAAACTTGAATTCTGTTTTCAAATTTTACTAAAGTTTCTCATTATTTTAAACAGTTGATTTTGTCCTACATTAATGTGGTTTTGGATCAAATTTTTCAGAATGCAAAACAAGTAATCTTTTTCTGTGACAATTAATGTAAGTCATTCATTGTTCTTATAGTAAATATTTATGGTGAATCATGTGCATTTCATTATCTTTAAAAAGCAGTAATATTTTTTTTTCTCAAGAAATGTATTGAAACCATATATATTTAGTACCCACTGTTGCAATAGTTTAAGTGGTTTTAGGTTAAATTGTATAATTTAAAATATTGTTAACTGTTTTTAGGTAAGTTAATTATACTATTTTCAGAGTATTTATATTTTTAAAATTTAAGTTCAGTTGATATTGCATAAAACCTTATTGCTGTATAATTACATTTAACCTCCCCTCCCTTTTTTTTTTACTATTCAAAGCTTTTTCTATCATAAAGTTGAAAGTAAACCATTAAAGTTTCTGATATTAATAATATCCTCCATTGTATATCTTGAAATTCCCTGTTACAGATATCAGAAATATTAGTGAATTTAAATAGTAGCAAAAATTGATTCCCATGAACAGTGAGAAAGTGTTAGAGACAGTAAGTTAAAATAATCATCCCCTAAAATTAGTTACTTGATACAAAAGCTTAAAGTGATTTGCTTACTGTAGCTACCTTCATAAGTTGCCTTAGGGATTATCATAGTATTGTTATTCCTACTTTAGTTAACAGTAACTTGATTTCAAGAACCTTTTGGCACAATAACCGTAATAAATCTGTCAAAAGTGCATTTTCCTCCAGCACTACACTCTTCCAATGGAACTATTGAAGAGAGGACAGTTATAGAAGTCTACAGCCATTGAATGTAAGAGGTAGCTACTAAATTATTATAAAGTTAAAATTTCCTAAATGCAGTTTAATTATTACCCTTTACTGTCAATTTTTTAAAAAAATATCCACAAAATTAAGGTATTTTAAATTAAAAAAAGCTGTTTTTACCAATTAACATTCCTTAAATGTATATTTTGTGAAAGATTTTTTAAGTAAACATTAATGTTACTAAGTATACAATACTGATTAAGAATTTTTTCCCTTTGTAAAAATAAGAAAGATATTTTATAATGCTAATGTAGTTATATTTTAATAGCAGGTTATAGAGTTTTTATTTCCAGTTGTGCTGATTTTATTCGTTATGTAGGTTCTATTTTAAATCAGACACTCTTAAATATATTGTTGTAATCCTCTGACATATTGCAAAATGCCAGTTGTTATAGAGTGGAATCAGTAGTTTGGTCAACTCACCTTAGTAATATAGCAAATTCATCTAAAGTAGATTTTCTTTTGTCACTTCTCTCATGAATATGAAAGGAATTCTGCGGTATAAAGTTAGTGAATCTGATAAAGGATTTCAGTTAGTTACTCCTTATGTATAAACTCTGCTAATGCATTTCTAAATCTGTAAGAAGTCATTCTCATGACTTTTCCATGTTCTTATGACATGAAGAGTATTATTTACAACATTCCTTAAGCATTCTTTTGACTTACTTAAGATGTTGCCAAAACTTTAGAGACAGATAAGAATAGTTCCTATCATAATACTCTCTTGTGTAGCAGGTTTTTTTTTTTTTTTTTTTTTTTTTTTTTTTTTTTTTTTTTTTTTTTAAAATAACCTTTAAATAAAAACCAGCTGTAATTTTTTTTCTCTTGATCGCATGTATGGTTAGAGTTAACTACAAAAATCTTTTGTGCCAAATTTTCTAACATTTCCTTAAATATCGTTTCAGTGCTCAAAGTTTCTAGTTGATCTTATGTTGTTTTTTGCTTTTTATGTAGTTATCTAGTCTTTTAAAATACAGTTTATACAAAAATGATGTATTTCCTAGCCAAATAATCTTGTCTTTTAAATTTTAGGTAAATTTTTTATGTTGCAGATAATCAACTTTTAATTTTAAATAAGCCTGTTAAAATATAGAAAAAACAAACTGATTAAATTAAACCTTTGTAATGTATAATAGATATTAATTTAAGCTGCATCTGGGCTCAAGATAATATGAACAATACATTTACTGCATAGAATGAAATGTATTGCTTGTTTTGCATTCGGTATTTATCACCATAATAGTGATTTATTTTCTTTCTATTAAAATCAAATGCTAACTTAGTTTGTGTTAAATCTTGAGCTTACTCTTTTAATACATTTCTGAAACACTGTATATATTAGCATTACTACTTAAACCCTTTGTGTACCCACATTAAGTTTTGTTGTTCATTATATTCATTTTACTCTTCTGTTTTTAAGACTTTCGTTGGTCACATTATATATTTGCTTTAGTTTTTGTTGCTGTATCTGGGTTCTGGGTTGCTTTTCATTATCATATTTTACTAATTCATTGTTTGTGTTCATATCTTACAAGTGACGCTTTGCATAACGTGTCTCCTGTGTAATATGCATCTTATGCATGCAGAGCATATGTTGTGCTTGTATATATCAGTGTTTGTGATTTTTGTACATTGTCCATAACTCACTTCAACTGCTTTTAATTCTCCCATTTTTTTAATTATTATTACAGTTTCACTGCAGTATTGTAGATGCGATAATCCTAAAAATTAGTAAGCACTCTTAAATGAGATGTAGTTTTTATATTTAAATTTGACATTTGGTTATTTTGGGTTGTTGATATGTTATTAAAACTGTTTTGCTTTGCATTTATGTTTCTCATTTATCATTGTACCTGACGTTCTACCACTCTGCCTACATAGCATTTTAAGTATATTTAAATACATCATCAATTCATGATCAAAGTAAATATCTTTTTTATAAAATGAAAATTGATTAGTCCCTTAAAAAATTAGAGATCTTGTAGACCTTACCTAATGAGTAGAGGCAATTAAAAGCATTCTTAGCAAAGTGTCAAATTAGTTGTGAGGGTGTGTAATTTCATTGCAAATTTAAATCAATCCAAAATTCCACTCATCAGAGGTTGAAAACAGATCCTTGGAGTATATCTGTATAGTTCATTGCATGATAAATCACAATGGATTTTAGTTTTGAAATCCTCTGCTTTAGATGTATGTTACTTGGATTCGAAATTTAGCTGCAGTTTAGCACTAAATTTTTATTTACACAATATTTACAATATCTAAGAATATTAACTGCTTCCTTTACCAATTACTGAAGTCACCAAATCCTCCCAAAACTCTTCGTTTCTTCTGAGGCTGCTTTTCTTCTTCCCGCTCCTGTTTTTCTCTGAAAACCAGATTAACGCAATTTAATACTAAGAAATGTACAGACATATTCAAAGTTGCTCGGAATGAAATCCTATTATGAAACTGTATACCTAATTCTGTTTTTACACGATAGGTACATTCTGAAGAATACATGTAAAAAAAGACACTGTATCTATGGAAGAAAAGAAGATTGGTTCCGGGTCTAAAAAATCAGTAAAAATAATTTTAAAAAACCATAAGGAAATATTCATTTTAAGCTTATTTTATTTCAACAAAATACACATGTAATGAAAATGAAAAAAAAAATGTTTTACACAAATTTTTTTATATTCAATTTCACTTTTTGACAATAAACGGCACTTATGTTTGTGTACGACTGGAATATCACTAGAAATGTTGTGAACATCATATTCTACTATTAATGAAATTCTTTCTGTGATCTCTTGAGCAAAATCAGCATGAGTTTCCCCTGGTGCTGATGATTCACTGGTTTTATGAACGAATTCAGTACTAACCATTGTGTTCGTGTTTTGGTTTAACCGTAAGAGGCTGTCAACAATTTCAGTTCATGCTGAAACTTCCCAGCACGTTTATCATTAGCATCATGTTTGATAAAATGATTACCGAATTTTTTGGCCAGTTTCAGGCAGTCTTTAATTAAATCTGCATTTAGAACAGGATGATTTTCTTTCATTTTTCTCCATTTTTGATAGAATAAAAGAAGAAAATGTTTTTGATGACTGAGTTCTTTAATCAAAAGAGAACTGGATACTCTATCGCCAAAAATAATATGCCACAAATAAAATTGTTTCCTTAGAATTTAGGGGGGGGGGGGGGGAAAGAGAGAAATTGGATGAGACTGCTCATGTTAAATCAAAATGACTTGTGTAAAAAGAGAATGAAATATTTTTTTAATTAGTGTTAAATCAAATTCGTGTAAAAAAGGTTCGTGCAGATTTAGGTGTATATCATCAATTGCAATTACAATAGCTTATATAATGTTCTATCTTTTAAATTATTAATCTTAATAACCAATTTGAAGATGGAAATAACAATCCCTCAACAATTTAATTTCATGAACTTTGATCCTTCATGCTCCTATTTGGGTTGGAAAAAAGATCATGCTAGTGATAGCGTTTTGTAATAAATGAGGGTAATGGTTAGAAAAATTGAAGGATGAGTTGAGGATCCATATCTTGAAATAATGGACCACTTTTTTAAAACATTTTTCTGCAAAGAAAAGATGTGTTTCACGGAATTTAAGGTAACAGTTTCTCTGTTGCAAAATATTTCTTAAAACTTGTTACAAATTCTGCTTCCATAGATCATCAGCTTACATTGACCAGTACCTATTCCCATTCAATAACTGCAGAAGAATTTTCTGTAACTGTTGAAACATGTTTTCATCATTATGTAATTAGTCACAACCCAAATGGTTTAAATGACTTTTAGGTGAAAACATCTTGTTACAATTAAAAATTTTCAGAAATTGTGCTTTCGAAGTATCTGAATCATTGTTAGTAAATGAACAGGAAATGAACATTGTTAAAGTAGGTGAGAATTATGTGTAGTACTGTCATAAGCATGAATTATTTGTATATTAAGTGTAAAGAGTTACCTGAATGTACATTGCGGGGAAATAGTTACTAAAACCAGACACTGAAAAATGAGTTCCCTCTTAATTATTTAAAAATCTTTTAAGTGTGGCTTAAGCACTAGTATTATATTATAAAAAAATATTTAAACATGAACAGAAAATCTTAATAGTAAAATGTTAAAACACATCATTGTGTAACTTATAAAAAAAAGTAGCAATATTTACGACAAATACTTACACAACAGCAGAATTGATATATTTCCCCACACCTTGGTGATAAACTTTCAACTTTTTTTGTTCTGGCTCAGGTGCTTTAACAGCGTTTAGTTCTGCTGCAGATTTTTCTTCCTCTCTTAATTTTGCAAGCTGCATAGTAAATCAATAAGAAAATTAAAATATAATTCAAACTGAACAGTAGGAAGTTAAATTAACTGATTAAGAAGCTCCTATGTCATGAAATTAGTTAAATAAAGAGAAGGTTTTTTTTAAAAAAAAAAAAGCTTTATTTCTTATTTTATTAGATGGATGTATTTAGTGCAGAAGATTTTCTGGGAAGTTTGTATAAAAAAGGGAGCTGTCAAAAGTCTTGTTCTACTCTTAAGGTTAAATCAGCATGAGTGTAAAACATGTTAGTAAAACAAACATTATACAGAAGGTCGTTCGTACTTTATGGAAACAATTTTGTAATTTATTTTTGTCGATGGTATTTTAAGATAAAAATTTGGCAAGTTCAGAATAATTGTATGCTACTGTTTTGTTTTGATTGGAATGTAAAATAATAGATTTATTTAGAAAATGGCTCCTGCTCCTAAAATTGACAGATAGCTCGAAGGTTACGTAACTGCACTTTCCGAGGAGAAATATTCGTCGCAATAAATTATGAAGTGGTGTAAAAATTGTGGTTATGGCATTTAAAAAAAAAGGTTTTTATAATATATTAAATTTGAATGGTAAAAAAAGTCTTAACTGAAAGTAGAAATGAAAACATAACCGCGAAACCTCATCCTAAGATTGTTAGAACACAGATAAATATCAAGAAAGTAAAGTCTCTGATCCTAAAAGAAAATCTGCCGACTCAAAGATCATTTGAATCGAAACTAGGAATGTCTTCCGGCACTGTAAGTAAAATCATTCATAAAGATTTGAAGTTAAAAAAGATGTTTAAATCTAAAGTTTATCTGCTTTTTGCCAAAGCATATTGCTGAAAGAAAAACAAATCGTAGGAAATTACATGAAAAACACCTAGCTGCTGAAAAATGAAAATTTGTGGTAACAATCGGCATGGGTGTATTTAAGTGACTGTAATAAAAAAAGATCAATTTTCTATTGCTCAACTGACAGGGATGACCGTACGAAATGGCCTCGTAAGTGTACAGAAAAGTTCCCAAAGGGATTCATGATAGTTGCAGGATTTTGTTACAATGGCAAATTAAAAATAAAAAAAGTTTCAAGTAAAGCCAAAATTAATTCACTCTATTATCAGCAGAATATTTTAGAACAAATTTTTGAAGAAAAAATTCTAGTATTATATGGAAAAGACATTGATAAAGTTCAGCTTCATATGCGCAAAGCCTCTAGTCATATCCTTAAATCAACTGCCGTTTATTTAGCAAAGAAAGAATCAGAAACAGGAATAAAGTGTACTCCATTTAATGAAATACCTGTAAAATCAACTGATGTTTCTCCAAGGGACTTTGGTGCTTTCAGTTTATTAAAGCGAGCCTAATGAAAACGGCATCCAAGAACTCTGAACTGACTTTGGAAAACAGTCCAAGAGGAATGGATTAAAATTGACATGGCAGTACTAAGAAAAAGTTTACGTTAATGGAAAATTTGAGTTAGAGCTATTGTCAAGAACCATGGCTATCAGATAGAAGCAAATTGCCGCAAAAAATATGGCATTTATACATAAAACGTAACTATCAAAATCATTTCCATAAAGTGCAAATGACCTTCTGTATAAGTACTGTATGAAGTAAAGAAATTAAAAATAGATAAATGTGTAAAAACTAACCTTGTCATCTGCTTCTTGAAATGGATCAACGAAAACCATTACTTTCAAAATTTTGATTTCTTCCTATAACAGAAATCAATGATAATTGGTCTTACAAAATATATCACTGATTAGAATCTTGGTGGTTTTATTATTATTTTTTTTTCAGTTACAAATATGAAAAAAAAATACATAATATGCTGACATAGAAATATTGTTACATTCCTTCCATTAAAAATCTTTAAATGCAAAAAAAATTCATATTCCAAAGTCACAGTTCAGAAAAGTAACATTTTTACCATGTTTTTATCAACTTGCTTTCTTGTTTGTCCAGTACAAATCTTGCAATCGATTTTTAACTAACTTCCCGACAAGCTAGACATTTGACACTTTTAGAATAGCTTAGAACATGATGACAATGCATTATTTTAATACTTTTAACCATCTTTAAGCAGAATTGAATTAATTTTCAGTTAATTTTGTTTTGTAGAATGGTGCAGCCATCTATCGGCCAGAATGGGAACACAAAGTTAAACGTAAGTTAACTTCCAATTCCCGAGCTAAACTATTGATTACGCATTTGATACCTCTTTATTATGCATTTGATTATTTTCTTTCAAGTTGATGGGATAATTCATCAAAAACATTTAAAAAAAGTATTAATACATAGAATTGTCAAGTTTATATGATTCAACAGAAAATTTAAAACATGGTATATAAAAAGTTCTTTTTATCTTGTAATTATGTGATCTTAAAATCCAGAACAGTTTTTATTAGTTATAACTAAGCTGTAATAAGAAAGTAAAAATAACTTACTATAGGTTTGTCATTTTTGTCAGTTTCAATTTTTTCCATCTTACTCAGGGTTTCTAACCCTCCAACAACCCTTGAAAAAACAAATTTTGCATCAGTATTTATGTAGCTTTTTTTTCATATGTGTATAGATATATATGAATGTAAATATACTGTTTTCTGTACAGAAAATTAGGTATCATCATGAATTTCAGCTTGCTAGTGAGCTTTTTAAAAATTTTTAAATTACAAATGCCATAAAAATTTAAAGATGATGCTTAGATCCCTTCAATTATAGATACTATATCTTAATTTCCAGAAGTATGCCTCAAATAAAACTAATACAAATATGAACACATCACCATGACTAAAAGCTAAATAAACATTTACATTAGATTTACATAAATGATACAAAAATTTAAACTTTCAGAATTTATTGCACCTAACAATGATGAAATGAAGCTCACAGAGAAAATCAAGATGGTGCTATCTATTTGTTTAAATCTACATTAACCCCCTTGACTGCCAGGATGTATGAAGCATATGTCCCCTCATTTCAGTAATCAGCGACCAGAACGTACACCCCGTACGTTGTTCACTACTCAGTAATGAGTGCATATTTGAAACGGATTGATTGGTCAGTGATATGCAACTGATATAATATGGTGCTGGTCAGAGGTGAGTAGTAATGACCTTGATTCTACTACAAGGTTGTTCAGATCAAAAGAAATTTCCCCAAAAGCGATGCCTATTTGTACAACTAAACATGTTAGGAAAGTACTTGGCTAATGTGTTCTGGTTGTGAAGACTTTCCAGGACTGTGCAGTAAAAGTTATTTTGATGAACATTATAAATCTTTAAATTCCTGAGTTTTATGATAGCCAGGTGATGGCCGAATGGCTAGGGTGCTGGCATTCGGTTCAGATCCTGTGGGTACGAGTCCCACTGTTGGCATAGATGTTTGTAGCCATTCGGAATTGGCTTTAAACTGTAGGTCCTGGTCTAATGCATTCTTTTAATACTTTTAGCCATCTTTAAGCAGAATTGAATTCATTTTCAGTTAATTTTGTTTTGTATGGAAAGTTAGTTCGGAAAAAAATCTGCAAGGTGGCACTTCGATTGAATTCATTGCTTGCACTTTTGCGTAACGGCATTTGACGATTTTAAAAACAGAATACATGTGAATTTAGTTTCACCTCCACGAGGTTGACCTGGCACTCCAAAAAAAATTGGAAACCAAGTACGCTCTGGTATTAATGTTTGTAAAAATCTCATATATGTAATTCAATTAATAAATGTTTGAAAATTTCTTATAATTGCTCTCTTTATTATGCATTTGATCATTTTCTTTCAAGTTGATAGGATAATTCATCAAAAAAATTTTTTAAAAGTATTTATTAATACATAGATAGAATTGTCAAGTTTATATGATTCAACAGAAAATTTAAAAATGTGGTATATAAAAAGTTCTTTTTATCTTGTAATTATTATTTTTACTGCTATAAAATTAAGGGAAAAAAACCTTACTATCTACTTATATAGATATCTTAGAAAATTACAGAAAAATAAAAAAATAAATATCAATTATCAATTAAAATTAATAAATTTTGCCAATATTTACCTTCCAAAGATGGAATGCTTCTTATCTAAATGTTGGCAAGATCGGTAAGTTATAAAACTAAAAGAAAAAACAAGGATCAAATCAAAACAAAAACTTTTAGTACAAAAATTCATCACAATATAAACTATGGCTGAGAAAACTGGATTTGGTTTGTCCAAAATGGTTTTGTCAAGTATTTTAAATCTGATTAAAGGTGTTAACTAAAATAAACTTGGCCATTACTATACTGACAGCACAATTAAACTTATTTTTCTTCTTGAGACATGAAATAATAAGTGGAGGACATGGCTTAATCTTACAGAGAAATAAACGTTTATGTAATATTCTAAAACTACACAAATGCAACCCATTTTACACAAATTTATTTAGCATTTTAAAATTTATAACATGAAAAACATCAGTTTTCGAATTACAATTTATTCATTAAATCTCAAAATAAAAGTTAACTGGAATAATAAATCTACTGCCCAAAGAAAATTAACGTTAATTCAAACTTTTATTCAAACTCTTACCAAGTAATATGCGACTAATTTTTGTTGAAAATTTCAGAAACAAAATTTTGCAATACACTTATATTATATTAGGTTAATTCATAAATGTATGCAGTTTCATTCTCTAAAATTATTTTTGACCAAAAATGTTTGTTCATTCATCAAAATATATGATGCAGTCCATTTTCCCTTTCAACATGTTTTTAAACTCTACAATCATCTTTTACTACTCCAAGGTGAAACAGACTAAGATCTACAATTTAACCCTCTAATGACCGGAGGCCCATTTTGCAGGTTACCCCAAAAGACCGGTCCGGTCCAAGACGAAAAGCCACTTTTCCTTCCCCCACAGAACATTGACTATTGTATTGAAATTTGTCACGGTGGGGTGACAGAAAAGAGAGGTTGAGAAATTCAGTGAATGAGAGGGTAGACACGTGAGGCTATCTTTCTAACGGAAAGCAGAAATGTGCAAGTGATTGAATGTCTAATTTTACCGGAACTTCTCTTTTTTTAAATCTGATTTGAAATAAATATTTTTACCACATATTGAATACAAAGTCTATGCTTAGTATATTACTTTAATTTGGTTCATTTAAGCGCAATAAATTCTTTATACACACACACACTATATAACTTTTGGCATTATTTTATTTAACTTTTCAAATAAACTGTTAATAATTACAAATGATTAATGTTCCAGTATATGACATTTTTTTAAATGAAAATTTTATAATATGAAATTTAATTTTTAAGCGATAAAAGATATATTGTAGCAATATTATATTGAAATAAATACTGATAATAAGTCAAAACCATGCACTATTAATCTTTCATATAACACATAAATAGAGGTAATGTTTCAAATTATTTGGTAATGAAAATTTGCATTTTTCATATAAGTGCAGCTAAATGGTGATAAAAGCGATAATTATCTTAGGTTGCAAATACAAGAAAGCTATCAAAAAAATTAAAAAGATGATTTTTATTCTCGGTCAAAATAAATATCATGACCTTTATTTTTTAATGAATTCGTGAGATGATGAACGACATCATATCAAAGTCCTTTATTTGATCTTTCCATTTTTCCGTTCTTTCCACTGTACAGTTCAAAGTTCAGCGTGTATCCTAAATGGGACGTACACATCATCCATAATTTTAAATCTCTTTTATTGGGTTTTAGAGGCATGTACTGAACTATTCCCAGCCTGCCTTTAAATTTCACTAAAGCTTCATCAATTGCAATTTCTTTATATGGGTGGAAGTGCTCGAGACTTTTTTCCTTCAATTCAGACATGAGAGGCTCAAATTTTTGAGTGTATGTGAAATTTTTATCATCTCTGTTTTTTTCGAACTCCCTGTCAGAGAAGTGGAAATAATGTTTTATTTTCTTAAACCTGTTCCGGCTCATCATTTTTTTTATCATTTCATTTCCTAAAATAGGATTCGATGACTAGTAATCGGAAATTCTAGGAAGGTGATTTATGCTCATAATTAATAACACAGCAAAAAATGTCCATAATTCTTTGATATTGTCTATAGGAGACCAGGCAGCATCTTCAAATCCACACTTCCTTGCACAAAATTCTGCATATTTATTTGTGTTTATGCGTATTTTATCCATTATTTGATCAGTCATAAACAGCCTAAGAAATTGGAGAGGCCTTGATCCCACAGGTAAATTATGGACTGGACCAGCATGACAGAAAAATTGTGGAAAATCCATTTTTGTATTTTCTATACAATTAACCCAACACTGATGTTTTCAATTTTATTATCCTCAAGTTGATCACTTATTGTACTGTCATTCAAATATTCAACTTCTAAATCTAAATTGTTTTCGTCATTTTCAAGCCTGCTATTTTCACCCTATCTATCATCATCCTCTAATTCTAAATCGAACTCATCTGTATCCGCAAAGAGGATTGCATCTATTTCTTCCTGGCTCAAAACTTTACGATATCTACTCATTTTAAAAATAAAATCAATTAGGAATATCTAAAAATGTAATCTGAATGCACTAGATCTCAAAATGAAAGCGACTGGACAGAAAGAGCTATGCTAAAATTGTGCACCCGTTCCAAAAGTCTCCACTCAGCATCCGGTCATAAAGTACGCGGGGACAGGTTCTAGACAATAATAGATCAACAGAAAAGATAACAACTGTGCAGTGACGTTGAATGATTGGTAAAATGACCTCCTACCAGGCACTAGAGGGGGAAGGAAATTTAGGAGAATTTCGGCCGGCTGGACTTCTGAATGATGGGCTGGCTCCTGCCTTCAGAGGGTTAACCCTCTGATGACCGAAGCCCGATTTCGCAGCTTACCCCAACAGTCCCCAGAATGAGAAGTGGTTTACCCTTCCTCCCCACAGAACATCCTGATGATTGTACTGAAATTTGTCATGGTGGAGTGCGGCCCCACTATAAGCATTAGTTCATAAAGTATGCAGGGATCGATTCTAGACAATAAAAGACCATCGAACAGATAAGAGAACAACTCTGTGGTGACATTGAACTGTTGGTAGAATGACCACCTACCAGGAAGAGGGGGGGAGGGCAATCTATGAGAATTTCGGCCGGTCATCTGGATTTCTCAATGTTCGGCCAGCTCCAGCCTTCAGAGGGGTAAAGGAGATTCTGAACAGCTATTAACAATCACAGGACTCAAATCTACAACCCTAGTCCTAAAGTACCCAACAAAAACAGGATAAAAACAACCTAGTTTAAATTTAATGATACATTACAATTATGACTAAGTTGGAGCTAGTTCTAACCAACTGTTACGTTTAAACTATTTACTGTTTTCATAGCAGTAGGAAAAAGTTAGCATAGTTTCATGCAACATACAATTGAGATTTATTAGTATTTGGACCCGAATTCGCCATGCTGAGGATTCCTCTTCCTTGATGACTCAGGTTTGGTGCAAATTCATCTTTAAAAGGTTTTTTCCATATAGATTCTCCACCATTTCCAGTACCTGTTGGGTCTCCTCCTTGAATCTATAAAAAGTAAATTTTCTTCACAATAAACTTTCATTAGCAACCACAGATTGAACATAGCAGGAATTCTCCTCTCAAAAGAGACTCATACAACTTTAGGCAAAGCAGATTGATCCTATTGAAAGTTATTAGTCTTACTAAGATGAATGCTTTAAAAGTAGAAAGTAAATATATTCTCCTTATTGCATGAGTAATTAACTCTCACAAAAAGCAATTCCTGATAAAATTCTTTGTAAAAAGGTTATGCTAAGCTTATAGAAATGAAATATAGCAAAATGCAAATAAATTAGGCAATAAAACAATTTTTTAAGAAAGTATGCACACTCAAGTTTTTCTTTTTAAGCAATATAAAATATTATACAATATTGGTATATATAGATACTAGATGAAAACCCGCGCTTCGCTACGGAGTACATTGAAATTAAATACAACGGTCAATGTATGCCATTAATTCCAAAAAATATATATATATATATATTTATAATAAATACGACGATCAATGTATACAATTGATGTAAAAAAAATATATTTATAAAAAAATCGTAAGGGATATTTTTATAGACAAAATAAAGTCCAATCGTCTGCCGCATTAGCAAGAAAAAAATATTTTTTGTCTATTTTTTTTTGCACGTGACGATAAATTTATTTAAAGTACCAGAAAAAGAAATCACGTGATCAGCATTTAATAAATTAAATTCTAAAAATTAATCTTTAAAAATTCACCAAAAATCCGGAAATGGAGGTAAAAATTCGAAAAAAATTTCATTTTGAAGGAATTTTTATGATCTTTCTCATGATATAAATTTTATAACCCTCAATGTATTATTTTAAATGCAAACATAAAAAAAGTTTAAAAAACAGCTTAAAAATTTAATTTTAAAAAATCTAAGAAGAATTTTTGAAAAATCTTTCTTAGTGCACCCCTACACTATTAGAAGAATCGCCATGCAAAATTTCAGCCCTTTAGGTCCAGCGGTTTGGTCTGTGCGTTGTATGTCAGTCAGTCAGTGAATGAATGAATGAGTCAGTTACGGAACTGTTTTATATATATAGATAAGCTGCAAAAAATACAGCTACAACAAGAGTAAGAATTATAAATTTCAGTGAAATTAACAATTAATTTGAGGACAAGGATGTAAAAAAGTTTGAGAAGATCTAAGACCCTTCCATAAGAACAGATGGTGACAGCTGTGAATATGACATGAATTGTATGGGTTTTTTTTTTCCTAGTCGAGAAACTATGGACTCTTAAGAACCTTTAGAAAAAGTTCTATAGACCTGTCTAGTGGTCCACATTCTATTCTTTACAAACAAAGAGCATTGCCTATTAATGTAATATTACAAATGGCATTTATAATTGCTACCTTATAATTTGATCACTTTATAACTCACAATATATACCTTATCTAGATATATATATATATAAGTTCCGTAACTGACTGACTGACTGACATACAATGCACAGACCAAACCGCTGGACCTAAAGGGCTGACATTTTGCATGGTGATTCTTCTTATAGTGTAGGGGTGCACTAAGAGATATTTTTGAAAAATTCTTCTTAGATTTTTTAAAATTAAATTTTTAAGCTGTTTTTGTAACATTCTTTAAAGTTTGCATTTAAAATAATCTGAGGGTTATAAAATTGATATCACAAGAAAGATCCTAAAAATTCCTTAAAAATGAAATCTTTTTCGAATCTTTACCTCCATTTTCTGATTTTTGGTGAATTTTTAAAGATTCATTTTTAGAATTTAATTTATTAAATGCTGATCACGTGGTTTCTTTTCTTTTTGTGATACTTTAAATTAATTTCGCGTCACATGCATAACGACGAAATAAATTGACAAAAAAAAATATTTTTTCTTTCTAATGTGGCAGATTGGACATTATCCCAAAAAAAATATTAAAATACAGTAAAAGTAATGTTCCTCAAACTGTACTATATTAACTGTACTATAATAATCTTTAGTAAGTTCTTTTAGATTTAATTTCAGTATTTTCTTCTACATTATTTTGTCTATAAAAATATCTGCTATGATTTTTTTATAAATATATTTTTTGTTTTCTTTTGGCATTAACTGCATACATTGACTGTTGTATTTAATCTGAATGTACTGCGTAGTGAAGCACGGGTATTCAGCTAGTTTAGTATAAAATTCTATATACAAAACAGGTCTTAAAATAATAGAGCTATTTCAGAATCAGTCATATTCAAATAATGTAAATATGACCCTATAACACTAAAATTATAGACAAACACCAGATATTTCAGCAAAACCTATGATTAATGACTGTTATGATTATACTCTCAAAAACATTTGTAAATTATCAAATTTGAATTCTATTTCATTACTTAATTAAACTGGTTCCCTAGTCTATTACAGTTGGCTCTCTGTTTAACGACTTTCAAGGGACCGTGAAAAATCGTCCATAAGTAGAGATCGCCCTTAAACAGAATTTGTCAAAACATAGCATTTCCCTTAATGTCAGAGGGGCCGGGACTGGGAAATATCGTCTTTAAATAGAGATCGTCGTTAAGTAGAGCATCGTTAAACAGAAAGCCAACTGTATTTATGATGAATACCATCAACTAATGACAAACATTTTAATACCTTTTATCCCTTTCTTTGTGCATTCCTTCTCTCCTTGCCCCAGAATAAACAGAAAACAAAGAACTGATCACTTATTGACTGCTCCTATTAGTTAGTCAAAACAAAGAATATTGTCAAGTCTCCCTCTCACAGCACTTTATGAATTATCTTCTGATTCATCAGTCGAGTTATTGAAAATTGATACTGGAGACATATCTGGTCTTGGTTAATCCATTATCAGAAATTAAGGTCAAGAATAAAAAAAATTAATAAGTTCTTATGATGATTGTGGGAAAATAGAGGCTGAAAACCTACCCAGCTGCAAGTTCAACAGAACATTTTAATTTGACTGTTGTCATGGATTTAAAGCATCTTGTTAACTGTTATGCATCATTCCCAAAACATAATTCTACCTCTTTAAAATTTATCACAAAATTAAAATAAGGAAAGATCTTATTTTTGTTCATACATATAGAGAAATCAACATAGTACAAAGATCTAGAAGTTTAAGGGGGCACAGGACCTTGAAGTTTGTCGAAATGACTATAAATATGGTCTAATTCTAACAACAAAAACTCGGATAATATTAGAATAAAAAATTTTCTTCTTTATGCATATAAAGTACATATCTTTAAATATGTTATATATAAAAATGGAAATTATAAATCTATCAATAATTTTCAAATTAGCAGTCTAGAATTTTATATGATTAACTGTTAATTTTGAGTTTGTGTACAGCATTACTTTTAAACTATCAATAGGAAACTGATAAAATTACACTCACATGTATATTTCATGGTACTCTACATTTTTTTATGTTGGAAAATTATGCAAATAATTGTGATAATTTTTAAAGTTTTCCAATTTTATGCTTAATTCAAATAATATTTATTACAATTTATTTGATTTTACATTACAGGTAAATACATTACAAGTGTATTCTAACCATTAATTATTTTGTGTAAACATATATCTGAATTTTATGATGCGCACAACACTATATGATTTTTAACCACCAGTTAATCACATAAAGTTCTAAACTGCTAATTTGAAAATTATTTATAGATTTATAATTTCCTTTTTTATATATATATGACATTTTTAAAGATATGTACTTTATATGCATAAAGAAAGAAAATTTCTTTTTCTAATATTATTTGAGTTTTTGGAATTAGAATTAGAACTTATTTATAGTCATTTCTTCGAGCTTTAAGTTCCTGTGCCCCCTTAAATACTAGAACTTCAGCTACATATATTTTTTTAACAAATTAGGGTTTCTTACCATGAAATTACGAATAGATCGGTGAAAAATGGTATTTTCATAGTAACCACTTTTTGCTAATTTGATAAAATTATCACAGGTTTTATGAGTTATTTGACAGTGCAGCTCTAAATTCAATGGACCCAAGTTTGTAAGAATCTGAGCATAGCCCTTTTTCTTTACCATGGAATATCTGACAACATCATCTTCTAACACAGCTATGATAAGAAAAAAATACAATGATTTTACAAGTTTATCGAAATAGCTAATTTAACAAACAAGATAATCAAAAGTTTTAATAACTAAGATGTGAAAAATTCATGGCATACTTGGTCCAAGTAAAAAAATTACTTTATTTAAGAGCAAAAATTCAAAATACATGCATAATTGCTTTTAAAAATATATATATACTTTGGAAGTACGGCTGTATAGAGCACTTTAATTTTAATTAGATATGTAATCTAGTTACATCCAAGCCACATAAAATTTTATAAAAACTGGTCTTTTTGAAATTATGATCTAGAAAATCATAAAAGTATTATTTAACCTTTTTAATTTAACTTTAACAAGACAAAAGTTGTGTTATTGTAACAATGTTATTTGTGTGCAATGTCCAAATATAATTCGGTATTAATATCTCTTTTGATTTTAAGAGTTCAAACATGAAATTCTTTATTGTGTCAAATCAATTCTCATTACTGATATTTCAAATTACATAATATCATAATATCATCATGATTAAAAAATATGCATATTCAAAATCAGACAGAAAATATCAAAGTTCTGATATTTCTTTTTTTCATTTTGCCATATTTATAAAAGTTCAATCTTTCACACAGAACTAAACAATTTCCTTTCAAGAAATTTGGGAAGAAAAAAATATATTTCATTAATTATTAATATAGTCAAACCCCGTTATAACAAACTTCAAGGGACCAAAGGTTTTGTTCACTATATCCTATGGTTCGCTATATCCGAACCATTAAGAAAAATGAATTAACAGTTAAGAGTTCACAAAATGTATAACTCATTAGTTGCTATGTATATTCAATAATGATGCATTGAAAGAATGATTAATAGGCTCTCGATATAGATGATCGAAAAACCCATTCAAGCAGAATTATTTGCGCAGTGGTGCTGAGCACGGTAATGGCTCAGAAATTAAACTTATCTTTCAACATAAAAAATTAAATAAAGTTGAGCCAAACCAAATTTAAGATAAAAAATTAAAGTCATTTATTTAACTTTAAATAATTAAAAACTTTAAAAAATAAATACATTAACTGGCTACATTTCTGGTAAAAAGTTACAAGTAACAAAAATATGATACAAGACTATAATATGTCAAATATCACAAAAATAAATTAATGCAACAGCGATACACCACTGCCGAACTACAGTTTCATTTGTTATATATAGTCCTTAAACAAGGTTAACAAGCTGCAGTTACCCTTTAAGCAGCCAATCACAAAACAACGAAAAATTTGAATATTAACAGAAAATTTGCTTTTAGCGAATAAAAATACAATGAGAGTTTAACTTTCACCGGAAAATGATGGTAATGTCATTTTCCAACATGGCGTTGTTTACAAATAAAAGTTCAAAACTTTCGTACGGCGTACCTCGCGATAAAGCTAACATGCGAGGATACATAAATAAATTAAAAGGAAATAATAGGCATTTTATATGTTTAGGAGCTTTTTTATTTGTGTATAGTTGCCAGTATGTAATCAAAGTTAGGGATAGCGACCTTTATAAGTAAAATATGCCGATAAATGGCGCTTACTTCTAACAAGGTCCCCCCATTGCGGCAACTCAACGCAAATAGCATCTAAACATTTTTTAAACTACGCTTTGTCATCAGTTTTAGGACATTGCTCTTTTGAATAAATTTTTCCCACTGGTATAGGTAATGAGGCAATAGGAAAATTGTATTCCTCGTAGTCTAAACAAATTTTTGATATATAACCACTTTGGTGAATAAATAGTTCCCCATTTTTGTCCTCAAAATTCAGCCCTAAGAATTTTGTAGTTTTTCCCAAAACTTTATTCTCAAATTTCTGGCTAAAAAAATTTATCACTTTTTCTAAATGTTTAGGTTTTTTGCCAAATATAACGATATCATCCACATTAAGTAACAAAGCTATTTTTCTTCCATAAATATAACAGCAGTTACACCAATCGAGTTTTATGAAACCTAATTCATTTAAAACTTCGTGGATTTCAAAATACCACTCGTGCGCACTTTGGTGTAAACTGTAAATTGCCCTTTTAAGTAGACATACCTTGTTTGAATTTTCAAACTCGGGAGGCTGTTTCATATAAATAGTTTGTTCTAGTGAGGCGTAAAGGTAAGCACATGTGACATCTAATTGAACATGGGACCATTTGTAAAAACAGACTAGAGTAGAAAAAAAGAAGTGGATAAGGCTGAAATTCACTATGGGTGAAAACATTTCTTCGTTTCCCCTTTCCTATGTAGATGACCTTGGGCAACTAAACGAGCCTTGTAACGGGAAATATCAATTTTGTCATCGAGTTTAAGGATATACACCCAACTGCAACAATTTCGATACTGAAATTACTTTTGAACTACTTTTTCGATACTGAAATTCAACTACAGTCGAACCCCATTATAACAAACTTCAAGGGACCAAAGGTTTTGTTTGCTATATCTGAACCGTTAAGAAAAATGTTAGAGTTCACAAAATGTATAACTCATTAGTTGCTATGTATATTAAATAATGATGTATTGAAAGAATGATAAAATCTATTAAAAATGATCATTAATGAATTAAATTGACTGAAATCGATTACATTAAACTGATACAATGCGAATTAAATTAACTAAAAATGAAGACAAAGGGAAATAAATTGATTTTATCTTTAATTGTTCACTGTTTTGATACAGAAATAATCAGTAATCTTCTGCTGATGTGATGCCGATTTCAAAAATATTTTATGAATTTCTTTGTCCAATACATCAAAATGACTCCAACACTCTTTTTTCCACTGTTTGTGTAGACAAAAACTTCTTAATGACACTCATCACTGCTGTAGTATCTCAGATGGTGGAGATTTCGTCATTTATGTGCTTTTCTTCCTCGGCGCTAGATGCAGAATCTTCGATTTCAGAATGATTCATTTTAATTTCTTCCACAATATCTTCATCGGTAAGATTTTCACTTGTAATGACTTCATCATCCCGTTTCGAACAATTGCATGCTACAATCTGAGAATGATGAAATTTTGTGCTTTTCTATCCACATCATGATAGGTAAATCTTGATCATATTCTTCTTCAACATTCTTAAAAAGTTTAAAAATTTTTTAAAAATCAGTTGTCGACTGAAAAAAAATGTTCGTTATAGACGATTCTTAAGATTAAGAAGGTTTGCTATAAAAGGATAAATTAGCATTAAATACAATAGGAAAATTGTGGGACAAAAATTTTCGTTCATTATATACCGGGTTCGCTAGAACGGGGTTTGACTGTATAGAACTTCCATAGTTATAGTATTATTTATTTAATATTATAATTGTGAATCTCAAGAAACCATTTGTTTTAAGGATTTTAAACAATAAATTTTACATAAGCCACTCAAATACATCATTACTTTTGATAACAAAAATTAAATGCTAAATGAAAATATAAGTCATTGCAATTGTATTAAGAACATTATTACAGTACAACCTCCCAAATCCGGAATCGTTCAGGACATGGCAATTCCGGATTTTGAGAGGTTTTAAAATAACACTACAAAATTTTTGAAAAAAAATAAACACTTAAAAAAATGTAAAATGGTTTATTTATTAAATAAACCTGAATACAGAATGTATAATTACATTATAATTTAAACATTTCAGTCAATAATGTGTTGATTTACTTTTTGCTTATTAGAAATTATTTTTTCTCGAATATTATATACTGCCATAATTTCATGTTACGAGATAAAATTACGCTGTTCTAAGCATAATATTGTTTTATCTAATGGTTTTATCAGATCTTCTGTTGACATTCTTTCATTTTCGGGGCATTCTGAATCAATTTCACGATGATCGTAACCTTCAATTTCATGAATCTTCAATTCATGAATCAATTTCATGTCATCGTAACCTTTGTTATTTACCACACAATCAATAATTTCAGAATCGCCCAGAGAATTGATGATCAGCACATTTTCGTAGATGTCTAAAACTTCCTTATGTCCAATTTATCCAAGTTAATGTTGCCTTTCTTTGCTCATTCTACTAATTCTCCTATTTCAGCTTCTTTCCCAGACACTTGAAAGCCTTCAAAATTGCTGCTGTCACTTCCTTGAAAGGAAGCGCATGTTTTTACCGATCATTTTGCTAGCGACATCTATCGGTAAAATGGAAAGGTAAAATTGGCCCTTTATTAAAACATTCTGGATTTGGGGGGGTTTCCGGTTTTGAGATGTCCGGATTTGGGAGGTTGTACTGTATTAGAAAATTTTAAACCCTGATGGAAACTGATGATTATCAGATAATTTCAGTTTTATGTAATAAAAAATATCCAAGCAGTAATTCTTAAAATGAGTTAGAGAAACAATAAGAAAGAAAATAATATTTCATACAAAAATAAAATTTAAAAAGTGTTTACCTGCTTCCTGGTATGTGGATGGTTCAACAGCTGTTGAAGTACTACTTGCTGCTACAGCGCCAGTAGAATAATGAGCGGCATTGAATTTGTCTGCTTTCACTTTATCCACAGCTTTTTCTTCCTAGAAAACATTTATCAAAATACATAAACAGTATTGTTGTGTTACTTCATAAGTAATCAGAGAGATGTAAAATCAAATAAATTTTACAATTACATTCCAGCACTTATTAAATGTACAAGAAGTGTCATAAATAGGAAACATTCTGGTAGCACAAATGCCCTGATTTTCCATTAGGCCCGGTAGACCTGGGCCCAGCAGCCCCCGAATGGTGGGGGTCCCCTAAAAAATTTTATTTTAAAAGAAAAATCGAAAAAATTCCCAATTCAAACTTTTTATTAAATTTTACCTTTTTAGTAGCAATTTTTTTTATATGTCCTTTCAAATTTTTTCAAACAATTTTCTAAAGGAGTTGCAAATATGCCCGATGACAGCATTTATAAGACACACAGAAGAGTGCATACAGTCTTCCAGACCAATCAAATATCATGCTTAAAGTTTGCAAATGAAAGAAGTCATCCAATTGGTTGCAGTTGGATGCTACGCTTATACACTGATACGGTTCGGCGAGATATCTGAATCGCAGAAAAAAAATTCATAATCAAAGATATAATTTATGTTCCATATTATTTTCTCATCAATGCAAATATCTTGTAATATCTTGTAAGTTAATATGTTGTATTGCTTTTTGTTATTGAAAATGTTCTAGGTTTCTACGCCTCAAATAACCAGTTCTTGGTAAAATGGTACTTTCAAATACATTCATGATTTTTCTTTTGTTTGTCAATTTTGGAAATTTTATGCCTGCATCAGTGTTAAGGGGCCCCAATCCCGAGTTGTGCCTATAGTCAAGAATTTTCTAAATCGGGCCCTGGAGCACATGAGAATTTCGGATCTCTTTTATTCTCAAAATGTGCAAAATACTACTTTTGTTTGGTGCACAAGTATTCCCCCCCCCCCACACTCCTTGAATAGGTTTTTAAAAAAAAATATGCAAGAATGTGCACAGAACACAAGGCCAAAAACCCATGAGAAGATCCTCTGAAAAATAGATAGCATCAGTGAGTAACTAAAAATCCACCACCACAATCACCTGAGTGATAGCATCAGCAATCAGTCTCTGTCAAATAGTGATACAATCAACCGGGAGGAGGATCAAATTACTTTTCAGGTACCTTTTAAAGACCAAGAGACTCGACAAACATATACCTATTTTAAACCATCAGTAGTTATTAAAATAATTTATTAAGAAGTATGAAAATTTTACTGTGAGTTAAACACTTTTTCTTCTTTATAAATATTGCACTCAATTTTTTCTAGCTTGAAGAGAAACTTTTTAATTTCTTAAAATTTTAACCATTGTTTTTTTCATTGTTATGTGATTGCACGCATGATATCACCAGAACAGTTGGCTACAATACCATAGCTGCCAACCTCCCAAGAAAAAAATAAGGAACACAGAGCGCGACAGAATCGGGAGGGAAAAAAAAAAAAATAGCAATATAATATTTTCTAACACAAGAATAGAACTGTAAAATATCACTTTCAGACAATTCTTTGACAAATTCTGATGTTTCGCATCCTATAACTAAATCTTTATCATCCTTCTGATTTTTAAATACATCAAATTTCACATTAAATACACATTTCAAGCTAGTTGTGACAGATATTTTCCCAAATCTCACCAACAATTCAAAAAAATTTGATAACTCTTTTCTCATCTTGTGAATTTTCAGCTCTTCACTTTAAAACATCACACTATATGTTTCATAAATGACAATCACATTTTTCACAAAAAATGCTAAAGCATGATCAAGATTTGAGCTTAATGCAAGAAAAATTCTTTCTTCCCATTGCAATATGCGTTTATTATTATTATTGGTAGATGATGGTGACTCTGCAAGTGATTTTACTTTTTTTTGCTGACTTTTGAGAAGCACATGAGGTTGGTTTTAACTGTTTTACAGAGTTGGGTGAAGGACTTCAATTTAAATTTTTTTACTGGTATTGGTGAAGCAAATGAGGTTGATTTTACATTTTTTTTTCTATATATTAGCTTCGGTGAAGCACATGATGCTGACTTTCTCTTTCTTTCTAATGTTGTAGAAGCTGCTTGTTGTCCAGGAAGTTTTTGTATAGTGTAAGCTGCTAGGAAGGGAATCTCGAAAACACAATGTAAGGGGGAAAATAAAAGCGATGGTGCTGGGGAAGTAAAAATATGGGACATTTTTGCTTGAAAACGTATTTTCGCAACAAAGCTTAAAAAACGGAACGAATACGTTTTTTACGGAACACTTGGCACGTTTGCAATACCATGAAATTTTATACTGTTCAATATAAACATGTATCATTAAAATGACAAACAATTATGTCATTCCTACCATAAAAATTTGAATTACAATAAAATTTATCAATAAAATTTCTAAAATTAAAAAAAAAAAAAATTTTCTACGAAGAACTAAGAATTTTGATTTCAACGCTCCTCATTTTAAAGATATATTATGTAACTTAATTTTAAATTAAAAAAATGTATATTTATTAATATATAGATGCAAGTCTGCACGCAATGACATAACATTGTAAAAAGCAATGGTTGAAATTTTTTAAAAACTTAAAAATTTATCTTCAAGCTAGAAAAAATTAAGAGCCATATATAGGTTACAATAAAACCACAGTGATACCAAGGAATATAAAGTATATTTCTGAAAATTGCAAGAAAATTCAACAACAACAGTAGTATGATAAAGTAGGAGACAGCAAAATAAACACGTATTTATGCTAATGCTAAACTGACACTAACAGTAATGACGCACCTCTCCAACTGTCGAGCACTGTGACATATTGTTAGACCATCTTACACTCTGCTGTACTGTAATAGGCAGCGTTCCGGTCTCTTATCACACATTTCATCCAGAGATTTGGTTATGTTTAGTCAGACCTTATAAAATAAAATGTGTAATCACATGTAATATGTAATCACATTATTATGTAATTTAAGTTTATTTTAAGAATGATTTCGCTTAATTTGAAAAATTCATTAATCTGAAATGGGTCTGGTCCCAATCGTTTCAAATTATCGGGACTCCACTGTAGTACTATGTTACATTCACTCACAAAGTAAAATGACACAAGAGACATATGCAGAAAAATGGCACATGAATGAGATAAAAAAAATAAAAAACGAAAAGCTAGACTGAAATACCTGCATACAATAATTCTCTAGAAGATGCATTCACTAAACACAGTATAAACTTGTAACTAAAAGGAAAATTTCTGTAGGTATCTCAAAGCAGTTACAAGTTTTGAATGAATACAAGGATGAAAACAGGACAAATAAACTATAAAAACACTGGTAAAGTATGCACAAAATATTTTTTGCAGACGTTAAGTATAGCATTACCGCAAGAACTTTGGTTAGAAAGTAATTTTATTTTTGGTTTTAGTTAAACTAAAAGCTCTCCTATGAGGCTACATTAAAGAGAATAAATCTCCATGATTTTTAACATTCAGTCCATACAGTGGCACACCCAGGATTTTTCCTTGGGGAGGGGGGAGATGAACGGATAAAAATATTTATAATGCAAAATCAGTATTTATAATGCAATTTCTAGTACTTCTAGTAGGGGGGGGGGGGTGTAGGTAGTAGGACCCCACCCCTGGGTGCGCCACTGAGTCTATATGTATAACCTGAGACTCGCATGAACAATTTAATAGAACAAGGCAAAAATTAACTAGAAAAAGTTGTTCAATCTCAGGGGGGAAAAAAAACGTTCTTGGATTGAGCTTACATATATGATAAAAATAACTTTATCCTTCAGAAAAAGTTGGTGTATAATGAAAAAAAGAAAGTAGTCTGCCCTTTTGAAATGGCATAAAATTGCTAAATAAGTCACAGAAATAGACTTATGGATGTGTCCCCTCCATGGTTTGAAGGGGGGAGACACTGAAGACCTCTGATATAAAGTAATTAACAAATAGGAGGAGGGGAGAAAAGGACTATGCTTTTAAGCCGGATTTTCAATAGCAGAAACATTCTCCTACTACTGAGCTAGACAGACACAATTTGTGACTCTTATAACAATGTATAGCAAAATTACGATTTCACTAATCTGTATATATATAACAGTTCCGTAACTGACTGACTGACTGACTGACTGACATATAACTCATAGACCAAACCACTGGACCTAAAGGGCGGAAATTTTGTTTGGCGATTCTTCTTATAGTGTACGGGTGCACTAAGAAAGAAAAATTCTTAGATTAAATTTTAAAATATTTAAAAAAATTATCAGATTTTTTAAGATTAAATTTTTAAGCTGATTTTGTAACATTCTTTAAAGTTTACATTCAAAATAATAATTCGAGGGTTATAAAATTTATATCACGAGAAAGATCATGAAAATTCCTTTAAAATGAAATCGTTTTCGAATCTTTACCTCCATTTTCTGATTTTTGGTGAATTTTTAAAGATTCGTTTTTAGAATTTAATTTATTAAATGCTGATGATGTGGTTTCTTTTCTTTTAATTTTGTGTCACGTGCTTAACAACAAAATAGACAAAAAAATTTTTTTTTCTTGCTAATGTGGCAGACGATTGGACATTATCAAAAAAATATTAACATACTAGCCGGGCTTCGCCTAGCTACTCTCAAGCCATCCGTGTAACATATTTATGTACTTTGGGCCCCACAAAAGAAAAAAAAAAGCCCTCAAATGTATTAAATCAAATCAATTCCTTTCAATTTTCATTCCCGTCTCTGCCAACAGATGGCAACACCACTGCAAAAGATGATTTGGTTTCTCAGCAGTGAGTGATTTTAGAATGAAAATATCTCTAAAACTACTGAATTAACAGAATAAGTGTACGCAGAAAAAATTATCATTTTCCGAAGCTCTTTCCAAATATGTAACATTTATGTACTTTCATGAGAAAAAAAATACACCGATTTTCCTGTATATTTGTCGGCCATTTTTTTTCGAGGATCGGTGCACGCCCGGATGAGTTACGGTCACGTGATCCGACTTCTCCCTGTCCCTTTATTAGTATAGATGGTAAAAGAAATGTTCCTCAAACTGTACTATATTAACTGTACTATATTCTTTAGTATGTTCTATTAGATTTCATTTCAATATTTTCTTCTACATTATTTTGTCTATAAAAATATCTGTTACGATTTGTTTATAAATATAATTTTTTTCTTTTTTTTACATCAATTACATACATTGATCCTTGTATTTATTATAAATATATATATATACACACATTTTTGGCATTAATTGCATACATTGACCGTTGTATTTAATTTGAATGTACTCCGTTAGCAAAGTACGGGTTTTCAGCTAGTCCTTTTATTTATAGAGATGGTAAGAACTTTGGTTTTGGACTACAAAAAACTTTAGCTAGTTTTTAATAAAACTTCCAAAGCACAATTCTTAAAATTTTAATAACATTGTTATTTTTTAGAAACATTTTTATACCAGAATTTATTCTACAACTCATTACTTTTTTCAAAATCCTTCAAAAATAACATACTAATATTAGGATGCAATTGGCATACAGAATGAGTCCATGTTTAGAATCCTGGGTGAAGAAATATTTGTCCTTGTTCATATCATAAAAGTATTTCAAACTATAATTATAAATTTTGATTATTTCTACTTCCATTAAATTGAACAGTTTTCAAAGGTAAAATAGTTCTAATGTTTTACTACTTTTTTTTTTAAAATTTGACTTTGTAATTAAATGAAGTTTGACTAACATTTGATTACCAGTTTTAGAACAGGGAGTTCAATCTTGCTCTCTCTTTTTCATGTAAACACAAGCTCTGTAAAACCAAAATACTCCCACATTAATAGTGATGCAGATTTATGCTAAAGCACATTTCTAAGATGATATTTACCCGAGCTTTATTTGCAGATTCCTTTTTCAGTTCTTCTAAAACATCTCTAGTTACACTATTGACACATTTCAGATTTTGATAACCCTCTTTATCTTTTTCTTCACTATTTGCAGATTCTGGAAAAAAAAAAAAAAAAAAAAAAATAATAATAATAATAAATATATAAATATAAATATATATATATATATATATATATACATACACACACACACTGAGCGGCCACTTTATTATGACCACCTGACAGTTTTATGAAAAAGGAGCTATTGTGTCACAGTGTTGCCGCTAGAGGATGAGATAGCTATAAAAAGGAAATGCAGGACAAGTGAACCATCAATTGCACTGCGTTGCTTGCGAAGATATGGGCAAAAATCCTGATTTAACAGAGTTTGAATGCGGGATGATTGTAGGTGCTCGACGCTTTGGAACAAGTATCAGCAAAACAGCTGCACTTGTTAAGTGTTTAAGAGCAGCAGTTATTAATTTTTACAGAGAATGGACTACCAAGCAGAAAACCGGGTCTCAACGTCAGGCTTGTGGTTGTCACAGGCTACTGAATGTTCGATCTGAAAGGAGACTTGCCAAAGTTGTCCAGTCCAACAGAGGAGCAACAGTACGTCAAATAGCAGGGATTCTTAATCAAGGAGCAACAGCGAACATCTCTGAACGAACTGTTTGCTGCACATTACACCATATATGCTATGGGAGCCGACGACCTGTTCTAAAGCCTCTACTGTTTGCCTTGAACAAGAGCAGACGTCTCCAGTTCGCAAAGGAGTACAAGGATAGGACAGTAAATGACTGGAAAAGGGTCATGTGGTTTGATGAATCGCATTTTCAATTACACCATGCATATGGCAGGGAGCAAATGTGGAGAAAAAAGCACAAAAGCATGGACCCCAATTTCATTGCCACAACACTTCAAGCTGGTGGAGGCGATATTATGGTTTGGGGATGTCTTCTTAGCATACTATTAAAACAAAAAAAAAGTGACTTGAAACCATCACCTGATAAAAATATGCCAAATTCTGAACAATTTTTTAATACTGATTTCAGTATGGTGGAGCTGAAAAATGGTCTTGGAACTCTGGTGAAAGGTAAGAGTGTAGGCCCTGATGGAATCTTGCCTGAGTTCCTTTTAAATCTTGGAGATTCTGCAAAATCTGCATTGTTGGCTTTTATAAACCAAACCTGGAGTAATGGCTTTCCAAGTGCTTGGAGAAAAGGCTATCATAATACCAATACTCAAACCTAATAAACCTGCAGACAATCTGGACAGTTATCGTCCAATCTCTCTTACAAACATATGTAAATTAACTAAGAGATTGACTGCTGACAGGTTACTGTTTGTGTTGGACGACATTGGAATAATCTCTGAAAGGCAGGTGGGTTTTCACAGACATAGATGAACTGCTGAACAAATAGTCTGCTTATCTCAGGGGATAAAGGATGGCTTTCATAGAAAGCAAAGTACCCTTGCTACATTTGTGGACTTTAAAAATGCTTTTGATAGAGTTTGGAGAGCTGGATTGCTTAGAAAGCTACGTTCCTGTGGCATTGCTGGCAACCTATATAAATGGATAAAATGTTTTCTTGACCAACGATTTATAAGTGTTAAATATGGCCACACTATGTCAGGGTATCGCCAAACCAAACAGGATTTGCCGCAGGGTGCGATACTGAGCCCGATCCTTTTTAATATAATGATTAATGACTTAATAGACACTATTTCCAGATCTGTCCCGGGCAATGATGTCTTGTTATTTGCCGATGATATGGTAATGAGTGTTGCGGATCTGACTTTGCTGGCATGGAGGGTGCCCTGCAGCGGGCCTTAGATGTTCTTGACACCTGGACTTATGAAAATAATATGGTTATAAATACTGATAAAAGCACCTTCCAATTGTTTACCCTTAGTTCAAAACATCACGACATACACCTCTACTATAAAAATAAAAGTCTAAATAGAACTTATGATACTGTATACTTGGGCATTCATTTAGACCCAAAGTTAACTTGGAGGAAGCAAATTGATACAGCTATTGATCGAGGACTTCTGAGATCAAGACTACTGAAACGTCTGGCTGGTGTCACTTGGGGCACTACCCATGATGTTCTGTGTACAGCTTATAAGAGTTATGCTCGCCCTGTTGTTGAATATGGTAATGAGGTTTTGATAACCTCCTCAGATTCTGTTAAAAACAAACTTGATATTTTTCAAAACAACATGTTGCGATTAATTACTGGTGGTGCTAAATCAACTCCTATTGTTGCTATGGAGCTCCAGACAGAATTAGAGCCTTTAAATGAGAGGTGCCAAAGGAATGCCATTTACCTTGTTGAAAAAATCTTGAGAAGAAAAAACAACTTTTTAAATTATTATAGAATAGCAAATGAGAGACTAAAAACTCATAGATCTTTCCTTTCGACTGTCCACGATCTCTATGATACTTATGATATTCCTACACCCAATAGTCAGGTTTTCTCACGGGAATGGGAACCCTGTTATGGGTCACGAGATGTTGGAGGGCCATCTGGATCTTGTTTGGAATGTAAACAAGCAGCTTTCTATGCAGGGTGAGTTAAAGAATGCTGCATTTGCTACTATACAAAACAGGTACCCTCCTGACAAGTGGCTCCATGTGTACACTGATGGTTCAGCAGAAAATGCGATAAAAAATGCCGGGCTGGAGTCTATTCTGGTATTTTCAGTATTAGATGTCCTGTTGGGAGGTACTGTGATAATTTTGATGGAGAGATTGCGGCTATATCACATGCAATTGATAAATTAAAAGACAGCCATGACCATAATATTGTGTTTTTTATTGATTCTCAAGCTGCTATTTTGTAACTTACCAGTTTGAACTATAACGAAAATGCCCAGGTTCATTCTTGTAGAATGAAGCTTATCGATCTAAAGAAAACTAGAAAAAGCATTGCTCTTCAATGGATTCCGAGCCATTGTGATATTTTTGGAAATGAGCAGGCTGACAAACTAGCCAAGGCTGGATCTCTTATGGCCCAGCCTGATTCTCCTCTGCCTCTGCGAAATATTAAACGAATTATTCACAATAAAATGAAAGCTAATAGAATATCCTTTTATGTTGATACAGCTGTGGAAAATCCTGCTCAACAAGAGTACCGTATTTTCCTGTATATAATCCGCAGCGCCGTATTATCCGCAAAGCCTTTTTTTCGAGTAAAAAAAAAAAAGTTGCATAATCCGCAGCGCGGATTTTGAAATTTTCAAATTAAAAAAGAAAATACTACCTTGAATGATCACTAGATTTATTAATAATTAAAAACCTGTTAGGGAATTTGGCAGGAATGCCGAATCCCTACTAGTGTAATATGGCTAAAAGTGCCAATAGCTTCACACATGTAGCTTGGGGTTACAGAGTCGTATTGGCTCGCAGTGGAAGGTGGGTGATAACCTGACGATTTTCTTAAAAGTAGCTATATTAGCCGGAAATAGTGTGTGGTGTGCAAACATACAAGAATAACCAGACAAGTTTAAAATTAAGCTAACGTTTATTCATTAGCGGATACGGAAATTAAAAACAAACAACATTCAAAAAGAATAACAGTCTTGATTATAACATAAGGTAAAAGCTCCTTGACTTCAAAATTTGCTTAAAGTAAAAGTTAAACGGAGGTGCAGAAACAAAGTTAAACTTAGGTACAACCTGATTGATGCTGATGTATCTTATCACTGCGCGGGTAACATACGAAGATACCGGGCTCCGATACTAGTTGCCCGGAAAACGGCCCCTCAAGGTTTTAGTAGAAAACTGCTGGAGCTCAGCTGGGGATCCGCCGGTGCCAGGATATCTTCCCATATCATGCGTCTTGCTATGTGAGAGAACTCGGTGACTTCTGGAGATGCCTGGGCGAGGTCTAACGGCAGGGCGTAGCTCATACAGCTCACTACCTAACTACCCACGATCCAACCAACAACACCAAAAACCAACACCCCACTGCCTAGCTGCTGCGGCTTTTATACACGACTGGTGTGTGCCGCCGCCTGGTGGCACGCTTGGCTGTGGAAATATGCAAATATTTTCAAGAGGTTGAAGTTTCGGTTACAGTGTTAACCATTACGGAGGTGTACGTCACTGGGTTGGTGATTGCGTCATCGCCATGGATGAATGACGTAATCGACGGTAATGGTGACATCAAACATACAGCTCACTTAGTAAAAATGTCTTGGGGGACGGCTTTTTCTAACAAAACCTTCAAAATCTGATTCATCAGATTCGGAAATGAATAATTTCATTATATCTTCATTTAACATATTATCCGAGTCACTAGATAACAACGAGTCCTCGTTGTTAGTGTCATTTTCGTCTACAATATTGCATTTACGAAACGCATTTTTTATCGTAGTTTCAGAGACATCATTCTACGCTTTCAAAACCCAATTGGAGACATTTTCATAAGATGCACGCTTCAATTTTCCTGTTTTTGTAAAATTCTTCTCTCCATCGGACATCCATTGTTCCCATAATTTCCTAATTTGCAATTTAAACGATCTGTTAATTTCGATGTCTAAAGGCTGTAATTTCTTCGTCAGTCCTCCAGGTATTATTACAATTTTTGCAGATGCGGACTTCAGGGCATTTTTAACCTTCTCACTGAGATGTGCTTTCATTGAGTCCATAATTAGAAAGGCTTTAGGATGAAAAAATTAATTTTTTCGTTTTCGTCAGATGCTCTGTAGCCATGACATCATGATTTCTTCATTCATCCAACCTTTCTCATTTACACAAATTTCAACACCTTTAGGAAAATTTTCTTTTGGGAGCATTTTTTTTTTTAATATTAGCATCGGTGGCAATTTCAAACCATTTGCAGCACAGCATAAAACTACCATAAATGAAGTTCTTTCATTTCCTGTAGTATTTATAGGAATACTGCTTCTTCCCTGAACATCGACGGTCCTGGTAGGTGGTATATCAAATGATAAGGGAACTTCGTCCATATTAAAAATCAAATCCGTTGTAAAATTATTTTCGAGAATAATTTTTTTTCAAAATGTCACGAAGTCATCTGATTTTTTTCCCCAGTCATCAGGTAATTTCTGGCCGACCGTTGAACGACTACGAATAGCTAAATTGTTTCTTTTCATAAACCGGTAGCACCACGTGGGCCCACCAGAGAAGTTTCCAATATTCATTTCGCCTGCAATAAGTTGAGCTTTCATCCTTATATTTGTTGTAGAGACAGCTTTCCCATTTTCTCTCTCTTTCAAAATCCATTTATCTAATTCTTCCTCTAATTCTGGCCAGTGAGGTTTTCCACGGTGATTAGCTCTTTTACGTCGGTCGCATTTTACAAAATTAGTCTTGTTTTTTCTCCACAATCGAATATTTGATTCGTCAACATTAAACAATCTTGCAGTTTCCCGATTTCCTACTTCGGTAGCCTTCTCTATAACTTTTAGTTTAAAATCTGCCGTGTAACTTACACGCTTTCGCTTCAACATGACGATTTATGAACTAGAATATTTTCAGGACGAAACAGCTCAAGTCAAGACAGATCACGAAATGACGGTAGCGACTAACAACTATAGCTGAAATACATCAGCCAAGTCATAAAAGCTTTCAGCGCCATCTGTTATTTATTTTATGAAACATAAACGGCATTTCTTTCAAAATTTTATTGTAAGCTTTTCTGATGGAAAATGTTTTTTATCAGATTATCCGCGGCGGCGTATAATACGCACAACGAAATTTGAAACTTTTTTAACACATAATCCGCGGATTATATACAGGAAAATACGGTAATAATATCCCTAGTTCCTTGCCTCGGTCTATTGGAGTTGCTTGCTTTCGTATGACAACAGGACATGATTATTTACAAAAACATCTACATTGGATAGGCATCAGTGATTCAGCTTGTTGCCCTCTGTGCCGCCAGGGTGATATGGATGGTGACCACCTCAAGAACTGCTCCATTGTTTTTAAATTTTAACAGACAACTCTGTGGAGGCTAATTTTATCTCTCACTTTTATATATCTTCATCTCTATATTGGGCTGCTCGTCGACTGATGGCAGAAATGCCGAAGACGGGCGTAGGATTAAAAGAAAAAAATATTAAAGAATGCTCTAGGAGTGTGAATCATAGTCACAATATCTGATTATTTTTATCACATGTCATAATGCAACTATTAAGTGTTTCAAAAGAAGTTTAAAACTAATGTGTTGAACTAATAACAGTACATGCACTTTTAGTATGAAGATTTATTGTACATTCACAATTACAAATTGAAACTGAACATTGATGTGTGTCCCCTAATATAAAACTGTGAAACAAACACAGTGAACAAAAAGTATACGCAAAGAACATGATACTAGGAAATGATTTCAAGTTAGCAAAAGTTAACTGCATCATGCTTAATTCATTTGCAAAAAGGAACTAGAAATCCAAGATAACATAATATGCCATTGAAAATATGAAGAAATAGTGAAACTAAAATAAGAAATTCATTTACCCTCTGCTACAGCCATTTTGTTCTTTAAATGATGAAAATTGTGGAAATTGAATTTTTCCAGATTTGTAGGATCCTAGAAAAAAACAGATGAGCTTTTGTTAACTTGTGAAATGAAATAAAATTCATATATTACACCTCATACAAGTTTTGTTCCATTTCTAAGATTTCTTCATTTCTTATACAGTACAACCTCTCAAATGTGGAAACCCCCCAAATCCGGAATGTTTTAATAAATGGCCAATTTTACTTTTCTATTTTACTGATAGATGTCGCTACCAAAATGATTGGTAAAAAAATGCGCTTCCTTTCAAGGAAGTGACAGCAGCGATTTTGAAGGCTTTCAAGTATCTGGAAAAGAAGCTGAAATAGCAGAATTAGTAGAATGTGCAAATAAAGGCAACATTATCTTGGATAAATTGGACATACAGGAAGTTTTAGACTTCGACGAAACTGTGCCAATCGTTGGTTCTCTGAGTGATTCTGAAATTATTGACAGTGTGGTAAATAACAAAGGTTATGATGATAGTAATCGTGAAAGTGATTCAGAATGCCCAAAAAACGAAAGAATGTCAATGGAAGACCTGATAAAATCATTAGATAAAACAATAATAGGCTTTGAACACCGGAATTTCATCACGAAACATGAAATTATGGTACTATATAGAATTCCAGAAAAAATAACTTCTAATAAGCTGAAACTAAAGCAACAGACATTATTGACTGAAATGTTTAAATTATAATGTAATTATGTGTTCTGTATTTAGGTTTATTTAATAATTAAATCATTTTACATTTTTTTAAAAATGTGTTTATTTTTTTCTCTTAAAATTTTGTAGTATTATTTAAAAACCTCTCAAATCCAGAAATGCCATGTCCTGAACAATTCTGGATTTGGGAGGTTGTACTGTATTATACATGATTATAAAATATTTATCAACACTTGGGAAGTCATATAAAAAACCTGAGGAATGAGAGTAATGATTCAAACATAACAATTTCTAGAAGGTGGACAGGCAGCCAGAAAAACATTTATATAACATACTCTAATGCAGCACAACCCCTACATGTTGACTGCTCTGAAATTCCCATACTTAGTAGTCAATATCAGAAGGTTGATTAGTTGGCTTGTGCCTAGCTTTTAGCAGAAAGTAATGTGTAGTTACACTGATATCCTATGACAGTGAAACTAGTTTAAGAACAGTACATGAATTTACAAAGTTAAAGCACATATAAGTAAAAGGTACCTTAAAGTACAGAAATAATAGATTACCTGAATATACAAAAAATATTTACTTCAATGCATGTTAAAAAAGTCACATATTTTAATTAAATGAAGTATTGCTTTTATTATTAGATAATACAAAACTTAATTTTAGGACATTAAACACCTTTTCTATAACCTTTTATTTCCAAAAATAATTTGATGACACCTTAAAATTAAATGCTTTCAAGAAGAGCATGGGAGACATTCTAGGCACTCCTTCCTGATATTGCTGACAGCCTTTCTTTCAGGAAAAAAATATTTATAATAATACAGAATATGTTTAAGCCTAAAATTTATGCCAGCTATCATAATATGAAGATCATTCAAAAGCAAATTATTTCAACATAGTGTTCATGGCATACTGATGACTCCATATCAGATTAATGGATATGGTCTGATAGAGAAGTGAGGCATATTTAAGAAGAGATGAACCTTGAGCAGTTATTTTAAATCTAAATCATCTTGTAAATAAAGACAAACTATGATGAATGAGTTTGTTTAGACACAACCAAAGAGTTAGAGTTTCATAAAATGAAGAAAATTACTCAAAGAAAATTAATTCAACATCATATTCATAGCATTTCACAATTAAAAAGCAATTTGAGGGGGTTCTTTAAGATTATACTATATCTAAATCTTAAAACAGGGGGTTTATTTTTGAACTAAAAAAACTATGTAAAAAGTTATAATACTTAAAAATTATCCAAAAATAACATTTTGACAAATCATCTCTGAATATGATAAAGAGTGGTAGATTTGGAAGAGAACTAAAGATCTTAATTTACTCAAAAAAAATTTTCATTCGTCACAAGAAAAAAAATTGCAAAATTAGAAAATCTATAAAATACACTGGAATCAGAACAAAAATCAAATTTTCTCAAGTTAATTTCATTATTTTGCAGTCTGGACCTGTATTAAGCTACACTATACACAAATGTCAAAAAATACTTTTACACATTTTTAGCTTTATAAAAATGCTAAAATCAAAAAGATGAAATATTTTTCTTTCACCTATAGATAAACACAAATTTAAAAACTTATTTCCAATAAAAAGGTTTGCCCAAATCTAGAACAGATGTTTGATATGTCAGAAAAAAGTATCTAGCATGAACTTATACAGCTAGAAATGAAACAAGAGAGTCTTATCTCTGCAATAAATTCAGTCATTTCTTTGCCATTCAAGACAATGTCAGAAGAGCACAAGCTTATTAGATCCTAAATATGCTATCAACAAGACTTGCAGACATATATATTTTTCTTTCCCACAAGTGTTTAACATTTTATCAATTAGGATTTCCAATTTAAACAAAGCTCTAAAAAATATGTAAAAAACAAAAACTTTACTTGTATAGTAATAATGTCATCTCTAGTGAAAGGTTCATCAGTTAATAGGTCTTTGAAGTTCTTTGTTTTCAAATTCAATTGCTCAACAGCCTATAAATAAAATAATTATATATAAAATTAAGGGAATGTGAAAAAAACATTTGTCAATATTAATTATAAATGCAATTAGCATATTGATTCAAAAGGAAACAGTGTAGATAATATACTGCTGTGATAGAAAGACTAAATCACAAGAACTTTAATTAAATTTCTGTAAATGTGGAAAAAAAGCAGATATTACTTCATTATACATTTGTACAGAAGGTCGTTCACACTTTAAGGAAATGATTTTGATAGTTAAGTTTTATGTATAAATGCCGTATTTTATGCGATGATTTGCTTCTATCTGATAGCCATGGTTCTTGAGAATAGCTCTAGCATGAATTTTCCATGAAAGTAAATTTTTGCTTAGTACTGTCATGTCACTTTTACCTCATTCCTCTTGGACCGTTTTCCAAAGTCCATTCAGTGTTCTTAGATGCCATTTTCCTAAGGCTCGTATTAAAAAACCGAAATCGTAAAAATCCACTGGAGAAGAGTCAGATAATTTTACAGGTATTTCATTAAATGGGGTATATTTTATTCCTGTTTCTGATTCATTCTTTGCTAAATAAGCAGCAGTTGATATAGATGTGTGACTAGAGGCTTTTTCCATAAGAAGCTCAACTTTATCAATGTCCTTTCCGTATAAGGCTGGAATTTCTTCTTCAAAAATTGGTTCTAAAATAATAGAGTGAATTAATTTTGGCTTTACTTGAAACTTTTTATATTTTTAATTTGTCATTGCAACAAAATCCTGCTACTATCATGAACTCCTTCGAGAACTTTTCTGTACACTGATGTAGCCATTTTGTACGGTCATTCCCTTCAGTTAAGCAATAGAAAATTGATCTTTTTTTACTACAGTAACTTAAATAAACCCACGCCCCATCGAGTGTCACCACAAATTTTCATTTTTCAGCAGCTAGGTGTTTTTCATATCATTTCCTACAATTAGTTTTTCTTTCAGCAATATGCTTTGGTAAAAGCAGATGAACTTTAGGTTTAAACATCTTTTTTAACTTCAAATCTTTATGAATGATTTTACATACAGTGCCAGAAGACATTCCTAGTTTCGATGCAATGGATCTTTGAGTTGGCATATTTTCTTTTAGGATCAGAGATTCACTTTCTGGATATTTACCTGCGGTCGAACAGTCTTAGGATGAGGTTGTAGTGGTCATGTTTTCATTTTTGCTTTCAGTTAGACATTTTTTCCCTTTCAAATTTAATATATTATAAATACCTATTTTTGGAATGCCATAACCGAAATTTTTACACCGCTTTATAATTTGTTGTTAGAAATATTTCTCCCCAGAAAGTGCAGTTACTTAACCTTCGAGCCATCTATCAATTTTAGGAGCCATTTTCAAAATAAATCTTTTATTTTACATTCTAATGAAAGCAAAACAATAGCAGACGATTATTCTGAAGTTGCTAAATATTTAACTCAAAATGCAAACGCCAAAAACAAATTACAAAATCGTTTCCATAAAGTGCAAACGACCTTCTGTATATGCTTTATAACTTGGGGAATATATTTTAATAATTATTAATTTATTTGATAATTTAGCTATGAAAACAAATTTAAACCATTTAGATATCCCAGAATAAAATATTTAATAACAATTAATATCCAAACCAATGGAAATGTCTCTAAATTAACAGAGTTCTAAAATAAGAAACTTTTAATAATACACTTAAAACAGTTATGTTTAATGCACTTTTTAATTCTATAATTTCACATTACATGTAAAGTATATGTTATGCCAACAAAATGCATTTAAAATTCTTAAATTGCTTTGAATTGCATTCAAAAACTATTCATAACTTTAAAAAAAATTAAATCATTTACAACATTTATAGTGATAAAGTAAGGAGAGGAAGTAAAGTTAGGAATGTAGATTAAATTAATTTTTAAACCCAATAGAAGAATTTTAAAAAATTTAAAAACCTACTACCATGGAGGTTTTTTATATCCATATCTATACCAGGGTGTCTACTACTTTTGAGCAAGTCAATTTCATGACTTTTCATGACATTTCATGACCTTAAAAACAAAATTTCATGACCATTGAAGTACATACTAGTTTAAACGAAATTAGTCTCCCCCGCCTCGTCTTTCAACAATATTCACCTTATTATTTAAGTTTTTATCAGGAAAACCTTATTTTTAAAAAGTTGGGATTACAACCATGCAATACTTACTAGTTTTATTACTGTTATACAAATTCCAGATATGATTGTGACTCAAACACCCATGAAATTTATTGATGCAATGTCAAACACCTTGAAAGTGAATGATGCAAAAATTAATCATTCTCATACTTGTTACAGTTACTACAGAAACCCCATTAAAGTAAATAATATTTAAATAACAATTTTTCATTAATTCTACACTGATACAATTGTAAAATAGCTGTATCAATGTTTAATTTGAGTTAATTTTTGCTTAAATTGAGGAACTTTCCTAAACTGCTCTCAAAACATCAAGAAGAACAACTCAAACTGGACTGAGCCTCCCTGATATTTCACTATTTTTTAACTAAAAATAATATAAAATTTACTAAAATTACATAATATTTAATATTAATATTTAATAATAATATTAAGAAATTATAAAATTTAATATTATATAATCTAAAAGTCCATGCACAATCTTGTGCAATACATTTCAGTAAATTTATAAAACAATTCAGAGCAAAAAAATTGAAATTAAGACAGTAAATAAAAATTTTTAAAATTTGAATTTTTATTCAAAAATTAAATTTTGAATAAGTATGCAGTTTTAAAAAATTTTATATTTAAAAATGTACTTTTATTTCGATGTTAAAATGCAATACAGTAAACTCCAGAATTTCGGGGGGGGGGGGATCCTGCCCGTCGAGCTCCCCCCCCCCCAAGACTACGGTCCTGGGCGGAGGAATAGCGCCCTTTACACGTACGTTCTTTCCCGCGTGAAACCACGATCCCGCGCGATTGAGTGCACGTGTGAAGGTGTCGGAGAGGAAGGGAAAGCTGCTTTGGAGCGTACTCCAAATTTTCCCGCGCGCAATCCCGTACGCTCCAAGCACTCCAAGAGCGTAGTGTAAAGGGCGCTAAACGTACGCTCTTTTGCGAGTGCTTGGAGCGTGAGCGCAATCCCATACTCTCCAAGCACTCGCGAAGGAACGTACGTGTAAAGGGCGCTAATATCTCCGGTGGAAGAGAGCTTCATAATTGAATGCATCGCCCGTTACGTCATTGGCGGGAGAAAGCTTCGCCTTCGCCCGTTACATAACGTATACTCGGCGGGAAATCTGCATATATCGGACATAGTCTGTTACGTGGGGAGAGAGAATACCTCGAGCGCAAATAATGACAAGAAGCCAAAATCTATACGGTAATACTCGAGTTCACTGAAAGAAAAACCGATCTGAACTACACTTCTCTATTCAAGATCGACGTAAAAATTGAAGCTCTATTATTATTTTTTTTAAAAAAATTGTGTTTTTCCGCTGTCCAACTTCTCTCTCTTGTTAGCATTGTGCATCACTTGTTCGTGTTAATTTTAATGCTTTACCATATGTCTACTTCCGCTGTGTGTTTCTTATCTCCTCGTATTTTCGTCGCCCCAGGGGTAGCCCCACATGACGACGTTACTAATATCTATACTTATCTATACTTATATATAAAGAGAGAGAGCGATTTTGTACGTGGAGGGTAATCTCCGGAACCACTGCACCTATTTGAAAAATTCTTTCACTGTTTGAAAGGTACATTATTCCAGATGGACATAGGCTATATATTATGTATATCTGATCAGTAGAAATAAAGTTAGGGGGGATTTGTGTGCACGGCCGCCATCTTGGATTTTTCCGCCAGGGTTTGGCGCATTTCGCATGGCGATAATTATTGCATTCTGGTAAAAATAACCCAATGTCAAATTCTCTAATTTTAAGATCAAACAGTTATTTCTGATGTGATCTTTTAATTACAGTATAATAATTTTAGGTCAGATCTTGGCCTTGACCTGGATATCTGAGTCAAATTGACTATACTCAAAAGAGTAAATTATTTTTAAAACTAAGAGTCTTTTTGTTGAAAATTTTTGAATCCACTATCAGTTTGTTGTTAACTTATTAAAATTAAGTTGCTTTTAATTTTGTTTATCGATTGTCAATTAGTATACTATAATGATACACCATTTCATTTATTTGAAGTAAAAATTATCTGCCATCATTTTTTCGTAAAATGTAAAATACAGTATACATTTTAAATACAATATATTTTAAAATATTTTAGAATTCCAAGTTTTAGTGGATTACAAATAAATTTAAATAACTGAAGTTCAACTTCTCTCTCCCCAGGAACTTAAGTTAAAAAGTTAGTTAAGGTTAAGTTATTGGTTTAGGAAAAGGTTTTTTTTTCTTATTTCCAACACAGCAGGATAAATGGTCAAATAATCCTTGTGCCGATTTTATTGTATGCACCAAATATTTGGTTAAGGTCAAATCTGAAGTAAAATTTCATTACCACAATGCCCTAAAAAAAAAATCACCATAAATTTATGGGTTCATAATTATTTTACATTTTTCAAAGCTGAATTTTAGATAATTTTTAAATTGTAAGTTATTTAGGTGATACGAAAATGCTGTATTTTGTTTCTAATTAACAATATATTCGCATAATATTTTGGTGATTCATTGCTATTAGTCAAAGAGTTAGGGCAAACTGAATAGATGGCATTGAAATTTTATCTGTAAGTAAAATCCATTTGACCAAATTTTTCATATGGATCATAATTTGAAAAGGTAGTTTTTAATTAAAAATGACAAAAAAAATCTCAGTCCAACGATTAAATGATTTTTCAAAAATATTTCTAAGTTTCACAAGTTAAAAAGGTCGTTTTTATTAAAAAAGCTAAAAGAAAAACCCAAAATTTCCAATATTTGAGAATGATTTTTTCAAAAAAGTGTTTTTTAATCAAAAACCCAAAAATAAATCTAAGTCCAACGTTTAAATGATTTTTCAAAATTTTTTATAAGTTTCATAATTTAAACAGGTGGTTTTTATTAAAAAAGCTAAAAAAATTCAAAGTCCAGCGTTTTGAAAACACCGCTTAAAACACATTGGCGAGAAATTTTCCACTCCTCAAAACACGGTAAAAACGCCAAGTTGGCGCAAAAAAATCCAAGATGGCGGCCGTGTACACAATTATTAAGTAACGTAATATTAATTTGAATATTATTTTAGGTGCTTAAAATAATTAAAAAAACATTCTTTACTTAAAATCCTTTTTTTATTTTTGTATTTTTATTTCATCTCTTACTCTAATTTTGAGATACCAATGTGTATCTATACTTCTATAATCTATCTATACTTATATATAAAGAGAGAGCGATTTTGTACGTAGATGGTAATCTTCGGAACCACTGTACCTATTTTAAAAATTCTTTCACTGTTTGAAAGGTACATTATTCCAGATGGACATAGGCTATATATTATGTACATCCGATCAGTAGAAATAAAGTTGGGGGCTTAATCCTAACAATCTCCATTGTTACCGCTACTGTCCTCTACCGCTTTTTGTGCCGAAGTCTTCAACGATCCTTAGTGTGGTGCTATCTATACTTATATATAAAGAGAGAGAGCGATTTTGTACGTGGAAGGTAATCTTCAGAACCACTGCACCTATTTGAAAAATTCTTTCACTGTTTGAAAGGTACATTATTCCAGATGGACATAGGCTATATATTATGTATATCTGATCAGTAGAAATAAATTTAGGGGCTTAATCCTAACAATCTCAATTGTTTCCGCTACTGTCTTCTACCGCTTTTTGTTCCGAAGATTTCAACGGTCCTTATCGTGGTGCTATCGCAGTGGGCTTCTGTTCTGACGCTAGCGGTTCGAATCTACCCGTTCTCCGGCACGCTTTTTTCTTTTAAAAAATTTATTTTAATTATTATCTAACATAAAATTAATTTAAGGTATTATTTAGGTTATTATTAAGGTAAAAAAAGATTTACAATTTATTGGCTATCAACTGGAAATTTATTGGTATTTTTTTTGTTCAACCCGGACAAAGTCGGGACGGGCCGCTAGTATATATATATATATAGAGAGAGGATTTTGTATGTGGATGGTAATCTCTGAAACTACAGCACCTATTTGAAAAATTCTTTCACTCTTTGAAAGGTACGTTATTCCAGATGGACATAGGCTATATATTATGTATATCTGATCAGTAGAAAGAAAGTTAGGGGCCTAAATGTTGAGCTGATGCTTCACCTTTAGAATTTTTCCTTTGTCAACCATAATCAAGTAACCATATCAACATATCAAACTACATTTTCATTTATTATCAGTAAAACATTGAATATTTTAAAGATTCAAGTGGAGGAGGTATTGATAAATACAAAAAGGATTTTTGAAATTGGCAACACTTAAGGGTTTATTGAAGAAAATTAAATTTGGAACTACACTTTTTATTGGACATTTAAGATAAAAAATGATTTACAATTTATTGGCTATCAACTGGAAATTTATTGGTATAATATTACAGAACTTATAAACTTTATGTTTTTGAATTTATGTACAATTTTATGCACAATTTGCATAAAATCGAACTTGAATTATTGAACTTTATTAAAAACTCAGTGTGTTTGATTGAAACTATGAAATTTATTGATTATTTCGAATAGGCATATGTTTGTTCCTTTATGAGTGAAAAAGTATTGCTTCAATTGGGCTGAAATTTTGTATAGTTATAGTTGAAAGTTCAGATTAAAACATAGGCATATTATTTTATGAAAATCCGGCCCCGGAGTTTATTTAATTAATGTTTTAATGATTTTGCCCCTAGAAATTGCTTATTTCGACAGCTTCTGCTGCTGTCCTCGCTGACAGCGAGACTATGGGGGCTGAATCGTACCAAAATCGGCATGCGGGTGACCCCGGACACGATTCAGTGCCTGACGTAGCTGGGTTTTTTAATTTTCAATTTAAAAAAAGTTATTATATTTTTCGTGCTTTTTTCGTGTATGGACTCTGTAGCGGCTAGGCTATGGCACCGAATCGTATAATCGTATCAAAATTGGCATGCGGGTGGCCTCGGACACAATTCAGTGCCTGACGTTACAGTTTCCAATAAAAAAAAGTTTTGCCATCACCATCAACAAATCCCAAGTTTAAACATATAAATATATTGGACTTGATTTACAGGAAGATTGCTTTACTCATGGACAATTATATGTTGGTCTCTCTAGGTCAGGAAATGCAGAGAATCAATTTATTTTAAAACCTCAGAAAAACAAAAAATGTGGTTTACCATGAAGTTTTAAAATAAATTATACCTACCTAATATCTACTTAAGATAGATAATTGTTCAACCCGGACAAAGTTGGGACGGGCTGCTAGTAAGTTATAAAATTCAATTCAATCCATGAATTTATTCGAAGATATTTATACAACAAATCATAACTTCATAAAAAAAATATGATACAATCAAGATTGGGAGACTTAAGAGTTAAATAAGTTTAAAGACAGATGTATTAGGAAGTTTATACACTTGAATACATTAATATAGCACAAAAATTTCTGACTTTAACCTCAAAATGTTTCTTAACATTTGTGACAATTTTTTTTAATTTGTGAGGAAAGAGTCTTCATACTCTGAAAATTTTAATGAATGTAACATTTAGCAAAAATTCATGACTAATAATGTTAACAAAACTATACAACCTAGTGGTAATAAAAACTAATTTTAAAAATAAGTAACAGAAAACACATTTACACAAGTGAAAATTTAATACCTCATATGAAAAAACATTTCCGGTTGTTTTAATAGCAACAATGTGAGAATTTTCATTGAAAACCTTAAAGAGGACAGGGCAGTGATACTTGCCATCTGCATTCTTCATGAAATTCAATCTTATCAAGGCTTTTGAATCTAAAGGCTTAAAAAACAAATATGATAAGTAAAACATAAATTAAGACATCAAATAACAAAATGCATCAAATCTTTCAAATATCTTACCTTCCCACTAGCAGGATCAATATGGTATTTCTTGAGAAAAGGCACAATATGCCTAGGAGAGAAAAGCAAATCTTTACAATAAAATAATTATATCAAAATACATAAAGACATTAATTATAACAAAACCCTACATACACGCTTCTCCAATGATAAATGCTTTGCCACAATTTTTATCTCTTTAATTTTCTTATCTTTTTAAGAGCTCGAATAATACATTTTTTTAAATGTCTTGAAATATCAAGCAAGAGGTATGAAATTAGCTATGGTTTAAATTAAAGAACTTTAAAATAATCTTTTTTTATTACCATTCAAAAGCTTTCAGCCCTTTAAAAAATTTTACGATTAGATCCGTTTAACTAAGAGAAGCATATTACTTATATCATTAAATACAGTGGTATTAAACCATGGTGCAAGGATTTCTTGAACATAATGCAATAGTGTCTCTGAGATAGTTATGAATAAAAAATTTTTTTAAAAAGTCCTCTCTCACATGCATAAACACATACTCCCAAAAAATTTTATTATAATACCTTATTTTTGATTAGCAAAAATTGCAGAAATTATATTGTTTTACATATACACCCATACCTCATTTTACGGCCTAGATACGTTCCGGAAAAGTTGGCCATAAAGCAAATGTAAGGCCATAAAATTAATGTAATAATAAACAGAAATTGAAAAAATAAACATATAAATAAAAAACAAAAGGAATCATATGCACATATGTATACATATAATAAAAAACATAAAATGCTTAAAAACTGTTTTAATCTGATGTCGAACATTAACACGAAGAATCACTAAGCTATAATATGTTACCATCATCACTTTCCATTGTTGTGGCTGTATAACGAAATATTGTGGGCCGTAAATCGAAAAAGTGCCATAATTAAAAAAGGCCGTTATAACAAAATGCTGCATAAAGAGCGGCTGTATAGCGAGGTATAGGTACACTGTGTTAATATAACTGACTATTTCACAAATGCAAAATGATGTGAATAAAATAATATAACTATACATATTAGAAGGAGTGAACAGACTAATCTATTTCAAGGCTTATCTGGATATAAATGATAAGGAACCACAAAATGCTTTGAACCATTTTCTTAATTTGACAGTTTGACACTCGGATAAGAAAAAATAACCATCAATGAAAATATGGCAATTTTTCATGCTGACTACTATGCTTCATAAGAAAACAAGTATAAGATATAAACCACACATTGCTGATTCCCTACCATAGATAAATTATTCCCCTAATAGTTGCCGTGTTTTGTGTATTTAAGTATCTGTCATGAACGCTTCCGGAGCGACCACTTCATAAATATATGGAGCCTATGGCATCCATTTTGTTTTATGAGTTAGGCTTAACAAGTTAAAAGTAAAGTTAAAAAAGATTATTTTCTATCTAAACCCAAATAATTTATTAGAAACAACGTAATATCGACACAAATCAACTTTATTTCGATATTTAGACAGCTGTAATAAACGGTTATGACAGTTTCAAAACAGCTCACAACCATTTAAAACTGTTCTCAGCATAAAATATCCTTTCATTGTAACGTATTTTCGTTGTGATTTTCATATTCATTAGAGAATTATCTCTTTTCCGCCACCTTTCGCATTATCATAGTGTTTCAATTAAATTAAAAATTATTATTTATTCATTTTATATACTATATATCATTTTATACACAAGTGAGTCATTCATTCACAGTGATTCATTCATCGTTAATTTAAGAAAAATTGAATCAGAGAAACTTTTTCACAATAAAACAGTTTTTGATTATATTTTTTTTAATATAAATGTTTGTATTTTAACCATATAATATATATATATTAACCAGATATTACAATAATGTCAAATTTAGAATTTTTGGAAAGTTGCAAACTCGACGCATGCGTAGTGATATGTTCAAAACTGTCTGTACGGTAGCGTGCTTTTCAAAGCAAATACCTAACATAACCGCAAATTTTTCTGAAATTTTTAAAAGTGTTTAATTGATTATTTCTAAATTGCCAACACACGTGGCTTTCATGTGAGTTTTTGTAACGCATTCTATTACGATGATAATGTTTTTAATTTCTGTTTATTATTGTATTTTTAATATTACTTTCAATAGTACTTTTATAAGGATTTCTTTTTTACTATCAAGTTTTGACATGTACTATCTAGTTCAATAAATTATGATAAAACAATTCTCCCATCACAGTATATTAAAGGGGCTATCAAATAAACTTTCAGCAGCCAAATATTTGATTTGAATCTTCTCTGCTTGAGATAGCAAAACATACATAAGGAAAAGTTGCTCATTCACAAATCATATCTGCAATCAATATAAAATTACAAAGAACCAGTTATTTTTATGAAATATATTGTAACAATAAAATTTTGGCAGATAAATGTCTCAGACAAAATGTCACTTTTGCTTCCATGTTCAACTCTGAAGGAACCCATTGCTTAAATATCCCTCACATCCTCAGATCAAGGCAAAAGAATGCCTTTTCATGAACATGCACAAAAAAAAAAATTAAACATAGTCACATCAAAAATCAACAGTATTCATGGTCTGAACATACTGAGTGGACTTTGAGATGAGGATGCTTAAATGATATTGATGTATCTAATTAGCAAACATAGAAACAGTCAAAAGAAATGTCAGAAATAAAAAATTTAAATGCATCCTCTAAAATTAATGAAACCAGCATAACAAACTTTCAGGACAATTAAATACTTCATAAATGACCAATTAAACTGTCTCAGGGATAAAATGATAAGATACAACATATAATAATAATTCAAATGGGGAATACTGAGGCTCAGAAACACATTTTGCTTAATACGGAACCTAATACAGAAAATTTTTTACTTAAGCCTTTTAGTTTCTTTTTTCTTCAACAGATGACTAACCTAAAATCAAACATAATTGCTTTATGTCTGATCAATGTGTGCATGTAGTGAAGAAATAGCTGTTTTTACAAGCAGCTTGTTTGAGACGTGTGGTTCATACATGCAGATGGCTTAAGATTGGCACCTAGCTAATTTCATGTCACAAGAGAATACATTCTGTCATATAAATACTAGGAATTATTCATTTAAAAAACTTGCATAAAAGGAATTAAAAAGAAAACTTGCCATAAGATGGGGCCAGAATACCTAATTGGGGCCTAGAGTTTTGGCACTGTTGTGTCAAAATTTTTTTGCCTGCTGCTATAGATAAAAGTATCGAACAAAGAGTTTGCCTCAAATTTTGTGTTGCCAATAAAATTTCTTGAGCTAATCTTTGATGATTTTGGAGAAGAGTAAGCTTTATGAGTAAGCTTTATCAAAAATACAATACGAGTGATACAAACACGAGTGATACATACGAGTGATACAAAGCATTAAAAGAAGACCGAAAAGTGGTTGAAGACTTACCTTGTTCAGGTCGACCTTCAACCTCTTCGACTGACGGAAATATTGAGAAAGTAAAGGAAATGGTGATAGAAAATTGTCATTTAAGCTTAAGAGGGATGGCTCTAGATGTGGACATGCTTCACGAATTTGTTTGCACCATTATAGTTGATGTTGTGGCCATGAGATGCATGGCTTGTTATGAAAGAGCTGAATTTTCATCAAAAAGAGTGGCCGCAAACAGGTTGCTGAAGACAGGCTTGAACAAGCCAATTCGGCCTCAACATTCATGAAATGTATCATAATGGGTGATAAAATGTCGGTTTATGAGTTTGCTTCGGAATGGCACTTCAACAACAAGCCAAAACTGAAAAAAACCATGTCAAAGTTGCTCTAAAATCCAAGTCATGTGATTGTTTTCTTTGACTATTGTGGTGTTATCCATTCAGAATTCCTTCCGGAGGGGCTATCAGTCAATGAATAATATTAGCTGGGCATTACTAGGTATTTGAGAGCGAAAGTTTCACAGAAAAGGTCACAGTTGTAGAAGATCAATTCTTGGATTCTGCCGCACGATAATGCGCCAGCCCACACATCAATCATCGTATGCATTTTTTGACAAAAAACTCAATGAATGTCCTTGACCAAGCACCACATTCGCTAGATATGATCCTGGCTGACTGTTCCCCAAACTAAAATTATCACTTTGTGGAAGATGTTTTGAGCCCACTGAAGTCATAAAACAAAATTTGTTTGAATGAGCTCAAGGCCAAACTGGTAAGCACCTATAAGAAAGGTTTTGATGACTAGATTATTCGTTGGCATAAGTGTATTTCATCTATTAGGACCTATTTTGAAGGCCACAAAATTGTTAGAAAACTTCATATTTTACTTAATTTTAGGTGTCTCATTCCCGTCATTATTTCATAAACTGCCAGATATCATTTAAGCTTACTTCTGCTGAGGTCAGTGACATCATTTTCAAAATCAACAGCTGAATTGAAAATGATGTCATAATTAATGTTACTTTTATTTGAATCTTTTGTCTATTTAACTGTGGCTTAAATTGTGTAATATGCAAATGTGAGTATGTGTATATATAGTTCAGATCTAGCTGTAAAGAGCAGGTTTGTTCTGTTCGCTGTATTCACTGTTTAATAGAAGCAAGATGCTTCAATACTTTTAAGTGTTTTTAAGTAAACTTTTAAGTTATGTTAAATCTTAGTCATTATTTCTCTACTGATGGCACACTTTGTTAATGCAAGATGGGAAATTTAAGTCTTATTTCCCTCAATTGTCCCTTTTCCCCAAAATTTGGATGATTAAACCAATATTTTGTGTTTCATTGAATAATTCCCAGTATTCATTCGACAAAATGTATGTCTGAATTGGTGAGAACATAAGAGATAAAAGACAGCTACAATGGGATTGCGTAAAGTTTAGTAACAGATTGAGCTCCAAAGCATACAGTTACACTAGTAGTTACATCAGCAGAAAACTCAAAAATTTTCTACTGATATAATAGAATGTGGTCATTACATAAAAAGGAACCATAGTGATGAAGTGAGACGTAAAGTTTAATAAATGTAAGCCCTTGTACATTTACAGGAGACTTCGATATGCCTGAAATAACAACTTAGCCCTCTGGGTACACCCCAGCAGACACCACCCTCTTCTCCACAAGAAAACTCAATGACTGCCAAGAGATACCAAGATGAAATATTACGGCATATGATTTTTATGCGGTGAAATTCACTCTGATTTTGTTTCACTGATGATGATAATAGCATATACAAGCCATGCTTATATAAAATAAGTATATAGTAAGTATATATTTTACTAATGTTGCCTTTAAAGAGGCAACATTATTAAAACGGAATAGCCTGACAAATTTCCCGATTCAAAGCAAATAGAAAATTTTTGGAAAAAACTAAAAGGAACTATAATAGTGCATCAACTTCCTTCAAAAACTCTTACAGGCTTAAAAAATTTTTCATTGTTAGAGTAAAACTTACTGCTTCAAAATTTAATTAATACTTTAATAGTATGAAAAACCATTGAACAATCTGTGTTAGAGTTAGGAACCTGTGTTAGAATGTGTTTAATCAATTAATATTATTATTTTGTTTTTCAAAGCCTCTTTTAAACTCTTTTCTAAATATTTTAAAAATTTATTTAAATGTTAGGTGTATTTAATATCTAAATTTTAGATCTAATATTGTACTTTAAAGATTTATTTATTATGGAGCAAAATTTCATGAAATAGTTTAGAGAGACTGCATTGCTTTTGTAAGTGAAGCGTTAATTTTGGGCATCTGATATACATTATTAAATATACATTACTAACCAATATACTAAAAGCAGCTTTTCTTTATATCTGAATGAACATTTTATTTTGTACAAACAAATACTACTTTAAAAATATATTACCTTTAATAATAATTAGTCAACAATATTATTACAAGGAAACAAAAATTATGATTGCACTGATTGATAAACATAACACTATCTAATTTATAATGGAAAATAAAATTTTATCAAAAACTAGGGGTTTTTCAATTAATTTATTCTTTAAAAAAGGTAGGCGTGACACAGATTGTTAAACACTTTAGCATTATTTAATATAGTCTAAAAAAAATTAACAGACAATGTAAGTTCATTTTAAGTTAGTTTATAACAGAGAAAAGCTACATAAAAAGGTAATCCACTTTAAGATAGAGTACTACAATATGGAATGAATTCTAAATACTTTCTTCATGGAAAAATAATATAATTTGGAACCTCAGTTAAAACATATGGATATAATAGGATACATACATCAAATCATAGACAATTCCATCTGATGTACACAATGGATGTTCAAATGGTTGCAAAGATAAGGAACAATGATCAAATGGTAATCGTCGAAATCCAGAGCTGTCACCATTTGCCACTAAAATCAAAAAGTATTTTAATAAATGTTAAAATACTGAATTATAATTCCAGTTGCACTTGCACTTATAATCAAAACTTTTTAACATTGCCTAAATTGAAATTTCTATTTTGCATATCAAAATTCATTGATAATACCACTAATACATAAACCCATTAATATATATAAATAGGAAAAAATCTTAAATTTCAGAATGCACAAATCATTTGAAATTATTTAAACATAACACAAGAAATCATTGATAAAACATACAACTGCAATAATAATAATATAAAAAAACTCAACTAGTTCTAAAATTATACTGACAGACATCTATTAACAAAATAAAAAAAAATTGTGTAGATATGATTGAGAATACAAAAACTTTTTACATGACATATAATGTTAAAAACATAAACTTCATACTTAAAAAGTATTATAAAAGAATTACATAATTCAGAAACATTTAAAAAGTTTTTATTATGTTTAATTATGTTAGTTATAGTTTCATATTTAATGACTAAGTGAAATAAAACATTAAGTAAATAAATAAGTTAAAGCAAAATAACTTTAAAGAATATAGAGAAAATGCAGCTTGTCAAATTCCTTTATTACTATAATAAACATCTTTTATTTTTCAAAAAGTTGAACAAATACACTGTTGAAATAAATTAAGAGAATTTGCATATTTTATCGAATTTCATGAAGACAACTGAACTGAATGTAAAACCACCGCTTCTAGACAAAAATGCAAATCTTGTACGTCAAATACGTAAGCGTACACATGTGTGTAGGGGGAGCCAGTAAAGAAACAGGATTTATAAGCGCACGTAAGTTAAGACGCATTTCGTTCGCTAGCACACCTCGGTGAATTTCTTGGTGTTATTTTGCAGCAATCGGTTAATTTCAAATTTTAACAATAAAAATGAGTAACCACCAACGTTTAGATGATGGAATGAGATGGCAAATTGTGGGGAGGCTAGAAGCAGGCCAATATCAAGTCCAAATTTGTAGAGAGTTCAATTTAACGCCCATCGTTGTGTGTAACTTATGGACAGTTCCAGGATACCGGATCCATCGAGAGAAAGCCTGGGCAAGGTCGTCCAAGAGCCACGACGGCCAGAGAAGATAACCATTTGTCGATTATAGCGAGGTGTAACAGGAGTGCTACAGCTTTTCAGCTCTCTCGTGACTTGTATGCAGCCACAGGAACCAGTGTATTAAGGGTGACTGTTTCCAAAAGACTTCATGAGAGAGGGTTGTTTGCAAGAAGACCTGCTGTTTGCATCCCGCTCACTTCTACGAACAGGAGAATTCGTTTATCATGGTGCAGAGAGCATAGAGATTGGAGTATGGATCAATGGGCAACCGTTCTCTTCACTGATGAGTCCCAGTTCAGCCTAAACACCGATTCTCGCAGTACGTTCATATGGAAAGAACCAGGGACGTGCTACCTACCCTCCAATGTCCGTGAAATCGACCATCATGGTGGAGAAGGTTTAATGGTCTGGGCAGACATCATGTTGGATGGTCGCACACCTCTCCATGTCTTTGAAAGAGGCACTGTGACTGGTGTGAGGTATAGGGATGAGGTCTTGGAGCCCCATGTTCGCATTTTCAGGGGTGCAGTTGACCCTAAGTTCATTTCAATGGACGATAACACGAGGCCACATAGAGCTCTTCTGGTCGACAAATTTCTAGAGAGTGAGGATATTCGCCGGATGGATTGGCCAGCCAGATCTCCAGACCTTAACCCTATAGAGCATGTCTGGGACGCTCTGGGGAGGGCAATTGCAACTCGCAACCCCCCTCCAAGAACCATCCAGGGAATAAAAACAGTGTTGCTGAACGAGTGGGACCAATTGCTACAGGAAATGATAAACTGCCTTATTTCAAGTATGAAATCATGCGAGACCTGTATATCTGTAAGAGGGGACCATACCCCCTATTAACCCATTTTCTTGTTTATTCTGCAACCACTGTTTCATACCTTCTGACTCAAACGAGTGTTACACACGATCATGCATGTGTATTACAATTATTGAATGGTTATTTGTTTTGTATTGTATCAATGTATGTACATATCAAATTTCATTAAAATCAGTACAGTAGTTCTAGTGATAATCGACCAAGTCTGCAAATTCTCTTAATTTCTTACACCAGTATAAATCTTTTTTTGCATTTTAAACAAATGATTAAAAAATAAATGCATAAAAAAATGTAAACTGCTAAAATATTCCATAATAACAAGAACAGCTCAAACTTATAGATACATTTTGGGGTTTATTTGTTCAAAATTAACCCAAAACTTATTTATTTGGTCAAAAGTACATAATAGCACTTGAAGGCAAATACATATTTTCTCAGAAAATAACTCTATTTAAGCTTCTGATGATAAAGCACCATCAAATCTTACAATGATTATACAAAACTAGTTAAAAAAAGTGCTCACAATCAGTAAACAGATCTTTGGATTATTACTTAACCGGCTGTCAAACTGGCGAACAGAAAAGTAATTGTTCTTCTTAAATAAGACTATAGATTTCCCAAAATCAAGGATTTCCAATACCTCTTAAAGAAATAGCAAGTTGTATGGATAAATTACAAAATGTAACAATCCTGTACTACAAAAACAATAGCCATCTTGGGTGTGGTTTGGTTGAGTCAGTCTACAGTCATATTTTGCTACACAACACAAGGGCTAATTAGACTGGGACCAATAGCTTAAAGCTGATTTCGGGACTTGAACCCACAGACTCTGGTACCAAAAGCCAGCACCCTAGTCATTTGGTTAGCCATCTTGGGATTGTGACAATCATCATGTCAACTGTTGCCTATGCCTAACAATGATGAAATATATTCATATACATTCAAACAATTTTATGAACTACAACACCCTAACATTAATTTAGGCAATTCTGAAATATATAATATTGTATAATTCAGTTATAACATCAGGGAAATTAGACTGATGTCACAAAAATGTAGTATAGAATATGCTTTATATGAGTCAATTCATAGATACATATGGGAAAGTTACATTAAAAAACTCATGTACTAAATAACTAACTGAACTCAAAGCTAAAGCTCCTTTCTCAGCTGAAAGGTATTTGTCCATTTGCTGTACTCTAAATTAAAAATACCTACCTGATAATGTAGCTATGGACCACAAATTACAAATCATTGCTATAAGACTTTAAAATAAGCAGGAGATTTAATAATCCAAAATTTCTTCTAGACGTGGAAATTTTGGGCTTATTGTTGAGTCACAAACACATAGCAATATTTTCAGGAGCAAAATTCTATTACTTTTATGTAAACAGGAAAAAAATTTCAGAAATTATCTGCCTAAGTTGTTTTAAAACTTCTTTCCAATAAAAGTGCACACTAATGCACATACACATTTTGATGAAATCCTTATGAAAAAGATTGACTACAGTGACACTAACAGTCGGTCATTTGTGAAGAATTACATAAGTCAATAAATATGACACAAGTTAAAGTTAATCCCCCCCCCCCAACACACATACACACACAAGAGTAACTTGCCAGCCTTCCCCAATAATCAAATTTTAGTTATAATACTAAAATAATGTTAAAATATACATACAACTTAATCAATTTAAGAAACATAAGTACATACCAGGCTTTTTACCCCCATAAAACTGGCTCCACTCCGTAGCTGTTAGATACCTGAAAGAAATAGAATTCTATTAATTTTAGCTAGATAAATTTTAAGCTCATTAGCACTTTTCCTATTATAAACTCCATATTTTTAATTTTTTTTTCTTCCAATTTTCGTAATCACCCAGTTTTAATATAACACTATATATATTATAATAAATCATTTCTAAACGCCTCATTAAATCATATAATATATACTTTTAACTCTTTTTAACCAATCCCCCAACCCCGCCAAATACATAGCATCTAAACAATACATACTAAAATATACTTTTAACCCTTTACTTTGAAGTCAAATCTTAAGAAATTAATAAAAAACTTTGAATTTAAAAGATGATGTACACTTTGAAGAACTTCAGAAAAATACATAAATAAAATAAATTTAATATTTTACATTTTGTCTTTTTGGTGCTGTTTTTTCCCCATTTTTAATTTATTCAGTTGACAGATCACTTGAAAGTAAACTTCTTAGTAAAAAAACTGATTGCTGAAAAAACTAGAAAGTTTCTTCCTGTTGATAAATAGTATATATTTCAGCAATTCGCAATGCCTCAATACTTTAAGGAAAGCAGATAAATTCACGAAATCACAAACAAAAACACATTGAAGGGAGATGTTTTTACACCTAAGGAAAAATTAAATCATGGATAACAGCAATTTAATGTGTGCCTTGCTCATGTACTTAGTTATGACGTAAAGTTGAGTCGCGCTCGTCGTCGTAGCGTCTCTGTCTCGTTGTTTTGGCGTTTGAAACCAGTGTAGTGTCCGTGACTTCTACTGCTATTGAGATGCAAATGACTCATAATTCAAGGTCATAATCTATATTAAACTCCAATTCCTTTACTCAATTTGCTTTATGAAACGTGCTCAAATTGAGGGGACAATATGAACTGTGTGTGCGTGTATGGGGAGCTGGTAAAGAGTACTCCACTGTTTTCCCGTAAACAATTTGTGGTTTCAAAAGTTAAAAAAAAATCATCATGAGAAATCACAGATTAAAAATCGGTGATAAATGATTAGTACCAACCATGAAGCTACAGAGCTTGATCTCTTCTCTGTTTAGATATCCGTAGTGGAAGAACACAGAAGAATTTTAGAAAATACGTTTAATTAAAGAATGAGAACTGTATCAATCAACAGAAACATATCAATAAACATTACAAAACATTTGGATCTATGTTGGAAAGCATTTTTGAAATTTATATTCTTCTTCTCAGACAAATTACAAGTTTCAAGCCCTATACCTGTTCCAGGAAATTAAATTTTCATGTATATAAAATGGGTTGTTCTTCCTAGCTGTTGCTCTCTTTCAATAAAAACCTTAGTGGATATTGATTTTTTCCCCATTTATTAGGGCCTGTTCACTTAATAAATATGCGTTGCGTTAAGGAAAAGATCTCGTTGAGACGAAAATAAACCAATCATAGGCGTTAAAAATTTCATTGCTAATCGTTTGGAGTCCTATGATTGGTTTATTTTCGTCTCAACGTCATCTTTTCCATAACGCAACGCTACGGACTCCTATGTGAACAGGCCCTAACTCTTGCTTAAAAAGAGGAAACTGCTCTCCCATGTGTGCAGTAATTGAGTAATTGTTTTGATGGGTTAAATTTTGTCAGTATGTTATTGAATGCTTACCTAGAAGAAACTTCTTTTTCAATCTAAAAAAAATTACAGCTATATTATGTCCTTAAGTATGATTTTCATTGATTTCTGTTTGTTTCAAATTTATAAATGTGGTTAATCCCAGTTTCCAAAACTTCACATTTAAAACAAAAGTAAACAAAATTTTCCTCCTTAATGTGGATAATTGGTTTGCATGTGAATATTATGCTTGGTTGTAGGAAATTGTACCAGATAAAACAATTAAAGTACCTATAACCATGACAATTTATGTGTACTTCATTTTTCCTATCTACCTCGAATTCAACAAGTTGTATTTAGAATATACAGTAACCACCGCTTATAGTGATCAGTGGTTATAAGAATCAACCGTTTATAAGAATCAATATCGCGAAAACAAAAACAAATGTATTATTTCCATGTTAAAATTTTCGCTTTAAAGAATCAATCCACCGGTTTTAAGAATCAGTTTACACTCTTCGCTTTCCTTTTATTTTTCCAAAAAAGCCACTTGAACCCTCAAAAGGCGCGAAGTTCTTTATTTTTTTTAAAGAAGATTGATAAGATGGGATGGAATATAGTCGTAAAATTCATCTCTCTCTTTGTTAGACATAACATAATAGTTTCCCCTTTAACGCTTTACCACAACACTGTCCTATTAGCTTGACCCGGGGACATCTTTACCCATCCCAGTCCGATTTCACTTTTCTCCACTGACAAACTAAAATAGGGACTCTTTTTTCCCACCTCCCACATCCTGGTTGCGGCTTCCTGGACCCTGAAACACATAAATCTTGGGCGAAGTTCCACTATCAGGCAAACGTGACATTAGTAGATTCAGCGCGTTATCAAACCGAGAAACGTAAGCTAGAAGGTGATTCTTCGCCTGAGACTATTAGTATTGAAAGAGGTATAAACAGCCTCCTGAAAACTTCATTACGCTCCCATCATCATCAAAACTTTTTCTTGCTCCCTTCCTGTAGTTGAAATGTTAAAACTGTTAAGCAGGTATGTTGTAACTTGTAACAAATATTGTATTTTTTCTTCTCTTACTATAATCATGTGTATCTACTTATAGGTCTAAAAATTAAGTTGTATTTTTAAAATTATAAAAAAAATTTAATAAAAGATAATTAATGTAAATTAAAGAGTATTTTATGGTAAATTATCTAATATATGTACATATAGGTGTGTGTGTGTGCCTGTCCAAAAACCTAAATTTCGGCTATAAGAATCAACCGCTTATAAGAATCAAAAACAGTAATAACAAACGTGATTCTTATAAGCGGAAATCACTGTATTTCTGGTTTCTGTGGTAGTGTTTTTGTTTTGATTAAGGTTTCAGCTAGTTTCTACGGTTTAAGTTAGTAATTAACTCAAACAGTAGTCTTGTATTTTTGAATATTCTAAATTCTATTTATTTAGCTGTTACGTAAAACACGTTATAAATAAGCAAATTATCTTTTGTTAATTAGATTAATCCTCTGTTACGTGCACTTTAAAAAATTTTCATGTTTACCGTTATGTATAATGATTTGGAAATTTACAGTAGATCTATTATGGTATTAGTGATTAGTATAATGATTTGAGAATTCTGTAGCTCTAACCGCTTTCGCTCATGTTGTAAAATGGAGGAGTTATATACAGTTCGCACACACAAATGAAATATAGATTTTAACTATCAAACATTTGATCTCTTCTCAGTTTAGATATCCGTAGTTAAAGATCACAGAAGAATTTTAGAAAATACGTTTAATTAAACATTCTTCGTGCTAGAGAATGAGAATTGAATCAATCAACAGAAACCTACTAATAACAGTACAAAACATTTGTATCTAAGCTGGAAAGCATTTTAAAAATTTATATTCCTCTTCCCAGACAAATTGCAAGCTTCAAGCCTGTTCCAGGAAATTAAATTTTGATGGATACAAAATGGGTTGTTCTTCCTGGCTGTTGCTCTTTTTTGATAAAAACCTTCGTGGATATTGATTTTTTTCCCATTTATTACTCTTTTGCACAAAAGGAGCAATTTTATCTAGTATGTCTGTGTGGAAACTGCTCTGCCATGTGTGCAGTAATTGTTTTGATGTGTTAAATTTTGTCAGTGTGTAATTGAATGATTACCTAGAAAAAACCTTTGTTTTCAATCTAAAAAAAGGTACTATGTGAAAAAAAAAAGGGCCTGTTCACATAGGAGTCCATTGCGTTGCGTTAAGGAAGAGATGACGTTGAGACGAAAATAAACCAATCATAGGCCTCCAAACGATTAGCAATGAAAATTTTAACGCCTATGATTGGTTTATTTTTGTCTCAACGTCATCTTTCCTTTAACCCTACGCAACGGAAACTCCTATGTGAACAGGCCCTTAGCAAAAGTGAGGTTTGCTAAAGAGCTAACAAGCTAAAGAGCAAAAACGTTACATTGAATTCTGCCCTATAACTTCATGGTACCACCGTTACATTCGAATGAATTTTCACTGTTTTAACTGTTAACCACGAGATTTGTTTACATACTTTCAAATTGAACATAAGGAAACTTCAATATTTTGTGTGATCTTATCGAATTATTGCGTCTTTCGCATTCATCAACACTTTATAACACATTTTATACTATCAAATATATTGATTTATTAATTTTGAAGCATTATTGATTTTAATTTAATGTTCAATATACATGTAAAAGACCCACATGTGTGCAAAAGGTCCATTAATAAAAACTGATATGTACTCAGTTTTGCATTTCTATGAATATTTTCCATCGCCGGCGGAAGCAGTGTTAGTTTCCTGAACTTTTAGTTCTTATATCAGTTTTAAACTATCTTATATTTACCCTTTCATATGATTCAACTTCATATAGCCTTAAGACAGTCATGAAATTTATCAAAATTTTGTTATATTATTTACTTTATGCTTATCAGTTTAACCCTTGAAAATTATGTTTTTCAATATGATTAATGACTACTGGTGTTTTATTAAATTCATGGAAATAGCATATAGAGTTAAAAATTACTATTCATAGAAAACCATTACTACATACTCTTAAGTTACATTTCTTTAGAATTATTATGAATCTTTAAAATCCAATCAAATTTTTTTCTCTCATGGGGAGAAGGATTTGAATATCTAACTTAATGTAGAGTGTAAGAAACTTAAATAGATTGGAACAAATCCTTATATTTCTATCTTTCATACTTATCTTTTTTATTATGTTTTAAATTCACAATATTTTAATTGAAATATTAGCTCTAAATTAATGCTTTGCATGTTCTTTACCAGTCACTCAGTTTCATTTAAATGATATATGACCATTTTTAATTATAATTAGCAGTCTTATTAAATTATAATTAGTCTTATTAATTTATATTTAGCAGTCTTATAAAAATTTAAAATTTCATTTTAACTTGAACTGAAGGAAAGTTGGGATTAAATAAAATTATGTATTTTAGTTTCTAAAATGATGTCCTTTAAGTAATATGAATTTATTTGATGGTATTTGCACACATTTATTTATGTATGTTATGTAATCATTATGTATCAATGTAACCTATTGGTCTCACTGCAGAATATATGTTTTTTAAAACCATTGCATGAAATCATGAATCTATATTTGTAAAGAGAGCTGACGAGAAGGATGTTTGATTCTCAGCATTTAAAGAATATGTAATTATAAAACTACAATATTTGTTTGCTCCTGTCATATTATAAATACACTAATAGCAATTTATATTGTTCACCCTTATATATAAATTTACCAACTTAACCGTGTGCTGGTAATTTATGTGAGTGGTTGGTTGGTTAGTTTGAAACACCACAATAATCTTTTGAAATACAAGAACTAAACTGATTGGGACATACTGCTTAAAGCTCATCTTGATAGCAACAGGCTTTCTGCTGGGTATTTCTGGAACCTGCAGATTTTGTGGTATTCGTATTGAAGTGACTTGAATTCTTCATTGATATAGCTATTAATCTTAGTTTCTTACCATGAGTCTAGCTGACAAAGAAAGTTGAAATCAAACATTTAATTCAAACTTGAAAAATTCATTTTTATATAACTTTAAAGACAATGAAAAAAAAGTTAAGTTGTAGAGCTAGTGCACATAAAGACCATCACTAAATTATTCAAATTAGAAAATTCATGTTCAAAATAGAACTGTATATTATAAATTAAAACTAATTATATTACTGTATTGTTCTAGGATTGCCAGGATTCAAAGAACTAATTATAGTTAAATTTCTATTCAAAACATTTGTAAGATTTGTCATATTATTGGTTTTCTAATTAAATAATATATGAGGTAATCCTCTAGTTGTCAAACCTATCACAATATTGCTTAAGAATCATATATAATCTTTATACAACTATAAGATATGTTGAAAATTTATCATGGGGATAATATTGGCATTTGCAAAACTAAAATTCCTATTGCACTTTTTCCATTATTTTACATGTTTATGTATGTTAGTTATAACTTCCCTTCTTATGTATGAACTTTTTTTATGTAAATGAATTGTATAATTTATAAAATGTATTGGCATATTGTTTAGCATTATATATTTGTATTTATCTTTATAGATATAATCCACAATGTTAAGATATGAACTGTATAAAGAATGTAAGTATCTATTGATTTTGCTCATAGAGTGTTATGTTGTTTCACTTGCTTGTGTTTCTTTCTTTTATAGTTCTTATTACAGTCTAAATCAGGGGTTGGCAACCTTTTTTACTAGGAGGGCATATTTCAGAAATGCAGGAGTTCAGTGGGCACCACTTGATGAAGAGGGGGAGGGGGATAATATTTAAACATGAAAATATTAATGCGACATAAGTTTTTAATACATAATTCAAATTTTAATTTAACCAAAACAATCTTAAAATTGATAATGCGATATTTGACAGTGCAAATCTGCGGCCAATTCGTTGTAATATGGCATAGTAAGTTGAATTCCCAGTTCTCAGGCATTGGTCCAAATGAGTGTCAGTGAGGCTTGATCAGTACTTTGATTTTAAGTTTTTCATATTGGAAAACAAAGATTCACAAGCATATGTGGACGGGCAAAGAGAGTTCAATTTCAGAGCACATTTTCTGAACAATGGGAACAAGCAACAACTATGAGAATTTGTTGTTCAACTATCTAAAATTTAGATATTTAAACAGCGGGCACTTTAAAATTGTTTCTCGGGCACTGCATTGCCGACCCCAGTTTTTCACTTAGTGTTTCTTGATTCAATCATTCAAAGGTGATGGCATTGATTTTTCTCTAATCAATAAAATTAAACTTCAGTTTTTGGCTTTAACTTACAACAAATTTTAGTCATTTTTCAGAACCATAATATTCAGAGAACTAAAGGACTATTTTCAGTTTTTTTTTCTCTGGAAAGCAGTTTTAAAAGATAAATGTAAATAATAATAATTTTTTTTTTCCCAACATAGCAGGCACTTTCTTGATGACGTTTGCCTATCCACATCATGAAATTTTGCTGGCTTATTTATTATGGGAGCTCCATATAGGTGGGCTAACATTATTCCCTATGAGGGGATTGCTCAGAAACGCCCAAGCTTTAGTCAGGTGTCAAACCTAAGCCCACTCTGTGGAAGCTTCTGATGGTAACCAGTATATCATATGGGCAACTGGCAAATGATAGTTAAATTATTACCATAGCAGTGAAGAAAAGAAAAAATGTAAGAGAATATTTGCCTTGCAGCATTAGTGATAAACAAATATGCATCTAAAAACTTTTCTGGAATTTTAGGTAGTGTAACCCAATTATTTAAAATTTTCAAAAAATAGTGTAATGAAGCTATTAATAAATATCTTCTGTATATGAAAGGAGAATAAAATGGAGATGTTATTTAAAAAATAACTTCATGAAGTTATTTTTTACATAACATCTGTTAGTTTATAGATATCATAAGGGTTATAAACGTCACTATAATGTTTATAAACATCACTAAAAGACATTTTATAAATGTCTTTTACTCAACCGTTTGGAAACTTTTGTGATATACTGTATAAAATAACAAAATTTAGGTGTGTTATGCTTTTGTGGAGGAATATTCACACATACATACATATACACACAAAAAAAATAACATAGAGTCATACCTCAGTACTCATCTACTTTGGTACTCGTCACATTTTGACTCTAAAAAATTGCCCTGGTAAAAGTTCCCCTCGTCGCATTTCAATGCAAAAAAATGCTTCGGTAATACTCGACATTTGCTCGTTACTCATCACACATGCTAAAACATGTATGAGACAAGATGGCTCCCTTACATCCGGTTTCTCCAGATGAAAGAAAGACAAATCCATTGAATTACAAAATTTTGATCAAAAGTATCACCCTGACAAAGCTCTAGCAAGTCAAAATATGAACTTGTTTAATGTTCAAATAATGTCTCACTTCAGAAACATTTTAAAGCACAGGCAGAAACAAGTTTTTCTTGATAGGTTTGCAGTGAAATTCCCTAAATCTGAGTCTACAACAGGGATCGGTGGTGTTAAGAGACAGAAAAGAGAAAGAATCCCTGTGCAAGCACTTGATGTTTTCTTGAAGGGAGACTCCCCTTCCAAGCAATAACCCCTCTCCTTCTCTACTTCACTTCTATCCCATTAGGTCATCAACTCCTTTCAGTACATATTGTATGAAGATAAATTTTATTTTGTTTCATCTAATGTTTTAAATTATGTTTGTCCAGTTTAAAGATTTTGTATAAAAAAACAATCCCATCCAGCTATAAATTGCCCAGTAAAAGGTGAAATTCCTGGTTTTTGAGAGTGAATTAACTCAATTTACATTACTCCTTATGGGAAAAATTTGTTTGGTACTTGTTATTTTCAGTACTCGTTGTGCCTTCTAGAACCATTAAAGATGCGTACTGAGTCAGGTCTGAGGTACCATTGTACCAGTAATACTGTGTAAGTCTCAGAATTGTTTACGTCCATAACTTCAAAGATAAATTTTATCTCATTCATTAAACAAATTTTAACCTTTATAGGACATAATAATAATAATAACAGATATGCTCTTAATTACTCATGTCAGATGAGAAACCTGCAATAATTTTTAAGCATTATGTGTGTGTGTATGCAAATTCATGCTTGCTATAAGTAAGTTAAAGCATAATATTTTTATTTTGCAGGAAATGAAAAGTATCTTCTAATTTCCCTTCTTACGTGATTAAGGAATTATTCTGTTCTTATTGAAGTAAAACAGTAATGTATACTCTACTTTCCTTGACTAAATATGTTTAACTTTTTTAGTATGTTTATTAGAAGTTTTATAGATGTACATTGAGCCTATTTGTACTCTCTTTAGAAATGGGATTATTATCAGTTTTTGCACTTAGTAATCTAGAGTGTATTCAATGGAGAGAAATTTTTTAGACTTCATGCTAGCCAAAAGTGTCACACCTTAAGATTTACAGCTTTCTATGATACATTTTCTTTGCAGAGATACATAGATTATTTTAATAATATATATTTTTAGTTGTATGTAAAAATAAATTTAAGAACAACATCTAGTTTCTTCAATTATCCCATACTCTGCTATCAAGATGCTAACTATTTATTTTTTGCAATAGATTGTCAGTGTGTGAATATCTGTGTCTTAGTAAGGTTAAATAATATTTTATAGAATATTCTCTTTGTATATTTGTACATTTTTCCTTAATAAGTTGAATTAAATTTTTTACAAGAAAGCATGTGGGAAAAACAAAATATCTTTTAAAGGGTTGTTTATTTTTTGTTTGTGTTAGCCCATTTCTTTTAATGGTCTTCTATAAATGGATCAATACTACCCTCCTTCTATTAGGCTCTACATGTGGAAGTAATTTTTTTTTTTCAACTTAGGTAAAGAAAAAGTATATTTTTATCAAAAGAGTTTTAAGTCTGTTTTGTTTTTTAGTTTTTCTAAGCATCAGTTCTCCATCTTGATTATTTCCACTGTATAAAAAAAAAAATTTTTTTAATTTATTTTGAAAAATTCAATGAAACACTTTGTCTTTATATAATGTGTTGTATCTAATGTCTTAAGTCTACTCTTAATTTTATCATGCAAACAATGTATGTAAGTTGGTAGTTCTCTTTTTTTACATGTAAAATCTTTATTATTTACAATAATTGACTCTTTGTAATGATTTCAAATTAGCTATCATAATAGATTTGATACAATGATAACCTAAAATGCTTCATATACCTTATTAGGAATTACAGAAAAAAATTTATTATTTAGAGATCAACCCAATAAAAAAAAATAAAGTTAAAATAAAAGGTATAATTAATTTATAAAAGAACATTCTTCAAATTGATGAAAATATATGACTCTTAATCATAAAGGGTTTATACTTTAGAAACATTTATAGGGAGTGTATTATATTTCAAACTTGATTTATTGCTATAATTTATTTTAGTAAAAATTATCTTTAAAAAATTATAGCTTGTGTTCATTTTTAATGATATTATTATTACAGTATCATTTTTATAAATACTGTAATAAAATTACATATTTTACAATTTAAAATATGTAATTTACTCATACACTTTGATAAACTGATTTTTAAAAAAAATTTAAAAATGCTTTACTTTCAATTTAAAATGTTTAACATCTCAAATTCTCCTAAATAGATGACAAAAAAATATTTCTGTGGTTTGTGGTGTAAAGATATAAATGTCAAATATACAGAGATATAGTAAGATGCTATTTTGTTTTCATGTATTATTAAAAATGTATATATATATATATATATATATATATATATATATATATATATATATATATATATATATATATATATGTGAAATAAAGAACTCTTCCAGTAAATCTTTCAAATGAAATTGTACCCTCTTTTATCATCTTAGTGATAATATACCAATTTCCTTTATCATGCTGAAGAGGTGAAATTGGCATATAATTTCTATATGAGCATGTAAGATATGAATGTTACCAATTCTTTTGTTATATTAAGAGTAAAAATAAAATATTTTTATAAGTCTATAAAATTTTTGTTTATGGGAACTTTATTGAACTTTCGTGACTTATTGATTTGCTTATTTATTTCAGGTGCTACTTAAATCCTAGCTAGTGTTTGAATTTCTTCCATCATGTTACTGGATGACATAATATATATGTCACTGCTTTTCGTATCAGTGGCATTAGGACCCATCATTAGGAATGTGCCAAATCCATATCATCGGAAATTATCCTCAACTCTTATTGGTTTTTTGATTGTTTTCATTGTTTCTGGATATCATATTATTCATCCTCTTCTTGTGACTTTTGTTAATGCTCTGATTCTTCTTCTCTGTAGCAAAAAGTAAATATTTCAGATATTTTAATGCATTTTAAATTATTTGTAGCTTCTGAAACATTTATTATTTTAGAATTGGATGGCTGTGAAGTTGTTGTAAACTATACATTGTCTTTTTACAAGAGGAAGGTTTAGTTACATTCAGAACTGAAGCACTCAATACTTTATAGACATACTTTATTTACATGAGCAGCATAATAAATGTTTTATTTAAGTCTGACTTATTGAGTCTAAAATGGTTAGGAAAAATTTTGTGTCATCATTTAATATTTTATATTTAATATATAATTGTAATTTAATATTTCAGTGTTAATATTTTATCCCAGTGTTAAATTGCATTCTAATTCCTGTGTTAATATTTTAGTTTATTTGCAATTAATTTATGGAAGTTTTCATTCATATCTTATAAATCAAACTTTGTCATAAATAAAAAGCATACATTAACTAGCTGCTTGTTAATTGCTTGAAATATACTTGATCAATCTGAGTAAAGCATTGTTTTTGAAATGATTCAGTATTCACCTGTAGAAAGCCGAAGGATGACTAGAAAGTTTGCAAATTATGTATGCATGTTTTATATTTAAATATTTATTGCACAATGAAAGCATATCCAAAATATTTTAGAATTTTTTTATATTATTTAATAATTTTGTATTTTCAAAGACTAAAAAACCGTCATCTGTTTTTGACGTAATTTATATTTCAGGATCTGCCATATAGTGAGTGCTGTATTTTGTTTTACTTATCTCGCATTTTTTCGAAGTACACATTATTTTGGGTTATCCATTCCTCCTGGTCACACAAATGCTATTCAGATGATACTGACTTTGAAGGTAAAACTAATATTTTCACTCTGTATTTTTTACATGTTTTTATTAACTCGCTTTCTTGTTTGTTTGTGTGTTTGTCCCGTTCAAATCTTGCAATCGATTTTTAACTAACTTCCCGACTAGCTAGACATTTGAAACTTTTAGAATAGCTCAGAACAGGATGACAATGCATTCTTTTGATACTTTTAGCTATCTTTAAGCAGCATTGAATTCATTTTCAGTTAATTTTGTTTTGTAGACTGGTACAGCCATCTATCGGCCGGGATGGGAACGAAAAGTTAAACGCAAGTTAACTTCCAATTAACTTCATTTTCTTTCAAGTGGATGGGATAATTCATCAAAAAAATGTTTAAAAAGTATTTATTAATACATAGAATTGTCAAGTTTATATGATTCAACAGAAAATTTAAAAACATTGTATATAAAAAGTTCTTTTTATCTTGTAATTATTGTATTTTATGAAGACAGTCTTCTACTCAAAAGCAGTTATAATGTTTGAAAGCTTATATAAGTGGGTATATATGAATTTATATTGGACAGAATTATGTTTTATTAACTCAAGCTAGCCAGTAAATTAAAAGCATATCTTGTTCTGGAGTTTTTGTTTGTCACTGAAGACTATTATTTTCCTTTGGAATGTAGAACTGAAATGAAAGAAGTATTGACAAATTAACTGTGATACTAAAATAAATTACTGGCTTAGATTTAGGCTTATGATATGGCTCGCTTTTTATTCAATTTTATAACTTAACCATCTTGATTGTTGTCATCTTAATTGTATCCAATATCTTGGTCCTGATTCTTTAACTTTAATGGGTGTCTTAAGATTGAGGTTGAGGCTTTAATAAGTGATTAAGATTGCAATTTGATTTAATGCATTTAACTCTAGAAAGCAAACAAAGGAGGAGTTTTGTTGATCTTAAATTTCAAGGAATTTCTTTGTTACTTTCTTTTTTTGAACTGATTTTCTTGCCTCTGATATGGATCGTGTTTTTTTTTAGACATTGATTTCTGATTCATTTAGTTTTATGATTTCATTAAAATAAAATTTAATCTCTTACCATACTTAAAACAGCTAATAGCACCTTAAAAAGCAGTTTATTTTGGTGGAGATGTTAGGTAATGAGACTTTGGATCTTAACTTATAAATCTATTGAAAATTTAGATGAAAGATTTTGCATGATTTCTGAAGTTTCCTATATGATGGTAAATTAACGCTATTTCAAAAAATAATTGTAGTAAATATTAGATCAATGAAAAAAAAATCAAAATTATTAGCAGAAATACTTTGTTAAAATGTTATTTGTTTTGCATTATTTTTCCTGTTTGCATGTAACTATTATTTATAATCTATTTAATGTCCATAGTACATTTGAAATTTGTATTCAGTGTTCAAAATTGTTGTTGAAGATGTAATCATTTAAATGAATAGTACTTTAATTTCAAAGGTATTTTTGTCAAAATGCATCATTTGTATGAATTCAAAACTATATTTATCCGAATGATTTATTTCATGGTTCTAGATGGTTGGATTAGCCTTTGAATTCAAAGAAACAGCCGAAGCGTATGATACAAAAGATGAAAATCTAGTGCTTCGACATAAGTATAAGAAGATTGACTTGTCTTTCTTTGGTGTATTTCATTATGCATTTTGTTTTGCTGGAGTTTTGATAGGTAATAATATTTTTATAATTAGTAAATAAGCTGACTGTTTTACTGTATTTTTTAAATTTTCATAGCAAATTTTAAAATTTTAGTTTTAATTAAAAAAATTTTATATTGAATAAATAATAATATTTAGTCAAATTCTATTCTTATGCTTACTTCTGTCTGGATAGTTAAATCTGCATTTTGTGTATATTTATGAGAATGAAAATCATCAAAAAGCTAATTAATTCTAATTGTTTCACATATTAAATTTGAATGTGAAGATGTCATTGAATTTAGGTGTAAAATTGGGTTTTTATAGAGTATTATTTAACCAGATGGACTAAAAACTTCATTAATATCTGTCGAATTTATGACAAACTACTACAGATGGACGACAACAAAGATTGGGCTTTTTGGTTTATTGTAACAGCTAACAATTGTAAAACATATATAGAAAGAAATGTTTCCCCAGATAGGGATTCCAACGGGGGATTACAAGACCCCTTTTTATGAGGGCAAGGAGCGAACTGAGAAGCAAAAACTTCTCCCTCTCTACGGGCATTGCAGCACCCCCTCAATACAATTTTCTACAGTATCAAAATAGAACATTTTCAAAAATAACTGACTATTCAGATTTCTATAACTTTATATCTACCGTAAAATCTCGACTATAATACGTATGCTTGATTTTGCGTGAAAATTTTGGAAAAAATTAAAATTCGACTATAATACGCACCCATAACTTTTCAATATTTTATTTCAAAATTGCACAAATATTTATCAACATAAATAAAATTTGTAATAAAAAGAAACAAAAATGTCAAATTTGGTAGAAAAACTTTAATTGTTAATTCAAAACAAACAATACAGTGAAATTAACAGTCTTAATCACTTTCACTAGAATAAAGCTCATCTATTGTTGTTGCGTCCATGTCATAATTATTGTTGCTATTGTAATATATATCGCCATCATCATCCTCACTTGACAATACGAACTGGGAGTTCCGTTTGTTTAAAAGGAATACCTGCTTAGTAAACGGGTGGATGAATCATGATGGAGAGGTGGAAGCTATCCGAATTGCTCTGAAATACAGGGTCATCAAAAAAGGTTGGCCACATTTCATATAATCATATTTAATGAAATAATTACAATACAAACAATTCTTTCATTGAGTAATGTACAGAATTTAATAGAATTTTACCTTAATAAGTTTTAATAAGCTGAACGAAGACCTCTTCCACCTTACATCGCTTCTGAACAACGTTCCATGTCACACGTGCATACCAGTTACATTTAGAAATCTTTGACACTTGCCAAGTTGTTTGAAATGGCATTCGCTCAAATTCTTTTAGAATTATCAGCTTTCAAAATGTGTCCAACCTTTTTCGATGACCCTGTACTTGTTGATTTTTGAGGATAAATTTTCTAGAGTAGTCATTTTTTCTGATTTCCAAGCTGCAGTGCAGGCCATTAGCTCCTCAAGACCCCATTAGTCCCTGCCCCTCATCAGAGGAAATCTCCCAATGTTGGCATTATCCATGGGAGTTAACTTTAAAAATGAAACGTGTGGTTTTTCAGTGGGTACCTGGTCACTGTGGCATTTTTGGGAACAAACAGGCCGACAACCTCGCGAAAAAGGGCTCGCGACTACAACAAACACAATTTTTGGCCCTATCTTTCCATTCTATCAAGCTACATATCAAACAAATAGTAGAAAAAAGTTATAAATCCCAAATTCAAGATAGGGTAAAGTTAAAGCATTGGAATATTGAAGATCTCCTAGCAATCCCCAGTAGTCCCCGTTGGGAAGCTGTCGCACAGTTCTGGCTCTTGACTGGACATGACTGCCTGGCGGAGCATCTCCACCGCATTGGAATTTTTTCGGGCCTTGGCTGCCTTCTTTGTAATTCAAAAGATCCAATGAATTGAGACCACCTCTGTCGATGTGCATCACTTTTAGGCGACTCTGAAATGGCACTTTATTGGCGCATTAGAGAACTTTTGAGGCAATGACTTCAGTCACTTTTATGTACTTCCTTTGTTTATTTGTTTGTACTTTTCTTACCTTTATATTTGTCTAGCCATTGGAAAAAAAATCTTTTTTAAAAGTCCTGATTACTTAAAAAAAATTTCATTTTATATTCAAAAATTTTTTACTTATATTACTTATTTTGTAATGGAATAGTTTAAATAAAATTTATTCTGAAGCATTATATTAAGATTTCATGCAGTGTGGTTTCATCTTTTCTAGGCCCTTTTTATAGATATAGAACATACTCAGATATGTTACAGTTACCTTACAGCACATATGTACCAGCTAATAAATTTTTGAAGAAGAGAATTCAGGTTGTTCCCATATATATTTTGTTATATCTGTTGGGCAATTTCCTTTATCCTCTTGAAGTGAGTATAATTTTCATATTTTTTCAAAATATTTAATAATGTATTATTTTCTTTGAAGTAATAGGAATAAAAATTGATCTAAATTTAGCCTTTAAAAGAATTTTTAATAAGGTCTTCAAAGTGTTTGTTTGGGTTTTAAGTAGTATTTAAAGACTGAATTTTCAGTGTATTGGCTTTAAAATTTAAACAATAAGCATAACAATACAAGGTATGATCAAAAAGTTCTAGGACTAATTTTTTATTTTATAAAATAAAACAATTACATAGAATTTATAGGTCGAATTTTTCAAAATACTGGCCTTAGCTATTTACACATTTATTCCAGTGACTATATAACTGTAAAAAAGGGGTTTCCAATCTGTTTTTTAAGATGTTCTTCACATTAATCGTCACATTAGCTTGGACCTCTTCTACACTTGAATAGCGGTTCCCTTTCAAGGCATTTTTATGTATCGGAAAAAAAAGAAGAAATCACAAGGAGCAAGATCAGGTGAGTATGGAGGGTGTCTCAAGACAGTTGCAGAATCTTAAACTAGATATTCAGCCACAATTGCAGATCGATGTGTTGGGGCATTATCATGGAGTAGTTTCCAGTTTTTTTCTTTCCATAAGTCAGATCTCTTCCATCTGATGGCTTCTTTGAGATGCCCTAATATATATATATATATATATATATATATATATATATAACAGTTCCGTAATTGACTGACTGACTGTCTGACAATGCACAGACCAAACTGCTGGACCTAAAGGGCTGACATTTTGCATGGCAATTCTTCTTATAGTGTAGGGGTGCACTAAGAAAGATTTTTGAAAAATTCTTCTTAGATTTCTTTTAAATTAAATTTTTGAGCTGTTTTAGTAACTTTTTTTAAGTTTGCATTTAAAATAATAATTTGAAGGTTATAAAATTTATATCATGGGAAAAATCCTAAAAATTCCTTTAAAATGAAATCTTTTTTTAATCTTTACCTCCATTTTCTGATTTTTGGTGAATTTTTAAAGATTCATTTTTATAATTTAATTTATTAAATGGCGATCACGATTTCTTTTTCTGGTACTTTAAATTAATTTATAATCATGTGCCTAGCAATGAAATAGACAAAAAAATATTTTTTTTCTTGCTAATGCGGCAAACGATTGGCCATTATCCAAAAAAATATTAAAATACAGTAAAAGATAAGTTCCTCAAACTGTACTACATTAACTGTACTATATTCTTTAGTATGTTCTATTAGATTTAATTTGAATATTTTCTTCTACATTATTTTGCCTATAAAAATATCTTATGATTTTTTTATAAATATATTTTTTTGTTTTTGTACATGAATTGCATATATTGACCGATTGACCGTTGTATTTAATTTGAATGTACTCCGTAGCGAAGTATGGGTTTTCAGCTAGTATATATATATTTATTTAGTCTAATGTAGAGGCACCTGTTAGACATTTACCTTTTGTTATTCACCGCTATTTTACTGGCTACTTTATTATGGGAGTACCATATAGGTGAGACAGAGTGAGATGATACAGAAATGACCAAGCCTTATTCGGGGTTTGAACCCAAGCCACAGTATGGCAGCTCAGAACACTAACCACTACACCATGTGGGCGGCATGCCCTAATATTGCTGTGTACATTACGTTATTTACAGTACCTCCTTCAGGTATAAACTCAAAGTGAATGAAACCTCAAAAAACAATTTCAGCATGACTTTGCCCTTGGATTTGTCTATCCGAATTTTTTATCATCTGAATATTGCACCATCTTCCAGTGAAGCTCAGCTATCTTTAAATCGCTTAAACCATTCAAAAATAATTCTTGATAATGCTTTGTAACTGTAAGCTTTATGTATCATTTCTACAGTCTCTGATGCATTCTTTCTTAATTAAAAAAAAAAAAAGCAGAATTTTATGGATGACTTCTGTTCAAATTATAACATTTTCAAAGCCCGCCATTTTAATTTTACTTGCTTGTATAAATCAATCAATTTTGGGTTATGGGAATGTGCAACAAGAAAGCTATTTAGTGGAATATATTAATTCTATTATCAGGCTTCATAATATATGTTGATTTTAAAGTTTATTTCATAGTTTATAATTTCAAATTAATTTGTCCTGGAAATTTTTTATCCTACCTAATAGATTAAACAGTAAGAGAAGTAAGTTTACTGTTTATACTGTTATTAATGGATTATAGCATACATTATGAGAATAAATTTTTAACTTTTCAATTTTGTTAAGAAATATCATTGTTTTAATTTAAGGGAATCACTTTAATTTGTATCTTGATAGAGTTAAAATATTATGTTAAACTATATAGCAAACACTAATGTATCAAATTGTTTCAAATTAACATAATTTATTTCTGTGGACAGTTTTTAATGCAGTCAGTAATTGCTGGTATTAATAATAGAATTTGCAGATAAATTTTTAAACACTAAACATGTTTCAGTTATTTTCAGAATAAACACTTTATTCTTGAGCTAAACCCAAGCTATTTTTTTTTCAGTTAAAATTAAAAAAAAAAGAGTTTTCAATATAACAGTTATAACCAGTAGTTAAAATTTTGTCATTATGAGTGTCAAAATTCTTAAGAAAACAATCCCTATATATTAAAGTATATGGCCTGATTGAATATACATGCATAATATTTGAGTACTAATGATTGATCTAAAAAATAATAAAATTATATTAACTGTTTATACTTTCAAAAATGCAGCACTATTTTCAGAGAATTTTTAGAAATACAATATTAATTTTTTTTTATTATTTGAAATTTAGCAGTATTTAAATATGTTGTTGTAATTTGAATTTATGATTATTAATTTTTGTTGTTGCAAAACATATCTTAAGACATGGGTTTTCACTCTTTTAGTTTGCATCATCCCCTGAAATTCTAGAAAAAACATTTTGGTACAGAATTTTTTACATGACACCATCATTTTTCAATTTTCGCATGAGGATCTATGCAGGATTCATTCTTGGTGAATGTGTTTGCATTGCTTTAGGGCTTGGTGCTTATCCAGCCTTAAGTAATCCACAGCCAGGAGCAGGACCTACCAATTTTGCTGCACTCGAGGAAATGTAAAATATATCTTCAAGTAACACTTTTCTTTATTTCTTTTTGCTCCAGTTTGAATGTACAAATATATGATCTAACTACCTAAATTCTTCTAGAAATGTTCTTTATCTTTGGTACAATTCCTCTAATATTTGCTGTATCCTGTGTTTGTATGTATCTGTCATGAACGCTTCCGGAGCAACCACTTCATAAGTATATCAGCCTATGGCATCTATTTTGTTTTATGAGTTAGGCTTAATGAGTTAAAGTTAAAAGTAAAGTTAAAAAAGATTATTTGCTATCTAAACCCAAATAATTTATTAGAAACAACATAATATGGACACAAAGCAACTTTATTTCGATTTTTAGATGGCTGTAATAAATGGTTATGACAGTTCAAAACAGCTCGTCACCGTTTAAAATTGTTCTCAGCATAAAATATCCTTTCATTGTAATGCATTTTCGTTGTGATATTCACATTCATTAGAGAATTATCTCTTTTCGGCCACCTTTTGGGTTATCATAGTGTTTCATTTAAATTAATAAGAAGTATTCATTTTATGTATTCAGAACTTGAAAATGTAAACAAGTGAGTGAGTCATTCACCGTGATTCATTTATCATCATTAATTTAAGAAAAATTTAATTGGAGAATCTTTTTCACAGTAAAACAGTTTTTCATTATATTATTTTTTTTAATATATATATTTATATTTTAACCATATGATATATATATTTTAACCAGATATTACTAGAATGTCAATTTAGTATTTTAGGAATTTAGTATTTTAGGAAAGTTGCAAACTCGACGCATGCATAGTGATATGTTCAAAACTGTCTGTACGGTAGCGTGCTTTTCAAAGCGAATACCTAAAATAATCGCAACATTTTCTTAAATTTTTAAAAGTTTTTAATTGAATATTTCTAAATTGCCAACACACGTGACTTTTATGTGCTCACATGTGGCTTTCATGTGATTTTTTGTAAAGCATTCTATTATGATGACAGTGTTTTTAATTTCTGTTTATTATTGTATTTTTAATATTACTTTAAATAGTACTTTTATAATGATTTGTATTTTACCGTCAAGTTTTGATGGGTACTATCTAGTAATTAATAAACATTGAAATGTGTCTGTGTATGATGCAGTGTATCATTTAATTTATACAGTTGACAAACTTCTAAATTCACGTAGATGTAGTGTTCAGTAGAAAATGTTTTCTTTGTTTAATCCTTGTTTTGGTATCACATGTACAAACATTTTAGATGTATTAGTTTTTTTAATATTTATAACTTTCATGCATCACTAACTCATGCCAATTACATAAATTTTTATATACTATTGCAAAATTTTTAAAAAATTTTGCCAAATACATTTAAATTATTCTGATATTTTGTCCATATTTCTCTAAAAAGAGCAATTTTTTGCTGAAAGATGCAGAGCAAACCAGTGCTAGCCCTTCTAATTTATGTATCCACATTTTATCAATCATTGTTCCCTTTAATCTCTAAAAATATAATAAGATGAAAAATATAATAAGATTTCAGTTTGATGTATTATATAAACACATTTATATACTATTCTATTGTTCCATAATTGTGTGGGCTTCAGTACAATTAAAATAATGTTTTACTTTTGACTCTATTGAATGTTTTTAAAAATGAAATAAATTCTGAATAATGAATTAATTTGATTATGCGAACCCATAAAAAAATTTGATTTCAAGTGAATACATTAAATTTATAAGTTTGTTATACTTGATTTTAAAAAAGATATTTTAACTTTAAGGTGTAGTTGTGCTCATTTTATTTCTAAAAGTAGCTCTGATATGCTCTTTCCTGTATGTATATAATGTTGATTTTTTTCCTACAAATTTGGTTCAAGAGGCTGTGCTACCGTAAATATATGTATTGAAATTTTAATTTTAAATTATTGACTTTGACTACTTAAGTTGATTTATAAAAATTCATTAATATTCCATTATTAAATTAATACTCTGTTTCATTTCATATGCATCGTAAATATTAAGTTAAACATTTACATATTGATTCAGCCATTACATTTACATCCTTAAGTTGAAAAATATATATACAGGTAACCCTCCTATAACATGGTAGATAGGTTCCTAGAAAATGCTGTGTTGTGTGAAACTGTGATATATGAAACCTAGAGTCAGTTAAAAAAAAGGGGGGGGGGGGTTATGTTCTGAAAACTTATTAAAAACAAACATTTTTTTTAAAATTCCATATAAGCAACTTAATTTTTGTTAGAAATATAAATGTATGTATAACACAAAACGAAAAGAAACCAAAAAAAATATTTTTATTTAATGCAACCTTAATTTTATAAATTTCTTCCTCGTCAAATTTCTTACAAGGTCATTGTAGATTCACAGTATAGAGATAGACAATTTTGCAGCTCCCTTTTGAATTTTTGCCTTCTTTCAGTGGAAGGGTTTGCATTCAGGAAAAATTATTCAAGATTTTCAGCTAAGCTTAGGCCTTCTTGTAATTTTATAGAGTTATAAATGAATAAATTATAATTTGTTTATATATTTTCATGTAAAGCCACTATAGTTCATTAATCCTTCCCGTCATTATTTTAAGGTAATTTAGTTTTTAAATGTGTTAAACAAAAATCATGCTATCTAGTGCTATAGAAGTACAGTGTTGTACAAAGGTTTTCGCAATTTTTTATCATGTTACAGCGAAACTGTGTTATAGATTGCAGTGTTATATGAGGGTTCCCGCAATTTATCATATCTTGTTAGAGTGAAACCGTGTTGTAAGATGCCTTGCTGTTGGAGGACTACCTGTACCATGAAAGATATTGACATGTATTTTATGGTAGAGTCTATTGTTTGGTTGATTGTTATTATGTGTAAACTACAACATGTTGAGGAAGAGATTAATGCAAATATTATTACTTAAAACTGCATTTAAAAAGAAAACTTTTAATTCTTTCTTTTCCATTTGGTGTAGTGAAACGAAGAAAAGTTGGGCTACGACAGAATATACTTTTGAAACAGTCAAAAATATCTATGAATATGGAAGCGAATTTTGGCCAACAATCCGAGAAGGCATAAGAGCATGGAACAGAACTGTACAATATTGGCTGGCTTCATACGTTTATAAAAAATTTCAAGCACCTAAACCTGTGAAGTAAGTGGTATTTTCCTCCATGTTGTCTATAGCAGGGATGGTGAATTTGTGACCCTCGGGTCACATAGTGACACGCAAGACGATCACATTGTTTTAACATCAATTTAATTTAACTTTTCAGATTTTGATTTTCATTCATCGGACTGAGAGATTTATAATCTAATTTATACTAGAAATAATGTTTAAAAAATAATTGTTTGAAATTGATTTTTTCTTCTTTTTGCCAAACAGAAGTCTTTAAAACACTGTTCTTCAGTATTAGTGAATGCAAAAGAAATATTTGACAAAAGATTCTTTCAATTTCGTGAAATGGAGAACACTCTGCAGTTTGTCATAATATCACACAAACTTAAATTTGAAGATCTTAAATTATCCTCTTTCAATGGGCTTCAATTTGATAACTTAGAAACAGAAATGGTTGAATTTCAAAACAGTGTTGTATGGACGAATAAATTTGCAGAACTAAACACAAACTTAGAAGAAAAATTACAAGATCTGGAAAATTGTGACAAATATATTTCAACAAGCACTGAAAATATTTTTTTAACTGAGTGGAAATCGTTGCCTGATTCGCTAATGTCGATGAAAAACTTAGCAAGAGCTCCTTTGACAATGTTTGGATCAACCTACATTTACAAACAGTTGTTTTCGACAATGAATTTTATTAAAATTAAGAATAGAAATCGCCTCGGCATTGACTTGTCTGCTGCTTGCGTACGATTAAAAGTTGCAAATTTCGAACTGCGTATAAATAAATTATCGTCCGAAAGACAACAAGAAGTGTCACTTTAAGTTCGAGAATTCTGTACTTATTTTCTTCTTGATATTGATAGTTTTAAACAAACCATAATAAAAAGTTAAATTTGTTTTTGTTTTAAATATATATCGTATAACTTTTTCATTATTCGAAGGTCTTATAAAGGCCGAAAGACAAAAACAAAATTTAGTGACACATGGTGTTAATTTCTATGGTTTCAAGACTTTTTTGTACACGCATTAGAAAAAGGTTTGCCATCCCTGGTCTATAATGTTCTGATAGAACTACAATAAATTTTTAATTATTGTGAGTTAATTACCCTCCGTATAGAAATTTTCCTTTTAAGGGGCACCACTTGACATCAAATATGAATGTTGCCACGTCATTGCTTATCATAAAGAATGGGAAAATATCTTTTCGTGGACAATTATTTTATAATCCAAAAATTATACTATAAATACAAACAAAAAGACAAAATTAAATTTAAACAGCAGGTATGAAATTGTAACTATTTTTCAGCATTTCGGTTGTTTAATACATATGATGCCATATGAATTCTATCAAGAACAATTGTAGATGATGGTGAACAGAACCCCGCTGAAATTTATTACGCCATTTCACACTGCCCCATAATCGCTCAACTGTTTGGGTATGAGATCCAATGAGTTTCTGAGTCCACAAAATTATATTTGTGGTTCACAGTGAAATGCTCATAGCCAGCTTCTTGCAATTCATCTGTCTTATATGCTTTCCAGCACTCTGAAAAAATAATACTTCCATCCATGATGTTTTCCTCAATCACGGCTATTAAGATTTTAGTTGAAAAATCCTGAATGGCGACAAGAAAACATTCTTTTGTGTCCTAACTTAGTCTGTCGAAAACCCACTGTGGCTGAGAGACATGCCCAACGTTATTTTTTCTTCTGTTGAATAGACTTTATTCTATTTCAACTATTTTATTGAGAACTCAAAGCATTAACACATAACTCTCACTTCCTCTGTTGTATTGTGGTTCATTTGGAGCTGCAGTTCATAAAACTCAACTGATATTAATTCTTGACACCAAATGAATCAAACAGCTGTAAGCATAGGGATGCATGGTTTTTCAAACCATGTTTGAGTTCCATGATCTCAGGTTGCAGCACCATTTCAGTGTTGCATTCAAACTAAAACTTAATTTCATCTGGTGATTATTCAAACAAAGTCTTTCTCTGTGAATAATTCCTCTATCTAGAAATATAACTAAAAGTAAAATACAGAAGATCGTTCGCACTTTATGGAAACAATTTTGATAGTTAAGTTTTATGTATAAATGCCGTATATTATGCGATGATTTGCTTCTATCTGTTAGCCATGGTTCTTGACAATAGCTCTAACTCGAATTTTCCATGAAAGTAAATTTTTGCTTAGTACTGTCATGTCAGGTTTACCTCATTCCTCTTGGACCGTTTCTCAAAGTCTGTTCAGTGTTCTTAGATGCTGTTTTCCTAAGGCTCGTATTAATAAACTGAAATTGCAAAAGTCCATTGGAGAAGAGTCAAGTAATTTAACAGATCTTTCATTAAATGGGATACAATTTATTCCTGTTTCTGATTCTTTCTTTGCTAAATAAGCGGCAGTTGATTTAGAAGAGTGATTAGAGGCTTTGTCCATATGAAGCTCAACTTTATCAATGTCTTTTCCATATAAGGCTGGAATTTCTTCTTCAAATATTGGTTCTAAAATATTCTGATGATAGTAGAGTGAAGTAATTTTGGGTTTACTTGAGACTTTTTTTTATTTTTAATTTGTCGTAACAAAATCCTGCTACTATCATGAACTCCTTTGAGATCTTTTCTGTACACTGATGTAGCCAGTTCGTATGGTCATTCGCATCAGTTGAGCAGTGACGTAGCGAGCATAACTGGCACCCAGGCCACGATACCTTTTTGGCGCCCCCCCCTTTTCCGAAAAACATATAGTAATATGGTATATAGAATTAGTGAAAAGGACAATTTGGAGCTACCTATGCGAGTGGCGCCCGAGGTATGATAGACCCCCTTGCCCACCCCTCGCTACGCCACTGCAGTTGAGCAATAAAAAATTGATCATTTTTTACTACAGTCACTAAATACACCCATGCCTCATTGAGTGTCACCACAGATTTTAATTTTTCAGCAGCTAGGTGTTTTTCATATAATTTTCTGTTAGGGAAAAATCCCGATTAGCTTTCCTCTTCTTCCCCTAACCTTCCAGCCACGTAGAAAGAGCGATGTATTTACATCATTTCCCACCTCCACAGCAATGTGTAAGCATCGTCAGACGCCAGTTGCGTCATGCCAGCCTAATGACGTCATTCACCCAACGATGACGCCATACCATCAGCTAAGAATGACGTCAACTCACATCAAGTAAAATTAGCATAATTAACTTTGCTATTCTCCTGCCACGAGGGAGCGCGGTGGTCGACGCCGGTATAAATACCCAGCCCGATCACAGACATGGGGTGTGATAGTTGGTGGGGAGAGATGAGGTGATCTAGCACGACTCAGCGCAGCTCGTTTTTGAAAGCCAGGCTCTACCGAGAACCCGTATTTGGAGGCGGCGACCAACTTGCCAGCAGTGCACCGACACCGATGCCCTAGTCGTCTCGGCCTTGCATGCCCGCAGGTAGCCAAGGAATGGTTTTGTGCCCGAAAGGCACTATCTACGTTACGTATTTTTACGATGGTAAAACTTTGCCTCGACCAACTGTGAGTTAACCCTTTTTATTTTTCTCTACACCTCGGTAAGAGTACTTCGAAGCCAACTTTTTAGAATAACACTACGAGCTGTGTAGTGCGTCTGTAAACAAGACACTTTAATGTCGTATTATTTCTTTCCAACTAAATAAATGTATTTTTATTTTACCTAGACCTTCGTACGTCTTTTTAACATCTTGCATATCACACCACAAGCTAGCTAGCGTTGCTCTGACTATATCTAAATATTAAGAGTCCAACCTTCCCTGCTAGTCAGTACGACTTTGCACTCTTAGCTATCAGTAAAGTTTGGGGCATTCCTGCCCCCAAATCTTAACTATTTTCTTGGTTGGGGGAGCCGCCAGGTTCTAGCGGCTCAATTCCGTAACATTTTGGTTATGGGCCGCAGGCCCTAAAGTTAATTTGTAAACAACTATTTTTTTTTTTAACTTGAGGGTGACTTTTGTTCTAAAATAGCAGAGCACAACGCGAAAGCTTGGTGATATGTGAGCTGATAAGCGTCGAAGGTATAAACAAAAGGTAAAGGCCCTGAATTTATGAAATTCTATATTTGGGGGTGGGCCTATTTGTATATATATATAATATTTAGTGTTTTACATACTGTCTTGCATTTTTTTTATATATACTTATATATACATATTTACATATTGTACCTGTAACTTAAAACATGGCCTCTTTACAACCCCATATGGCTATAGATAAATTGACCGAGGAAAATTTCCATACCTGGGTAGCAGATATTAAATTTGTACTAATATCTCTTGATGCGTGGGACATTGTAAATGACCGCGAAACTAAACCGATAGCAAGTGCGGAAAATTTAGCTGAGGTATGGGACTTTGAAAGAAGAACCCGACTCGCTTTATCTACAATCTTTTTAAACTTATCCCCTGCTTTTAAGTCGGTCGTGGAACATTGTACCACCCCCCAGGACACATGGTCAACCCTAAATAGGCATTTTCAGCCTGACAGTCGTAGTAGGCATATGCAGTTATTTACCGAACTGGTTAATTGTAAGCCCTACGCTAGCGAGAAAATTAACATGTTTGCGGCACGAATCCGCAAGTTAAACGAAAGCCTAAAGGGAATAAATCAAGAAATAAATGAGACTTACCTCTGTTTCCAGCTAATCCGGTACTTACCATCGGAGTTTGATCACTTAGTGCAAACTATACTTCGTTGGAAAGATGCGGAATTTAAATTTGAAACCATTCTAACTGAACTAGTCGCCGAAGAAACCCGAATTAGCGTACAGAAACAAGATAAGCGTGAAAACGCTACTTACGAAATGCAGAACACCTTTTCGGGTCGGCATAATTCTCGAAGTTGGAATAAAGCCAGTTTCCGACCGAAAACTCCATCGAGAAGCCCTTCTCCCAACAAACAAGTCCATTTTGGGAAATACCCAAGTGGGAAATCACCGGGGCGTAGAAAATCGAAACGCTCGTTCCGGCGAAACTCACAAAGTAATGAAAAGCCCGAGAGCCATTATACTGTAGAAGCCCTATTTACATCTCACAGTAATCCAGGTGACTGGGTCGTCGACTCTGCGGCAACCCATCACTTTTGTAAGGATAAATTCCTATTTGATGGACCCCTTGAGGATGTAAATGATAGGAGCCTAGCAGTTGCTACTAGGGGAAAGCCTATCCCTATCAAACAAAGAGGGCCAGTCGACCTACTTTGTAAGGGCGAAAAACGCGCCATTACGCTTATGCGTGCATTGTATGTACCATCTTTAAGGCGCAATATAGTTTCATTACCTTTACTTGATGAAGATGGATTTACTTTTGAAGGGGGAAATGGACAACTCCACGTTTACGATAAAGATGGAGGTTATTTCACAGCTCGCAAACAGGGGGGAATTTTTTATGCAAAACAACAGCTAACCCCAGAACAAGCTGCGAGGAAGAAAGCTTACCAACACGAGAAAGAAACTCAATCGAAGAAAGGTAAGGCTTACGAAACTACAGCTAAAAAGAAACGAAATACCCTAAGCAAAAGTAATGAAAAACCTGCCAGTGCTTTGAGCAGATGGCACCGTAGAATGGGCCATATGAACCCTGAACTAATCAGCCAGTCTTTTACAAATAAAAGTGTCAGGGGTGCTCAGGAGGTAAAATCATCCAAACTTTTTTGCGAGGATTGCAGGTTAAATAAAGCTAAACGGGTGACATTTAAACCAATCGGCCAAACTAGGTCATCAAAACCACTAGAACTTTTACATCTAGATTTGTGGGGACCTGCTTCAACGACGGGATATGCAGGAGAGAGATATTTTTTGAGTATCACAGATGATCACTCAAGGAAAATCGCCCTGTATCCGATTAAAGATAAGACAGCTACTTTTCCCACCTTTTTAAATCATGTGAAACGCGCCGAAAGATTCCTTTCAACTAAGCTCAAAGCTATCAGAACTGACAATGGTAAGGAGTTTGACAACTCACAATTCCAAGAGTATTGCCGTACGAATGGTGTGGCCCACGAATTTACAGATATTTATTCGCCTGAAATGAATGGAGTAGCAGAGAGGTTGAACCAGACAATAGGAAACACCCTCCGCACGATCCTAAATTCAAGTAAGGTTCCAGTAAAATTTTGGCCAGAAGCCGTCCGCTATGCGGCCTACAATTGGAATAGAGTGTGCCGTAGAAACCAGACGAAAACACCGTTTGAGAAATACGGAAAGTTCAAACCCTCCATTAGTCACCTTAAACCATTCGGGTCAGTTTGTTTTGTGGGTGTGCCGAAGCAACACCGAACCAAATTTGATCCCAGAGCTAATAAGGGAGTTCTTGTAGGCTACGCATGTAGGATTAAAGGGTACATAGTGTTGTTCCCAGAAACTGGGCGAATAGTCGAAACCCGGAATGTCAGCTTTGCTGAAGATGAACTAAATTTTTATCAATTGAAAGCTAAGCAGACTAACAATGGAGCAGTGCTGGGCGGCCATCCAAAAACTACCATATACTCACTTCACAACCCGGAGCTTGAGACAGTGGTAATCCCACATATGGATTCGCGCCGAGTACATACCCGGAGTTACCAGGAGGATCCCAGACCAGGCCCTAGTTATGCAGTTCAAACAGATGAAGCAAGTGAAGACGAATCAGACAGAGAACTATACGCCCAAACACCTAGACTCCGAGTCGCTAAGTGGACAAGGGAAGCCGTTCCGAGACCAGACGGAAAGCGGACCGATATATATTATCGCGAAGTTAAAAGGCAAGGGGGCAAGAGCCAAATATTACGAAGCCTCAAAGAACTCAAGCAATATTGTAAAAAGCATAAAATTGAGTACCAGCCTGAATACTTCAACTTTAGCGGTAAGAATAAAAGGACGGGCCCTGTTCCAACTCCTCAGCGACAGGTGATTGATGATGATAGCGATCTGGAATCTGAAAGTCAGACGGAAAATGAAGAAATCAACTACTTTTCCGCCTATGACACTTCCGAAAGTGACATTGACACAGCATGACTAGAAACTGTAGTCATCCCAAAACCCTTTAAACAAGCGTTCAAAAGTAAAGAATCTAAGCTATGGAAGAAAGCGATGGAAGAAGAATTAAAAGTGTTAAGTGAAAGAGGTGCATGGAGCCTAGTACCGCCACATTCAAAGTACAAGCCTCTCGGTTGTCGGTGGGTTTTTACAACCAAAACCGATGAGCATGGAAATGTGGTAAGATACAAAGCGAGGCTCGTAGCACAAGGCTACAAACAGGTAAAGGGAGAATCCTATGATGAAACTTTTTCACCTGTAGTCAATTTCACCCTTATACGCCTATTTTTCTCCATGCTAGTTTCCAACCTAAAGTGGTATCACCTCCAGTTAGACATTGTTAGGATGTTGGCCGGTAAGGCCAAAAACTAACTATGCATCACGACAAAACATAAGATGCCGATGGCTTTGCACAATCGCTTAAGATTGCAGAGTCGTTCTAAATAGCAGTTGGAAGCCCGCCAGTAAATTAAAAGGGAAACAGATAAAGCTTTCACCTAGAAGCATTCACTTGTGTGTGAGTTGGAACTTAGTAAAAACGACAATAGTTAAGTATAAACACTGCACATTTATTTAACGAAAAAACACGGAAATGTATTTACAAAAACATTAACAAAAGTTTATGCATTTTAATATACTTTAACTTAAGTATTATGGCTTGTTTCCCAAAAATTATACACTCATAAATATCTATAGCTTGAGCTAGAGACGAGAAAAGTTTAAAAGCACTTTACCGGTTTCATCCGGGAAAAGGAAAAATGTTGATACCGGTGTTAAACTGGTTTTTCTCGAAGTTGGGCTTGCTGAACAAATGGCGGCTTTTCAGACCGGAGCTTCGGGCATACTAGGGTTGACTGTCGGTTGGGTGACCAGCATCAGTTGCTCCCGCCAGCGGTGATGGAACGATGTACGGCTTGGCTAAACTCCGCTACCGGTGACGCGTGGCCTTTCCAATTGACTTATGCTCGATGACCGCTATCCGCCATAGTTGGTTAACACCCTGTTGCTTGGCTAAGGTATTGCAACAAAACAAGGATACGCACCAGCATGCACGCCTCTATGTATCGTATATATCGCACCTATAGCACTAACACCATACAACTGCCACTACCTCCACTACCTCAGCATACCTGGTATTACTGGCTTATATATAGCCAGGCGTCGCCTCTGCGCCCTCTGGTGTCGGCAGTGAGCTGCCGGAATATGCAAATTATGCATCACCGGCACGGTTACGACCATCACTACTGGTTAAAAGGTAGTGACGTCATTCCACCTGCTCTTGCTAGCTCTGACGTCAGTCGTTGTTATAACGCAATTAACGAGGCGCTATCGTTCGACGGCTTGCTGAGTAAATAGGAGAGGACTGTGAAGAAAAAACACTGTTTTTCCTAACAAGTGCCCCCCCTTTACGAAAGTGAGCGTCTAGATTTCTTAAGGAGATTATTTACTCGACGATGAGAACATGGGAGTACCCAGAAATTTCTTTCAAAATTCAAGCTATCGCCTCTATCTCAAGAAATAGACATTTTTTGACATAGCTGTATTCCAAGACATCATATAAGATTGCTAGACATTATACACATTACATAGTTCGTGTAAGGAAAAAAAAATTTTTTTTTTTTTGTTGGCACATTTCATACATGCTAAAACATCTGGTATATCCCTTCATAGCTACACGATTCTGCAAACAATGTAAACAAAGTAATATGTGTATAAATAAAACAATTCGTAATACAGTAAAGTAGAATATACGCATCCAGTATTCACATTCATATCGTCCATTTGCGGGCCCGCTTTCACACATTCTTTCATATATATACAATACAAGCAGCGTATAGTATACCCTACGGTGAGCATGTTTTAAAAACAAATTACTTATGCATTTTACAGTTACACAAATTCATAGCAGTATAAACACAGATGCAAACTGGAAAAATATATGCCATTTTATAGCAGTATAAACACAGATGCAAACTGAGAAAAAAAATATATGCCGTTTCAATTAAATTGCTGTAAAAACATAATGCCACAGAATAATTTTTGCTTGGTGTAAACTTGTACAGTACAATAAAGTATAAACACGATACTAGGCATACAAAGTCTCAAGACAAAAAGAATTCATTCTGCTCAGGTGAGTCCGGGACCTAGTGGCATTCTTGTTATGCAAAAATGGGGACTTACAAACAAAAGAAAAAATTAATGCACACAAAATTGGCCTCCCTCCAGTAGTACTCCCCCAGAAAATTTCCCCCAAGAGCTCTGGCAGATTACATTTTCACCCCCAACGAGACGTAACAGGGGGCCGCTCGCTCTCACGATCCCTTTCCTGAGGGTACTTACCGGATTCCAGCGGAAAATTAAACTGGTCTCGCCTAAGCAGGATGAAAAACACAATATACAAGGCAAAAACACACACCACTCACAAGTGGTAAAAGTTTGACCCAAGGTGGCCTTCAAAATACATATGATCGAACCCCTCCCGAATTAAATGGGAGAAAGAAGGTTCTCATAGAACAAAACCGAAGCAATGGTTTTAGTTCCGTAAACGAAAGAAAATGGAAAATTAATATAACTCGTAACAAAACCCTTAGCCTTAGCTTCATAGTTTAATGAGGTTTGGTTTAGTTAGAGTGTAATGATCTAGTTAATTTTCTAGCTTAGTTTATCTGGTTTAAATGTTTAAAGTTTTAAAGTTTTGGATTAAATAGGGTTTGCTTAAACATTGTAAGGTCATTTTTAGTTTGTGGCTTGGTAAAGGGGTCGGCGAGATTTCTTTTACTAGGAACAAATTTGATTTCGAAAACGTCTTTCTGTAGAAGATCGCGCACAAATAGCAACTTCACATGGATATGCTTAGTGCGACTGTTTTCGATTGGTGACTTCAGAAAATCTATCGCCGATATATTATCTGTTAAAATTAATGGTTTACCTTGATTTGGCTTAATAATATGTAACTTGACACATTCTTGCATAATTCGGTGGAGCCACAGGATCTCTTTACATGTCTCTGTTATGGCCATGAATTCGGCCTCCATCGTCGACAGCGCAATTGCTTTCTGCTTACCAGTTCGCCAGTAAACAGGGGATTTACCTAGCAGAATGAGTTGACCAGACAGAGAGGTGCGGTCATCTCGATTCGCGGCATAATCACTGTCGCTGTACGCTAAAAGCCTATCCGAATTGCAGGAAAGGTTAAGTTTCAAATTTTTGGTTCCGATGACATAACCTAATAGCTTAAGTAGTCCATGCCAATGTTGAAAACCTGGATTAGCTTGAAACTGACTAAAAATGTTGACAGCGTAGGCTATATCGGGTCTTGTCCGACTTGCTATAAACGCTAGACAACCGAGAACGTTCCTGTAAGGGAGCTTAGACATCTCTGTCAGTTCAGGCTCAGTGGTTGGACATTGTTGTTTCGAATATATAGTTCCTTTTGTTATAGGAAGGGAAACGATAGGAAAGCTAAAGGTTTCAAATCGCTTGGCTACCTGATCGATATACAGGGCCTGGTGGATGAAGACTTCATTAGCTTGCGTCTCAAATTCCACCCCCAATAATTTTGTAGTTTTCCCCAAAATTTTGAGGTCGAAACATCTCCGCAGGGTTTTCACCGATGCTGAAATATGTTCTGGCTTTCGTCCAAAAAGTACTATGTCATCGACATATAACAGTAGGATTAAATTTCCGGAAAAACTGTAGACACAATTCGCCCAGTCTAGCTTCTTAAACCCGTTCTTTATCAGAATACTATCTATCTCGTAAAACCAGACCCTGCCACTCTGGTGTAACCCATACAAGGCTTTCTTCAGTAGGCAAAGATGGTCTAATTTCCCTTTTTCGGAAAAACCCGGTGGTTGCTTGATTGTGATCGTCTCAGTCAGCAGGGCATATAAGTATGCACACTTCACATCTAACTGTAAATGAGACCACCCTAGTTTAGCAACTAGCAATGAAAAGAAAAAACGGATCAGAGTGAAGTTTACAACGGGAGAGAAGGTTTCATCGTATGACTCGCCTTTTACTTGTTTATAGCCTTGCGCTACAAGTCTTGCCTTGTACCTCACTACCTTCCCATGCTCATCAGTCTTAGTGGTAAAAACCCATCTGCACCCGAGAGGCTTATATTTGGGGTTAGGGGGTACCAGGCACCAAGCGCTTCTCTCACGTAATACTTCTAACTCGTCTTCCATAGCTCTCTTCCATAAATGGATTTCCTTACTTTTCAGGGCTTGCTTAAAGGTTCTAGGTATATCGACCGGGTCTAGTCACGCCGACTCATCATCAGAGGTGTCATTTGCGGAGAAGTAATTCGCCGCAAATGGATATACTGCGGCCTCTGGTGTCGGCAGTGAGCTGCCGGAATATGCAAATTATGCATCACCGGCACGGTTACGACCATCACTACTGGTTAAAAGGTAGTGACGTCATTCCACCTGCTCTTGCTAGCTCTGACGTCAGTCGTTGTTATAACGCAATTAACGAGGCGCTATCGTTCGATGGCTTGCTGAGTAAATAGGAGAGGACTGTGAAGAAAAAACACTGTTTTTCCTAACAGACATCAAATGCGCGTATTTATACACACCCTTATCTGAAACCATTACTATTACCCAACCACCCAGTTTCGTAGAAAAAGGAAAAGAAAACTACCTCTGTCTACTAAAGAAAGCCCTTTATGGCTTACACCAGAGCGGAAGGGTATGGTTTTATGAAATCGAGAATATATTGCTTGAAAATAATTTTAAGAAAATTGACTGGGCTAACTGTGTTTACCATTTATCAAATAATCTAATTTTACTTTTATACGTAGACGATATAGTTCTTTTTGGAAAAACTAAAACACATATTGAAGCAGCAGTTAAAATTCTGCAGAAGTGTTTCGACATTAAAATACTTGGCCAAACTTCTAAGTTATTGGGGGTTGAATTTGAATTCAATCAAAAACAAGTTTTCATTCACCAAACCCAATACATAGATCAAGTTGCTAAATGCTTCGAAACCTTCAATATCCCAATTGTATCCTTACCCATAGCTAAAGGAACAATATTTACCAAATTACAAAGCCCTACACCTGAACCTGAATTAACGGAAATATCAAAACTACCGTATCGAAATATTCTAGGGTGTTTAGCATTTATCGCAAGTCGAACTAGACCCGACATTGCTTATGCTGTAAATATCTTCAGTCAGTTTCAGTCTAACCCAGGCTTTGCTCACTGGTACGGTCTATTGAAGCTACTAGGGTATGTAATAGGTACAAAAAATTTAAAGCTAAATATTTCCTCTACCTCTAATGAATTAACAGCTTACAGTGATAGCGATTTTGCCACCAATCGAGACGACCGAGTTTCAATTTCCGGTCAACTCATTTTACTAGATAAATCACCTATATTCTGGCGAACTGGCAAGCAAAAGGCCATAGCGCTGTCAACTATGGAAGCTGAATTCATGGCTATAACAGAAACCTGTAAGGAAATACTGTGGATCAACCGTATAATGCAAGAATGCGAAAAATTGAAGATAATCAAGCTAACTAGATCCAAACCCCTTATCAGAACGGATAACTTATCTGCAATAGACTTCTTAAAATCGCCGATTGAAAATAGTCGCACTAAGCATATTCATGTAAAGCTTCTATTTGTGCGTGATCTCCTTCTAAAAGAAGTTTTCGAGATAAAATTCGTGCCTAGCAAAAAGAATCTAGCAGATCCGTTCACAAAACCAAAAACAAAATCAGACTTTTCAGCCTTTAAACAAATAATTTTTAAATCAGAAACTTGAAAGCTATAAACTTAAAGTAAATTCCTAACTCTAATAAACCGAATTTCCTTAAAATAAGCCTTATCCTTGAGACTAGGACGGTTATTAATTTATGAGTTATATTACTTTCCATTATTTTCTGTTTACGGAACTAACGGCCATTGTTTCAGGTTAGTTCTATGAGAACCTTCTTTCTCCCACATAATTTGGGAGGGGTTCGCTTAAGTGTTTGAAGGCCACCTTGGGTCAGTTTTTTTTTTACCACTCACGAGTGGTGTGTTTTGCCCTTTTTCGTATGCATTAATTCCTTTTGTTTGTGAGTCCTTCATTTTTAATATAAGAATGCCACTAAGTCCCGGACTCACCCGAGCGGAAGGAATTTATTTTTTTTTGTGAAACTTAAGTGATATACAGTTGTAATGTGTTTATACATTCTGCATTTTGTCGCATGTGTATTTAATACTAACTTTACCCTTGCATATATTCTGTACTGTGTTTATATATGCACGTTTATGTCTCTATCTAGCATTGTGTTTATATCTACATACTAGCAATAACTGTTTCTATTTTCCCGTACTGTGTCTATACTTTAATATATTTACTAGTACGTTGTTTTTGACAAGCAAATTGTAATCCATTTTAACATATTCCTAAAGTTTTATGCTATTTAAACATCGGAGGGTATATTATACGCAAATGTTTTTTTTTCCGCATGATTGTGTGTATGAAAGTGGGCCCACGAATGTTTTGAATTTTTGTCTGGAAAAATACTGCATGTGTATACTTTGCCCTACCTGTTGATTGAATTGTATTGCATAATTGTTAAGGATTATAAGCTATTTTTATAGAAACATGTCAACAGAATATTTATTGTATGTTTATACAAGCGACTTACCCTTATTGGTTTTGCAAAACATGTGACTTAACCACGTGCATGTGGTGGTGCTCATTTCTGTAAAGGGGGGGGCAGTTGTTAGGGAAAAATCCCGATTAGCTTTCCTCTTCTTCCCCTAACCTTCCAGCCACGTAGAAAGAGCGATGTATTTACATCATTTCCCACCTCCACAGCAATGTGTAAGCATTGTCAGACGCCAGTTGCGTCATGCCAGCCTAATGACGTCATTCACCCAACGATGACGCCCCACCATCAGCTAAGAATGACGTCAACTCACATCAAGTAAAATTAGCATAATTAACTTTGCTATTCTCCTGCCACGAGGGAGCGCGGCGGTCGACGCCGGTATAAATACCCAGCCCGATCACAGACATGGGGTGTGATAGTTGGTGGGGAGAGATGAGGTGATCTAGCACGACTCAGCGCAGCTCGTTTTTGAAAGCCAGGCTCTACCGAGAACCCGTATTTGGAGGCGGCGACCAACTTGCCAGCAGTGCACCGACACTGATGCCCTAGTCGTCTCGGCCTTGCATGCCCGCAGGTAGCCAAGGAATGGTTTTTGTGCCCGAAAGGCACTATCTACGTTACGTATTTTTACGATGGTAAAACTTTGCCTCGACCAACTGTGAGTTAACCCTTTTTATTTTTCTCTACACCTCGGTAAGAGTACTTCGAAGCCAACTTTTTAGAATAACACTACGAGCTGTGTAGTGCGTCTGTAAACAAGACACTTTAATGTCGTATTATTTCTTTCCAACTAAATAAATGTATTTTTATTTTACCTAGACCTTCGTACATCTTTTTAACATCTTGCATATCACACCACAAGCTAGCTAGCGTTGCTCTGACTATATCTAAATATTAAGAGTCCAACCTTCCCTGCTAGTCAGTACGACTCTGCACTCTAAGCTATCAGTAAAGTTTGGGGCATTCCTGCCCCCAAATCTTAACTATTTTCTTGGTTGGGGGAGCCGCCAGGTTCTAGCGGCTCAATTCCGTAACATTTTCTACAATTTGTTTTTCTTTCAGCAATGTGCTTTGGGAAAAGCAGATGAACTTTAGGTTTAGACATGTTTTTTAACTTCAAATCTTTATCAATGATTTTACGTACAGTGCCAGAAGACATTCCTAGTTTCGATGCAATGGATCTTTGAGTCGGCGTATTTTCTTTGAGGATCAGAGATTCACTTTCTTGGTATTTACTTGCGTTCGAACAGTCTTAGGATGAGGTTTAGTAGTCATGTTTTCATTTTTACTTTCAGTTAGATGCTTTTCCCTTTCAAAATTTAATATATTATAAATACCTATTTTTGAAATGCCATAACCGAAATTTTTACACCGCTTTATAATTTGTTGATACGAATATTTCTCCCCAGAAAGTGCAGTTACTTAACCTTCGAACCATCTATCAATTTTAGGAGCCATTTTCAAAATAAATCTTTTATTTTACATTCCAATCAAAGCAAAACAATAGCAGACGATTATTCTTAAGTTGCCAAATATTTATCTCAAAATGCAAACGCGAAAAACAAATTACAAAATTGCTTCCATAAAGTGTGAACAACCTTCTATAATTCAACAAAGTGAGATAATTATTAGAAGGAAGAATGTAGACAAAAATAAACAGAAATCACGCACTTAGGACTCAATGCACCGTAATGCAAGATTCTGTAGCAGTAATGGAACCAAACCATATATCGAGGTAACCGATTGGTGTTGTCATCAGGAAGCCTAATCAAATCACTTACCTGAAGGGGGAACTTTCTGAGTAGGATGCAGGTCTAACCAAAACACATCCGAAGGCCCTGAGATCCCCATTGAAACAGAAAGTCAAATCAAATGAAAAATACACAGACATCCTGCACTTAGGGCTCAACACACCATAAATGCAAGTACACATACAATCCTAAAGAACAAAAATGCAAAGCTGAGCACTCACCCTAATCCAGTGAGTAATGGTTATAGTCAAATAGCAGCCATTTTGTACCCTACACTACTGAGTTACACTACTGTAGGAAAACTATAGTGCCATATCCCATTGAAGTTTTTAAGCCACAAAAAAATAAAGAAAGTGTGAAACCAGAAAACCTTATCTTAAAAATTCTTAAAATATACCCGAGTCTAAATGCCATATTTTTAATACAGCTAATGGAAAAGTACCAAAAATATTGAGATATTTACAAAGTTGCTAAGCCCCAAGAAGGCGTATGTGGGAAAAAAACTTATCATTATAAATTTTTTCATATCTGTCCACTGCTATGCCTCCTGTTCCAGGGCCAATTTAAAAAATTCTTGACTAATAGGCTCAACTCGGGATGGGGGCCCCCTAACACTGATGTGGGCATAACATTTCCAAAATTCACACACACACAAAAAAAAAAACATGAATCATTGTGAAAGTACCATTTTACCAAGAATTGGCTACTTGAAGCGTAGTAACCTAGAACATTATCAAATAACAAAAAGCAATACAACATATTAACTTCATCACTAAAACACCAATACAATGCAACCAGAAAAGCTTATTAATCCCTTATATACACTATAACATACATATGATGAACCAATCAATCAAATTTGAAAGGATATATAAAACAAAATGCTATTAAAAAAGGTAAAATAAAAATATAATTTGAATTGGGAATTTTCTTTTTTTTTCTTTTAAAATAAAAATTTTGGGGAGGCCCCTAGGTCTGGGCCTACTGGGCCTAATGGAAAATCAGGGCCTCTCTGTTCTCTGGCTTACACACCATATGGGTAATACCATTTGACAACATAATTGAAGCCAAGCAGAGCTCGCAACCAATTTTTACTGTATCCATTCTATGAGTATTTTCCAATAACAAAATGTTATATTTTTATGTGTTTCAAGTTGTATTAATCGATGTGATTTCTCTACTGGCAGAATCATTCTGACGATGGCAGTGAGTGCATTTTGGCATGGTGTCCATCCTGGATATTACTTGTGTTTATGCAGTGCTCCCCTTTTCCTGTTTGTGGAAGTGGAAGTTGAAAAAGCTGTCAGGCACTCGGCATCCTATCCCCAGCAAGTGTTGTTTGATTGGGTGTGGTGGGTTATTAAAATGCAGTCTTTTGCATATATGGGAATGGCTTTCCTATTACTTGATATTCAAAGCTGCTTGTATTTCTGGAAGTCCATCTATTTTTGTGGTCATATTTTCATTGTCTTGTTATATTTGATAGCCTATTGGTTTAATAATAAGAAGGTGAAGAAAATGTAATATTAATTTCAGTGTAACTTTTCTTGTTAGTTTTTAACCTCAGTAATCTTTTTATAAATGTCTGTCATATTTACTACGAAAAATGAAATGAAAAATTAGCCCCTTTTTTGTATTTTAATAACTGCATAGCTTAGTTCTTAGAATTTATATATATATATATAAAGCAATTGGAACTTTCGGCCAGAGGTCATTTTTCAGTTTTAAAACTTTAAATGTGTAGTATATTATGTTTTTATTTAATATCAGTTTCTATCATACAGTGAATCTCTGTCCATAAAAAGTTGCAATTTATAACTTCAGTTATATATATATGTATATATATATATGTACAGGGCTTTTTTTCTGGGGGTACACGGGGATATGGAGTATCCCCACCTTTTTTTTAAAACTATTATTTAGGCTTAACTTAACTGAAATTTTAAGGAACTTGAAAGCCAATTTTTAATATATATATATAAAAAAAAAAAAAAAATTTAATTGCGAGTTTTTGGTTCCTATGTGACGTAGCATGTGAAAACATGATACTAAAAATACACACCTTTCTTTGAGAAAATATCGTATACTCACCCTTTTTTCTAGGAAAAAAGCACTATATATATATATATATAATGTATATATATATGTTACTGTGAAAGGCCGAAATCTGGAGAATGTTGACATTCTCTGGACATACACCAAGTGACTATGTGAATGTCAACATTCACATAGTCACTTGGTGTATGTTCGAAATATTTGCTAAATATCCTTATTTCTCACTTACACTGGCAAATGTCGACATTCGCCATGCACTGATGGTGAATGTTGAATAAAATATTTTTGTTTCATTTTTAAATCATACTTTATTATTAAAACATATTATGATATATGTCAAAATAGGAGAAAGCTTAAGTAACAACACATAAATAAATTGTTGAACTTAAAACGAACAGTACTTTCTAAATGAGAAAAGAAAATAACTCCAATAATAAACTTACTTAATTATATGATTGACGTTATACAATCTTATTTACTGCAACAACAGCTGAGTTTCAGATAGTATACTGAAGAATTCATCATTGGTAACGTAATACTGTATATTTGTTTCCCCTGGTTTTAATGGTACAATGAATTTCTCTTCATTATTAATTTTGAAAGCACCAAAACATTTTTATTGTCAGTACTCCAAAGGTGTACTGCACTTAGTTTTAGCAGAAATCACTTAAAGTATACTACAGTACTTTTCTTTAGAGCTTTTAAAGACTTCTTGACAGCATTTAAAGGACTGTTTAGAGGTTTCTCATTCTGACATCCACCAGAGCATATCTGTGCTTGTCGACATACACCAGTGATAGTCCGAATGTATAAGAATATAACCAAATATTTCGTCTTCCACCGACGTATTTGGTATATGTTGACATTCACCGGTGAATGTCGACATTCTCCAATCTCGGTCTTTCACGGTAGCATATGTATATATATATGCACACAGACGCAAAGGAATTAGAACTTCTGGCCAGTGGTCATTTCACGATTGTGAAACTCTAACTTTTATTAGGTCGTGTGTTGTAGTTTTATTAAATTGTAGTTAATTTTTTTTTCTATCTTGCAATCAATCTTTGTTTATTAAAAAATTGAAATTTTTAATTCTCAGGTAATATTATGCAAATTGCCATCCCTTTTTTAAAGACTTTCGTGAAAAGCATTTAATGCACCTTTTTTTTTTTTGAATGAAATACTTTTTTATTATTGCAAATTAGAATGCAGAGTAAGCACACTCATTTTCTCATAGAGTAACATTAAGGAAATTTTTCTCTTTTTTTAAAATGACACCTAAGATAGCTCTCCCGAGCGTACAGTGTCTTGCTATCCAATACAAATTGGAAGCGGAGGGAGAGGCAGAAACCTCAATGTCAAATTTTCAAACTGTAAATAGCTTTGTAAGTATATTGCTTTTAATTGCATTTTAAATGAAACAATAAACACTTTAATCTGTAGTATATGCTGCCATTGATATGCAGCAAATTTATATTACTTCTATGAAATATTTTTATTCAGTTGTTAGTCTTATGGATTTATTTATAATGTACAGGTATCCCTCCTATAACACGGTAGATAGGTTCCTGGAAAATGCCGTGTTGTGTGAAACCGTGTTATATGAGACCTAGAGACAGTTCAAAAAAGGGGGGGTTACGTTCTGAAAACTTAAAACAAACTTTTTATTAAATTCCATATAAGGAACTTAATTTTTATTTTAAATATAAATGTATGTATAACACAAAACGAAAAGAAACAAAAAAATATTATTTTCATTTAATTGGACTTTAATTTAATAAATTTTTTCCTCGTCACTGCTCAGTACAATCAAACAAGAACGTTTTTTCGATTGAATGATATCACCTTCACTTTCAGAACCTTTTTCTTCATTTAGATTTTTTGCACCTTCTATCCTCTTTAAAAAATCTGTAATTTTGGTTTATTTGCTGGTTATGACAAGGTCATTGTAGATTCCCAGTATGGAGATAGACAATTTGCAGCTCCCTGTTGAATTTTTGGCTTCTTTCAGCGGAAGGGTCTGCATTCAGGGAAAATAACTCAAGATTTTCGGCTATGCTTAGGCCTTCTAATTTTATAGAGTTATAAATGAATAAATTATAATTTGTTTATACATTTTCATGTAAAGCCACTATAGTTCATTATTCCTTCTCATCATTATTTTAGGGTAATTTAGTTTTTAAATGTGTTAAAAAAATCATGTTATCTAGTGCTGTAGAAGTACAGTGTTGTACAAAGGTTTTCGCAATTATTTTTATCATGTTAGACCGAAACTAACCGTGTTACAGGTTGCAGTATTATATGAGAGTTCCCGCAATTTATCTTATTGTGTTAGAGCGAAACTGTTGTGTAAGATGCTGTGCTGTAGGAGGGCTACCTGTATATATATACAGGGTGATTCAAAATGAATATAGTGATTACAAACGGATATAACTATTTAATTGAAAAGAAATTATCGATAAGAATTACACAGAATGTAAAAGGAAGTTCAAAATTTTGTTTACATACTTTATAAATGTTCTATGGGACTCCCCTTGGTCACATGGATAACATCTAAGCGTTGTCCATGTGACCAAGGGGATATCTTGCTGAAAGATGTAATCCATGAAATCCTATCTAGCTGTGGCATACGGATTACAACTTTCAGCAAGATGGAACACCCCCACATTTGGGTATGGAGGTTTACACATTTTTAAACCATCTTCCAAAACGTTGGCTCGGTCAAACTGGAGATGTCGACGATATGTTCTGCTCTTGGCCACCTAGATCTCCAGACTTGACACTCTGAGATTTCTTTCTATGGGGTTATGTGAAAGACCTCGTGTATGTGCTTCCTTTGCCGAAAACAATTCCAGAACTCAAAAGGCCCATTTCTAATGCTTTTGCATTGGTGACTCCACATATTCTTCAGAATGTATGGCGTGAAATGGACTACCGCTTAGATGTTGTCCGTGTGACCAAGGGGAGTCGCATTGAACATTTATAAAGCATGTAAACAAAATTTTGAACTTCCTTTTACATTCTGTATAATTCTTATCGATAAATTCTTTTTGATTAAATAGTTATAGCCATTTGTAATTGCTATATTCATTTTGAATCACCCTGTATCATAGATAATATGTATATGTATATATATATATTATATATGGATCACACCTGCAAAATTTGTTGTTATTTTAGTTACTTTTCTGAAATAACATGACAAGTTTTATATATTTAATTTGTTTCATAATGTTAATTTTTATAACAAAAAAGAGTTATCTTTTGAATTTAACCATTTGTTTTTCATTTGTATACTTGAATGTCTATTAATGAGATGGAAAAAAAATTCATTTGCAACACAAGCATAATATCCTCCTTAACATCATTGTGTTGGAATTCAATCCTGCATTGATTTTTCAGTTTTATTAATTTTTAATGATTCATTCAGAAGATTGTTACTATTTTGATGATAGTAATCAAAATGTGCTTTTATCAAGGGATATTTGTGTTTTTTTTATACATATATGAGAGGTGAGATAATGAGCCCAAGTAATATAGGTTCTGGCAATGTGTTTAACATGTTTAGCACTACGTTAATTGTGGTCAACTTTTTGTTCAAGTGGTGTGTGATCAAGTATAAACAAGATAAAGAGATGAAGTAACTAATACAAGACCTTGACACTGATTTTTTTTTTTTTTTAATCAGAAAATTCTGCTTAGAGTGTTAAAATACATTCAAAAAAGTTGGGTTGAAAAACAGCAAGAAATTTATTGAAGAAAGTTTTTGCAATACCTGCAAAGGAAAGCTGCATCTTTGTTTAAACTGTTTTAATGAAACCCATTAATGAATGATAAAATATTATTTTCTAAATTTTATACTGTTAGTACTGAAGAACCTATGCTGCCCAGACAAAATGTCCATCATTGGTGCACAGGGACCGGCATAGCTTGAACTAAAGTCCACAGCACTTAACATGTTAAGGATAGATTTGTTTTAAGTCTCTTTGGTCTCATTATGAATTTTATTTGCATTTATTACCCATCAGGGGATTTGGGGGAGAGAGGTTCTAAATATAAAATTGATTCAAAATTCAAAATTATATTAATGAATAATACAGCTTTTAGATGTTAAAAAAAAAGTGTTAAAATAATAGAGATTTGAAGTTGACTTCTTTGCTTTGAATAGATAATTATATACAAGTAGGCTCAAGTCAGGCTCAAGTAGTATGAGACTTTAAACTGAGCTGTGTTCCAACTCTAATGTATATATATACATATCTCCCTATATATAAAACAGTTCCGTAACTGACTCACTGACTGACAGATAACGCACAGACCAAACTGCTGGACCTAAAGGGCTGACATTTTGCATGGTGATTCTTCTTATAGTGTAGGGGTGCACTAAGAAAGATTTTTGAAAAAGAATTTAGATTTTTTTTTCAAATTAAATTTTTAAGATGTTTTAGTAACTTTTTTTAAATTTGCATTTAAAATAATAATTTGGGGGTTATAAAATTTATATCACAAGAAAGATTTTAAAAATTCCTTTAAAATGAAATCTTTTTCGAATCTTTACCTCCATTTCCTGATTTTTGGTGAATCTTTAAAGATTAGTTTTTAGAATTTTATTTATTAAATCCTGATCACGGGATTTCTTTTTCTGGTACTTTAAATTAATTTATCGTCACGTGCATAACAACAAAATAGACAAAAAAAAATTTTCTTGCTAATGAAGCAGACGATTGGAAATTATCCCAAAAAATATTAAAATGCAGTAAAAGATATGTTCCTCAAACTGTATTATATTCTTTAGTATGTTCTATTAGATTTAATTTGAATAGTTTCTTCCACATTACTTTGTCTAGAAAAATATCCGTTATGATTTTTTTATAAATATATTTTTTCGTTTTTTTTACATCAATTCCATACATTTATCGGTCTTTATTATAAATATATTTATACATATTTTTGGCATTAATTGCATACATTGACCGTTGTATTTAATTTGAATGTACTCCATAGCTAAGTGTGGGTTTTCAGCTAGTATATTATAAAATAATGATATTTTTGGCTATTAAGATTTCCTGTTTTAGTTATGATCTTTCAAAGATTCTTTTTTTAGCATTTTATTTATAAGTTCCTTTAATGCAAGGTATAGAGTTTATTTATAAGTAAATATTTTTGATGTCTTATAATGAAAAAAATAATTGATACTTAATTCTTTGTTAAAAAGGAATCAAAATGTTTAAAGTTAGCTAATCTACTAATGTATTTAATAATTGTATCCATAATGACAGTGATGTTGGGTTTGAACCTTTTCTTTTTTACATTAGATGGCTCTTGTTGTGAAGGTTCAATTTATATAATCTTCACCATTCATCTTCTATCCAGTTTTGGCATTATGTTACTGGAAAATTTTAAATAAAAATTTGCCCGATAAAACAGAAACTTCAAAAATTGTAATGTAGAGTCTTATCGCATAATTTTATTTTTAGATGAAGATCCATTCATGTATTTACACATGTTTCAAATAAAAATGTTCAATATCATTTGTATTGCTGTGACTGAGCAACACCTTAGTCCTAGATTTAGCATTTTTAGTGAACTTCTGTCTGTGCCCTTACTGAAATTTACCTTTTTATTTGCATTTATAATCCTTTTTAATATACTTTATTTGGAACCAGTGTCTGATATTAACTATATTTTTTATTACTGTGCAATGTTTGTATGTTGTTAGATATGTTTTTCTAGTTATTAACCTCTTTTAGAAATGAATATAGCTGATCCTAAAATATTTCAAAATTATACAGAGTTCAGTAAATCCTAGGAGAATTTCATTATAGCCTAATTTGGTAAAACTGAATTCTACAGTCCTACTTTCTCGCCAAAATCATGCCAAGCCATTTTTATGCCAGAGACTTGGCATGTTGAAGCACTGCAGAAAAGCCAAGTATCACGTGGGCATATCGCAAGTTCAAATGCAAGCATGATACTACACAATAGTAAAAGAAGCAATATAAACTTCATAGGCATAAATGGCATGTTCACTTCACTCACATAGCCTTGGTTATATAAATCTCACTGTCATATCACGTGGGAGTATACAATTCAGTGTTAACTAACAATTCCTTTTAACATATAAAATGCTGTAAACTGTTTACAAAATTGAACATACCTTTAGTTGCCTGATCATTTTGCACACATAAATTCAATTTCAGAGCATAAGAAGCATTTAAAGTAAACCAAATAATTATATACATTCAACTTCCACAAGATATTAATGTAAGAAAGGAATTCACCATCACCTACTAACACATGACACAATACAGGGTTGGGTTCAAATATAATTACAAGATAAAAAGAACTTTTTATATACCACGTTTTTAAATACAGTCGGACCTCTATATATCGAACTTCCATATATCAAAAGTCTCTATATATCGAACAGTTTGTGAATCCCCGTTTTCATTAGGTAGAGAAACTATCTCTATATAACGAAAGATATTTCTATATATCGAATTTTTTTCCAAAAGATTCTTAACGTGGCACGTGATTTTTCTGTCCCGTAAAGATTTTTCCCTTAGAGATTTTTTAGACGTTGATGGAGGCATCATTGTTTCCGATTACCCCACAGATGACGACATCATAAACTCACTTCAGGAAGAACAAACTGACATCCAAGAAGATGAAGAGACTCTAACTGAAGCAGAAATCGTTAATCCTTCAAAAATGAAATGCGCGCAGCATTTTATGTAATCCGTTGTGGTCTTCAATTCGCGGATAATGTACCGGAGGCTGTATTTAGTGGACTTAATAAGTGTGAACACTTTTATGATGAATTTTCTTCTAAATTTACTGTGCAACAAGACATTCGAAAGTTTTTTACAAAAATGTAAATCAATTGCGTTTGTATTTAAAGGTATGTAAATTTTGTTTGATAATTAAATCTAGTTTAATTAATTTATTGATATTTTTTAATCGATAATAATTTTCATTTATGAATGTACGTAATTTGTAGTAATGTGATTCATATTTAAATTTGTTGACATGAAAGTGATTTCGTATATTAGAAGAAAACGCACATTTTTCTTGCAATTCAATGTATCACCAATAATTTTAGCATAACCGTTTCTATATATCGAAATTTCTATATATCGAATTATTTTCGGGAACCGTCGACTTCGATATATGGAGGTCCAACTGTACCTTCACTTAATTATTCTTTTTCACTTTCTTTTATTTAATTTTAATCACTTTTTAGTCATTTCCACTATCCACAGACTTTATAAACTGCTCACTTTTATAATTTTTTGCACAATATTTTTGTAAACAAACTAAATTCACATGTATTCTGTTTCCAAAATCGTCAAATGCCGTTAAGCAAAAGTGCAAGCATTAAATTCGATCAAAGTGCTACCTTGCAGATTTTTTCCGAACTAACTTTCCATACAAAACAAAATTAACTGAAAATGAATTCAATTCTGCTTAAAGATGGCTAAAAGTATTAAAATAATGCATTGTCATCGTGTTCTGAGCTATTCTAAAAGTTTCAAATGTCTAGCTAGTCGGGAAGTTAGTTAAAAATCAATTGCAAGATATCTACTGGACAAACAAGAAAGTGAGTTAATAAAAACGTGGTAATTATAATAACCCCTAAGATGAAAAATGAAAGAATATTCCTGCCAAATTACTGAAATTCAATTAATTATCACCTAATCTGGCATCTTTAGCAAAATTTTAAAACTTTTAAAATGGTTGCGATATTTGGCGATAATTTCCTGGGACCATAGAATTCAGTGTAGCCCATAATTTTAATGTCAGTTATCTATCATTTGAACAAAATACTTCCATACTGAGCAGAGAAAGTGTATGTGTGTTACAGGCTTAAAAAACTTCACTCGCCAGAATTGTAACCTTGACTCCAGCAATTATGATTGTTGTCCTTCAAAGGCAATCACCTCTTAGTTACTTGTCAGTTGCAAGAGAAATGTAAATTCACCCAAGCTTGTATCCTTTAATGCTCTTCTAGTATGAATTATTGTGGCTAGACTTGTACATAGTAGCAATTTTTCAATTGAAAAAAAATCTTAGTGTGTCTTTTAAATGAAAATCCTGACATGGCCCAGAGTGTTATGGTATAACACATCTGTCGAGAAAGCAGATCTTGGGTTTGGTTCGAGGGGTGTCATTTCCAAGGTGCTTTGTGTGTCATAAACACCCTTCAATATTGATATTCAGATATTTTGAGTTGCAAAATTATGCCAGTCCTATTTATTGATTTGAAATTTATGATAGATAATCAGCTAGATATACTAAATGTAACATTTGTCTTAAAAATAATCAGTGTAGCATAATTTTTTTCTTTCATGTGACTGTGAGCTCGTATGGAAAGGGGTGTGTGTTGATTCACTACAGGCCTTAGTGCTTTGGCATGATCACACAAGCTAAGATAGATATAAGGACAATCTTCAATGTTAGTGGCATTAGCAGAAAGAGTGAAAGGGGTTTGTGATAAGTGTGTCTTGCTATCTACTTAAGTTGACTGATGTGCTTGGATAGATACTATGAGATGTAATGCTTTACCATTGACGTTAGATAACAAATCAATTAATATCAATTTTAAGAAATCAATTTTAAGTGTATTTTAACCTAATTTGTTTTGGTACTTTTCCGTTATAAGCACTACACTTCGCACATTTTTAATCTTGGCGACGCACAGATACAACACATTGTATTGGAGAATGAAATAACTCAAAATAACTCCAGATATTACTCAAATGTTGCCTGCAGCATCTTTAGGCAATCTTTAGGCACATTCCATATTTTAAAATCCATTACGTAAAAATACGGTCAGATTTCCTCACAGATTCTAAATTCCTTACAAACTAAAGTAGGTGTGATAAATTACGGCATTCCATGAAGTCTGTTTATCTCCATGACACCATAATAATCGTCCTCATATTGTCTCGTGATCCTTGAATCTCACGATTTGTATATTTTAATATTGTAATTTGACAATTATTAGTGTGATTATATCGTGTTACTTTTCTCTCATTGCGGCAATTTTTAAAAATGCGCCAAATTGATGTCAAAACGATTGTAGTGTTTATAACGGAAAAGTACCTTTTTTTTTATTATTGAGGACTTCACATGTATTTAAGAAGGCCGTAAAACAATTAAATTATCAAAGAAATCTCTGAAAAGTAAGAAATTTTTAGAAATAGATGACCTAGCTCTGAATTTCTTAGTTTAACAAGGAATATAAAATAATACAGCCTTCGTTCTTCTATCTCTCTATGTACTATCCATGGATTAAAGGTTTGGAAAATAAGTACTTTGTTAATTTTGTTTGTTATTTTCAAATGATAAAACTAGAAAAATAAATTGTCTAAAAACTAGGGAAAAACATGCTACTGAAAAATGAACCAGGTGTAATTAATTCGACTCTAAATTGAACCTAAATATAGAGCATACCTTGTACAGACCTGCCAACTTTCCGTATTCTCCCCGGCAATGCCGGATTTTTAATGCATCTTCTGGGTTTCCAGAATGGACACTATTATTACCTGATTCCGAAATGTAAAAAAATAATGCTGGTTTTAACAATCCCTCACATTAATGCAGAGTGTGAGAGGATTTTTAGTTACATAACAAAAATACCTACTCAGTTCAGGTCATCTATGTCAAGGGAAACTTTAGAAAATTTGCTAATATGCAAATCGAACCCACAAGGACACTGTTATGAAGAATAATTTGACAATGAATTTTTAAAAAGAGCATTATCAGCTACAGTAAATGTTATAAAAATTCCAAGATTATCTGCAATTAAGTAAAACAAACATTATAAAGAAATAGAAGTACTCAAAATATAGACTGCTGGGTTCCCTGCTAGTGTAAATATGACGTACATTAAAATGTATGATTACAAATTTCAGATATATAACTTTTGTTTAATATTATAATTTCAAGATGAGCTGAACAATAAGGAAATATTTTTAACTATGTAATATTATTAAAGAGATCCTATAAACTATAAGTAAGTATACATTATAATTCTTTTATTATAATTTTTTACTATACTGTTTTGTGTTATGTCGATTATTTTATGCACGGTAGAATATTGCAAGATTTTGCTCTTACTGAGGTTGGCAGGTCTGCTTGTACCAGGAACCAAGATACACGTGTGTTTTATTCTATTTTGATTGAAGGAAATCTTTTAATAGAGAGAAAGTGTAGCAGAGGTTGTTATAGTGACACCCACAGTGTGTCAGTATTCTCCATTTCTTTGAAGTTAAGAAAAATGCATGAGGGTAATACAGTTGGCATGACTTTGTGTCCAAAAAGCAGAATGCCTCAAGCTTAATTTCTGGACTTGTCACTTGTGTTTGAAGTGTTCAAAATTTGAAATGAAGAGTGGTCATTACAACTTTAATTTCTTTCTTTAAATAGTGTATCATAAATGTTTCTTACCTATGGTTTACTGTGTTACTTTTTATTTACTTTGTTTACTTATGTAGAACAATTGTACAAGTTTCTTCGAGACCTTGTTTGTTTGTTTGTTTTGTCTATTATGCACTATATATTTACTGTGATATTTAGCTGTACAAGCATCAGTTTCTGAGATTGTAACTTACAAAGAGATTTTTATGTTATAAATAACTGTTATTTATAATAATCTAAAAAGAAAATGATGAAATGTTTATGAAAATATATGGAATTTTATGTTTTTATTTAGTTTTGGAGTTTTTTTAGAACTTTTTTTTAATTTAATGATTTGATTTCAAAATAATACTTTTCAATATCTGTTTTTCTATTCCGACTGAATTATAACAACATGCAATTACTACTTAATTGAAATTGTTAAATCCAAATTTAAATGTTTGCTATGTGTAGCTGCTGAGTGCCATTTTTAAAAAAAAAATTTCTTATTGCATTTTACTTTTGACTTTCCAATTTATGCAAAACAACATTTCATTTTTAGAATATATGTGTTTCACGTATTTGCTTGTTATGTAGCTCTATTTAAGAGGTGTAATTTAAGATTTCTTTAATCAAGATGTATCTCAAACCTTATTTTTCTTCTTAAAATTGATTTAATGTATTGAATTCATAAATACTCACTCCAAAAATTAAACTATACTTAAAATGAATCTATTTACAACTGTACTAATATTTTTTATGTGGAAATCAAAAAGAATAATGTTCCAAATTTAGCTAATCAATTCAATGGGAAATACTATAAATCCTATTGTAGGTTATAATTTGTATGTTGCATTAATAATTTTGGTCAAAATTTATATTTGCAAGGTGTAGCTTAAATATTAAACTAGAAGCTATTTGAATTTATATTTAATTAAAATAACCAGTTTTCTAAGTGAAATATCCACAGGATCTATTTACTCTTTTTTTTATTTTTATTATTATTATTATTTATTGGTTGAAGTGTATTATAATGTTTAATATACTGATAATTTATTTCCATTTAACCAATTCAAAAAATTCTGCTAAAAACCTATTTGCACGTAAATTATAGCTATCTGAGGCATAAAACTAAAAAAATTGTATTAAAAAATAAGTATTGGGTGCTTTTTCAATTTAGTACTATTTTTGAAAAACAAAGTGTTTATGCAAGGTGCGCCCATAAAGTAAACAGACAATTTTTTATAAATAAGAAAAATATTACCCACCTTCAAATAAATTTATCTCCTTCAAAATAATCACCAAAGAAGTCTACAATTTTTTCAACGTTTCTCCAAGTTATCGAAACACTGTTTATAGGCGTTGGAACTAACCGTTCGCAAAATACGAATAACATTTGATTTAATATCTGAGACTTTTCAAATCTCTGTCCTTTCATGGCCATCTTAAGCTTCGGAAAAAGGAAAAAAAATCAGCTAGCGATAAATCGGGAGAATATGGTCGGTAATTTATCACTGTAATTGAATGCTTAGCAAGATATTGTTGCACAGAAATTGATTTATGGGGCCTAGCATTATCGTGTAAAAGAAACTATTGCCCAGAATCAATCAGTTCCTTCCTAACTGGCCTTACCCTGTTTCTTAATCGAAAAAGCACCTCCTTGTAAAAATACTGATTGTTTGATTTTCAGAAACAAATTTGTGGTGAATAAGTCCTTTGTAATGAAAAAATGCAATCAGCATCATCTTAGTCTTTGATTTTCACATCAGTTCTTTGAAGTTGAAGGGTGCCCTGTCTGTGGTTCATCTTGAATGCTTTCTCGCCCACATTTAAAGCTGTTGTACCACTCATACATTTGTGTTCTTGATAATGATGCATCACTATATACTGTTTGAATCATCTCTAAAATTTCTGTAGCAGATTTACCTAATTTGTAACAAAATTTAATGTTTCAACATTCTTCCATTCCGAAGCAAATTTTTTTGTACAATGCCTTCTCAGTAAATGAAAATTACGACAGCAATTTGATATGTAAACGGCTGAATAACCAGTTTAAACTGGCTTTAACAAGAGTTGAGATGTCACTCTTTCTAGCCAGGTGATTATTCTTTCACTTTTTTATTTTATAGTTTGTTCTTTTAATTTGTCCAGTTACTTTATGGGCGCACCTTGTATATATACTTTTATGAACTATTAGAAAAAAAAATTAACGTTAGAAATTGAAATTGCCTTACTTTTGCATAGCTATTAACATCTCAGTGGTTTTCAGTGCATACAGTCGGAGAGAGGGCGAGACATTTTCTACTCGGTTTAAATAAAATATTCTTTAAAATAAAAAAGGGTATTTTTATTTTAAAGAATATTTTATTTAACTGATATTCTATCAGAGAATTTTCAAAATTCAGGCTTTTGAGAACCATGTATTCTCTACCGATTTATGAATTTGGGGGTAATTTTGACACTGTTAAGAAAATGATTTTATGACTCTAAACATCATGATATTCCATATTTAGTTTACTTCTTTAATCTAAGATATAGTCTCGTAAAATTTGTTTCAATCTACTGATAAAAAAAATTTTGAAATTAATAAACATTTTTTTTCTGTTGAATCTCAAAATTCCCAGTATGACTAATTCCATCTATTCTTTCTGTTTAAAGAGAACTTTTATTTTTTGAATGACATTTATCATTCTGATTTTTTATATTCAGAAAATGTCCTTAAGAAACATTTTGTGCTTTTAATTCTGCTCTTTTAGAGCAAAAAGAGCCTGGTCTGCCATATATATGTGTTTATGTTAATTGTATGAATAGAATGCTATACCATAGTAATGAGTTTTGTTGTAAATATGATGCAATGTATATAAAATTATGGTTTTACTTTAACCTAGTCACTGTAGTGATAAACAAGTTCATGGTAATATTTAGAAATTTTAAATGGAATGTTTATTATGATTTTTGCTATGTGTATCTGTGTGAGACATTTAGCCCTCAAGTTTTAATTCCTTTTCATTTTGAATCTGTATTCATATGGGAGAGACACAACTCATTTACTGTCAAAAATAAGCACAAGTATGATGTGAAAAGTATTTTCTACAAATATTGTATCAACATTATAAATACCATATGTTCTTAAAAGTTTGTATATTGAATGCTTCTCTATATTTCAGAAATTATTTTACTTAAAAGTTGAAAATGAGTACCAATTTTCTTAATTATTTTGTAAAGTTGATCATAATTTTTTCAAGAGTGAGAAAATTTAATTTTTTAAAGTTAGATGTTATGATTTTGTGTTTAAAAAAAGTTTTATATTCTATCAGGAATAAACTATTTTTATTTATTCCAAATTTGTAGTTGTTAATTAAATGAAAATATTCAAAGCACATTGTGTTGCACTTTGTATCAATTTTATCTTTGAATTATTAAGGTAAAATTAAATTCTGAAAGAATTGATTTTAGTTTCTAAATAATAACTTATCAAATTCCAAGTGTTTTTGTGTGCATTTAAAGTACAATAGTGGCTTCCCTAGCTTCTTTGAAGAATATGTGTCACTTCTTTGAAAACATGTAAAAATAGCTTTCAAGATTAACTTCAGATAATGAAAACTGTATTCTTGCACCAATGACATAAAATAAATATATGTTGAATTAGTTTTGTGCATTTTAATTGTTTTCAAAATATCCTAAAGAATCTTAGTCACTGGCTAACACACATAAAATAAACTAAAAAAAATGATATAACATTTAAGTTTTTGGATAGATTGCATAGCGTGCAACTATAATGGAGGAAATACTAGAAGTTTCAAGTTCTGCTCTGTGGTTGAAGAACGTAACGTTATTTTAAGATGTTAATACACTATATTTTAGAATTAAATTCTTTCATTTTTTTCTAATGTATATATTGCCACTACTAAACTGTTTGCCATTCTAGGTAAGACAAGCATCAATCAAGTTCTTTTTTTTTTGATTTAGAGTATTGAAGCTTTCTTCAAAAATTTAACTCCTCATTGAAACAGCCAGTCACGAAACAAATTTTTGACAATCTAATTGTTTTACTATGAAATTTGAGTATAAATTTTGTTTACCTAAAAATAAAACAAGTGAGGTTCCAAATTTTCTCCAACATTCAAAAAATCATCATGGAACATGAAAATCAAATGTTTCATAAGTTAAGAATGGTAGGTAATCAATTTAGACCCAGAAAAAGAGTTTTTTTAAAAAGGTAACTTGTACATGACTATCCTCACTTATAAAGAAAATCCAAAACAAGCAATATATGGAAAGAACATTTTTAAATGCAATATGCAATACAGGTTCAGATTATTAAGGGGGAAAGAAATCTTCAGAAATATTACAAGTCAGATCAACATAAAACATTTTATTTTATTACACTTATGTACAATAATACATATCTCACTCCGAGAACACAGATATATTTTGTAAGCTCTAACATCTCATACCTATAAATATGTATATCAAAAGTGGCACTGTTACATAAGGTGTAAATGTATGCTTAAAAAATGTCATTTTATACCATCATTAGATTCATGAAAATGATACAACACATATAATTATTTACAAGAAGGAAATACATAATTATAAGAAAAACCATTTCATCTTGGCTCAGAATAAAGTGAATTAAGGTGTTACATTCATATTGGACACCAAATGAAAAGCATCATTTTCTTATAAAGAATTATTACATATTAAATTAACTTGTCTGAGTATCTACATAAACTTTATTTAAAATTGCAAATAGATATAAATTATAGTTTTTCTTTTTTTAAACTTGCTCTAAAAATGTCTAAGTTATGTGTCATTATATAGAGGCAAACACTGAGGATTTTGCTTAAATTTTCCTGTATTTTCAAGTACTGCTGATGGGGAACATATCCAAGGATCGTTTGTTTTAAGTTGCCATTTTCTCAAAGTTGTGATCAGTCTACTAAGTTCTGATTTATATTCTGGGTTCGTGACTTCATTTTTGATTTCATGGGGATCTTTCTTTAAATTAAATAATTCCCATTGGGGCCTATAATAGTAATCAGTCAAGTTTTTGTACCAATTAGTCTCCTCTTTTTCTTGGGTTCTGTTTAATAAATCTTGGAAAGTAGGTGAAATAAAAAAGTCTTGGTCTATTGGAAATGGCATTTTAAAATTTAAATTTTGAATCAGTTTGAAGCTATTAGTTCGTATTACTCTCATGGGATAGTACATAGTTGCTTCATGAAGGTTATGGCTTGCAAATACCACATCATTTTCCAAAGGCCTCTGAATTGTTTTAATTAAGGACTTACCGGTTAGTTTTACCTGAGCATTATTCATTTTATAATGTGGATAAGAAATGTTGAACCAGTCAAGCACAGTTGGTACTATATCAAGAAGACTCACCATTGTGTGTGATACCTAAAACAATTAACAGTATCAAATGAAATAAAATAAAATTTTTAAAAAATTATTAAAAATATAAAGCAATTTTATTTATGGTACAAAGAAATAAAGTGGAAAATGAGCAGCAGGTTTTAGTCAATGTTTTTATTACATTCTTTTCTCTCAGTATTTAGACTTTTTTTATACCTAATGAAACTAAAAAAAATTATTTCCTTTTTCTGTTAGTATTCCCATTCTACAACTGCTCAATTTTAAGCAATTCATTATCTTCCCCAAAAAGATTTTTGCCCTATAGAAATTCAGCAAAAAAAAAAAAATCTTTGGTTGAGAATTTTTTAAAGTTTTTAATAACATGACACATAAAACATCTTGATGTTTGAATGCAAAGAACCCTGCTAATAGAACAGCATATGTATATGTATATATTATATATACTAGCTGAATACCCGTGCTTCGCTACGGAGCACATTCAAATTAAATATAACGGTCAATGTATGCAATTAATGCCAAAAAAATTATAAAAAATTTCATATAGACAAAAGAATGTACAAGAAAATATTCAAATTAAATCTAATAGAACATACTAAAGAATATTGCACAGTTAATATAGTACAGTTTAAGGAACATTTCTTTTAATGAATTTTAATAATTTTTCGTCCAATCGTCTGCCGCATTACAAAGAAAAAAAATATTTTTTATGTCAATTTATTTTGTTTATATGCACGTGACGTAAAATTAATTTAAAGTACCACAAAAAGAAAGAAACCTCATGATCAGCATTTAATAAATTAAATTCTAAAAATTAATCTTTAAAAATTCACCAAAAATCAGAAAATGGAGGTAAAGATTCGAAAAGGATTTCATTTTAAAGGAATTTTTATGATCTTTCTCATGATATAAATGTTATAACTCTCAGAGTATTATTTTAAATGTAAACTTAAAAAAAGTTACAAAAACAGCTTAAAAATTTAATTTTGAAAAATCTAAGAAGAATTTTTCAAAAATCTTTCTTAGTGCACCCCGACACTATAAGAAGAATCTCCATGCAAAATTTCAGCCCTTTAGGTCCAGCGGTTTGTTCTGTGTGTTATCTGTTAGTCAGTCAGTCAGTCACTGAATCATGTCCGGGGCCACATGCGTGTCGATTTTGGTACGATTCGGCCCCATAGTCTCGCTGTCAGCGAGGACAGCCACGGAAGCTGTCGAAATAAACTACTTTTAGGGACAAAATCCTTAAAACATTAATTTAAAAAAAACTCCGGGGCCCGATTTTCAAAAAATATGCCTATGTTTTAATCTGAACTATCAACTATATCTGTACAAAATTTCAGCTCAAATGAAGGAATACTTCACTTATAAAGGAACAAATATAGGCCTATTCAAAATAATCAATAAATTTCACAGTTTCAATGAAACACACTGATTTTTAAATAAAGTTCAATAATTCAAGTTCCGATTTATGCAAATTGTGCATAAGATTGTAGATAAATTCAAAAACATAAAGTTTATAAGTTAAATAAAGTTTTGTAATATTATACCAATAAATTTCCAGTTGATATCCAATAAATTGTAAATCTTTTTTTACCTTAAATGTCCAATAAAAAGCGTAGTTCCAAATGTAATTTTCTTCAATAAATTAGTTGCCAATTTCAAAAATCCTTTTTGTATTTATCAATACCTCCTCCACTTGATTCTTTAAAATATTAAATGTTTTACTGATAATAAATGAAAATGTAGTTTGATGTGTTGCTATGGTTACTTAACTATGGTTGAAAAAGAAAATTCAAATGTTAAATGTTTTATTGATAATAAAAGTAAAAATCGTTTGTGTTGCTTTGGTGATTTGATTATGGTTGACAAAGGAAAAATTGTAGGTGAACCATCAGCTCAACATTTAGGCCCCTAACTTTCTTTCTACTGATCAGATATACATAATATATAGCCTATGACCATCTGGAATATTGTACCTTTTAAATAGTGAAAGAATTTTTCAAATAGGTGCAGTGGTTCCAGAGATTACCCTCCACATACAAAATCCGCTCTATCTCTTTATATATTAGTATAGAGTATAGATATACACTAGCTGTTTACCCGGCATTGCCTGGATATTTATTTATCCTAATTTTTTATTAGACAGGAAAAGGAATGAATTCTACCTATATTGTAAAATCTAAGTAATTTTATTTACAGGTATTTAAAAGTATATATACAGTATACAAATTATAAAGTAATGTTACAAATTCACAATAACATTAGTTTAACTCAAAACTTGATTTTAAACAACATTTTTAGTTTTCCTATTCATCTCAGTGACCTGGAAAACTATGGATTTGACACTACTCTCGGTCATTTCGGATATTCTATTTTTCACCCCTGCTTCCCCCCCCCCCCCCAATGCTGATGGGGAGGCTGAACTTGCACTTGAGTGGCATTGGGAGTGTCACTTCCTTTCAGTGACTCCAAAAACTATCGTTTCAACACTACTCTCGGTCATTTTAGACATTTTATTTTTCACCCCTTCTTCCCCAATGCTGATGGGGGGGGCTGGCTGAACTAGCACTTAAACAGCATCGAATCACACTATTCATCTCAGAAACCCCCAAAACTATGGATTCAACACTACTCAGTCATTTTGGACATTTTATTTTTCATTCCTTCTTCCCCCCCACCTCCCAATTCTAATGCTAGCTGAATTTGCACTTAAATGGCATGAAGAGTGTCACTATTCATCTCAGAAACCCCCAAAACTATGGATTAACCCCAAACCCCATTTAACCCCAAAACTATGGACACTACTCGGTCATTTTGGACATTTTATTTTTAACCCCTTCTTCCCCCAATGCAGGGGGGGGGGGGGGGCTGAACTAGCACTTAAACAGCATTGAGAGTGTCACTATTCATCTCAGCTATCCCGAAAAACTATGGATTTGACACTACTCAGTCAATTTGGACATTTTATTTTTCACCCCTTCTTCTCCCCCCCCCTCCCCCAATTCTGATGGTAGCTGAATTTGCACTTCAATGGCATTGAGAGTGTCACTATTCATCTCATAAACCCCCAAAACTATGGATTTGACACTACTCGGTCATTTTAGACATTTTATTTTTTACCCCTTCTTCCCCAATGCTGATGGGGGGGGGGGGGCTGAACTAGCACTTAAACAGCATTGGGAGTGTCACTATTCATCTCAGATATCCCGAAAAACTATGGATTCAACTCTACTCTCGGTCATTTTGAAATTTTATTTTTCACCCCTTTTTCCCTCCTCCCTCCCCAATGCTGATGGGCTAAACTTACACTTAAACGGCATTGAAGGTGTGACTATTCATCTCTGCAACCTTTAAAACTATGGATTCGACACCAATATCAGTCGTTTTTGATTATTTTTACATGTCTCCCCTTCCCCCCTAGGAGTGTGTTATTCCCGACCCCCACCCCGTATTTCTTCCCAGATTGTAAGTCATGTGTACCAAATTTGGTTGAAATTGCTCCAGTTATTCCAGAGTGATGCTGGAACATACACACATACATCCATTTTTATATACTATATATATATATATTATATAAAAGTAGCTCAAATCGGTAATGTTTTTATATAACATTCAAATCTCTAATTATATTTCATTATTTCTTTCATATGCCCCTAAAATAGATAGATAGAATGAGAAGTAATTCACCAACATGTGAGTGGGGGGCAAACTTGGCAAGGGGTGCCTACCTTAGTATATACATATATCTATATATAATAAATGTAACTAGTTATTAAAAATAAGATCTAGTTATGTTGACCAATAAGTCTTAAACACCGCTCAAGATAACTTTTACAACTGTTTCATAATTTAAAAATAAGAACAATTATATACGTTATATAATTAGCTTAAGGGTGAAAGAAATCATTAAATTATGTCAGTAACTATATATCCCCCGCTCCTCCGAATCTAATTTTATTTTGAAATGATTATGTTCTAGAAAAGTAAAACTGTTGCAATGTTTAATAAAAACATCTTACTGTTTAATAAAAACTATCACAAGCAGTTTCAATATCAACCAAAATAATTCCTACAAAATTAAGAGCAAGAATCCATGTATATTATTGAAGATTGTTAAAAACAATTTGTAATTTGCATTTCAAGTTTATTTAGTTATCTTATAAATATATGTTCTTAATTATATAAGTTTTTTAGCACTAATAATACTCAAAACTAAAAATAATCAAAAGAAAAATAGCGAATTATTTTTTTCCATTACTTGTGTAAATGTTTTTAAATCATCACGCATGTACAAAATAATAATCCCCAAATGCACACATATATTTCAGACTAAAGTATTAATAATAATTACTTTATTCCATGTACTGGGTTGCTGAGGAATATGCAATAAAAATGGCTCTTTCATTCCAGGATCATACAAGTTTGTACGCCCACTTGGAAAAGGTATTCCATTATCGGAAGTATAAATAACAAGAGTGTCATTTTCTTGGTGAAACTTTTTAATCTCATCCAAAATTAGTCCAATTCCTGAAAAAATTCAAAAAGGTGTCAGTATATTAAATGTTTAAGAAATATTAATTAGGAATTTTTATATATTATTTCTTAGTTTTTTTAAAAACTTTCTTTTAAGTACAAATATTTTATGAATTAAATTGCTTCATGAAATATTTTAAAGTATCTTACAAGAAAAGAAACATATTAGCAGAAAATCTTTTCAATTAGATATATAAATCTGAAATAAGCAAACATGGAGTAATATCTTTAAAAATGAAAATAGATGAAGATTAAATTGGAAAAAAAAAAAAAGTAGGCAATACGATTTGGAACTAGGGCACTCTTTATTAAGAGAGAAAATTAGGAGTATATTTTTATCTGCATCTGAAAAAGATTAAAAAATTATAACTATTTTCTTATAAGTACATCATGTAAATTTAAGTTTTATGAGCTGTGAGTATTTTATAAGAAAAAATTACTAAATCAGTTCCATTGTTCTCATGAAATGTATTACAGGCCTTAACTAACCAAAAACTCACCTGAAAGTCTAAAATATCTGATAGTGTGCCTATGATCTCTCCCAGTTACCTACTTAATATCTGGTTAGGTATAGTGTATTTGGTGCATTTAAAACTAGAAGCCTTTCATCCAAAATTTTTATTCCTAAACAATAGCATTATTAACTGCCTTTTATACAAAAGTAATTTTAACCCACTGTTTCTTTTTGTTTTTTAAGGCATTGATTTTTCAGGTGGTAATAGTTTTGGAAGGGTCCTTCAGCAGTTTTAACTGAATTTCACATTTAATGAATTTTATTCTGGTTAAATTATAATGTACAGTGGACGCTCGTTAATTCGAACTTTCGGTTAATTCGAACTAAAAATTTGACAAAAAAAGAATTCTTTTTCCTCGTTTAATAGAGAAAATACACACTGTATTTATTATTTTGTGTGTCAAAATTTCTTTTCTGTGTAAAGAGGCCCATGCCTGCATTCCTAGACTATTGCATGTCCACTAAACGTTAGTAGATATTGTCCTTCTTATTAGTGCTAAACGGAAAAAGCAATTTTCCTTTATTCGGATCGATTTTCTTAGAATTTCAGAAAAACTAGTCTTTACTATAGATTTTAGGGAGCTGCGTCAGTTATAACTGCAGTGCAGACAAGTTAATGTGGACTAGTTTTTCTTCCTCATTGTGTGGTGTGAACGTGTAAAAATTCAGGATGTTTACATGTGGAAAGTACAAAACCCTAACTTTGAAGACAAAGGTAGAAATTTTAAAGAAAGTAGAGTGTAAAACAAAGTTAGAAGCTGACTATGGAATTTAAAAAAATGGCCTTGTCAAACAATTTGAAAAACAAGGAGTCAATTTTAGATTCATGGGCAAAATCAAAATTTGCTGGAGGAAGGAAATGCATGGGAAATGCATCCCAAGAAGTTCTAGATAAAGCTCTACTGCTATGGTTCCAGGATGATAGATCTCGAAATTTTCCGATAAATGGACCCCTAGTGCTGACGAAGGCTGATGAATTGGCAATTCGAATGGGTATTGAAGATTTTAAATGCAGTGATGGATGGCTTTCTCGATTTAAGTCAAGGCACCATATTTCTTATCAAACTGTATGTGGCCAAATCTCTGATGTAATCGAAGACGTATGCACTAATTTCGGTAGGAAACTGCCAGGACTTTTCTCTACTTACCTGCCGAAAGATATTTCTAATGCGGCCATAATGGTCAAAGCCATAATGGACTCTATTAAAACTCTGAAAGCATTTATTTAGATGGAACCTTCCTCTGAAAATGAATTGAAATCTTTACTTCAAATCGAGAAGCTGGCTGAACAATGTAGGCATCATAAACAGAACCAAACATCCATTTTACAGTTTTTCCCCAAAGTGTAATTCATATTTTTAATAAAAGTTTACTTTATACTGCATATCTTCTGCTTCATTTTATGATTAATGTAAGTCTGTATTGCTTTTTAATATGTTTAACTTTAAATAACATAGTATAATATATCTTCTGGGGTTATACATACTAGGAGAGTTTCTTCTTCAGTGATACACATTTAAAGTTATATATTTTCTCTTAACATCGGATAATTCGAACTTTTTTCTGAGAACCTTCTAGTTCGAATTAACGAGCGTCCACTGTATAATAATTTCTGGAAACATTCAGTTAATGTACAGATTAACTTTACCCATTTAGAATAATGAGTTAATGGTTAAAAATTCCTTAAAAGGAAAATGCTGAAGAAAAAAAAAATAAAAAAAGAGCTAAGTAAAGGTTTGGTTTGTTTTAGAACACTATGGATATTTTTTGCTACACAAGGGCTAATTAGACTGGGACCTACTGTTTAAAGCCGATTACAAACATCCATGCCAAGAAGAGCTAAGTAAAAGTTTTACAAGAAAACAAATAAATAATTCATCAAGAGTACAAAAGAAAAAAGGAAGCATAAAATCAACCATTGAGCACTACATACAGAGGAGGAAAAAATCTTCCCGGATCCGATTTATGAATTTTTGCATTTAAAAATGATTTTAAATTCTTAAAATATGATTAAAAATGACCAGAATCCATTTACCTTGATCCAATCTACTTATTGTAGTATATTGTGCTGCAATATCATTTCTGGCTGTTGCAGTATTAGGAATGAAGTAAGGCACAACAACATCATCAGGATTATAATATTCAGGGATCCAGTCTGGAATATGACCCATACCTTTTTCTCCATTCCCAAATTTTTCACAAAATTCTCCAAATTCAGGATTAGTATGGCCACAGCGATGAGGGTCATGGAAAGCAACATAAAGAAAAAAGGGTCTGAAATTTATTAGCATTTTTCCAAATTTTAGAAACAGTTAATTAGAATTAAATACAGGTAATATTTTTAATGGATTAAAACTATACAAAATGAATACACAGGACTTTAAGACTTGATAAGCATAAATAGTGGTTTCAATAAGTTTAATACAATATGCAGTATGAAAAATATAGAATTAAACCTTATGTGAATACTATAACACCAATTTTATAAAACTAATCTTACTTTCTGCCACAGAACAAACAAGGAATTTTGATTCAAAATAAAATTACTCTTTAATTTGGAAAATAACACTATTTCATAAAATGATAAAATAGTTTATTTAAAAGTGATAGTAAATATACCATTATGTATAATTCTGTTATATTTTGGATAAAATTAAACTGATAATTTTGTGAAAAAAAAATTGCATTATTAACAATGCATTGATAACTGTGAATGATATGACTTATCTTCATTAGCTTACCAATTCTAGATGCAGACAAACTTTTATCTTTTAGAAAGATTTCTAAGAGCATGTCATTCATAGTTATCATTTATTCCCCCCTTTTGCATAATCACAAAATTTTCCAATCATAAAATTTTGTGATTATGCAAAAGGGGGGAGTCTCATAATGTGACATCCAAGGAGTAAGATTCACAAGAGGAAAGACACCCATGGACAACTTTTAATTCAAGATTTCTCTCCCCGCCCCCTTCTACAATTTTGCTAGAATAATTTTTTCATTTGATATAACTAAAATTTTTGGAAAGGGTAGCGTGGGAGTTGCTGTATTTTACTGTTTATATATTACATATAATTACTATTCTGAGGTTCATGTAATAAAAAATCTAAACATGTATAACTATTCTACCACTTATTACTATTAAAGATTTTTATTTTTTTTTTTATAGCTGTGAAGAAACTTATACTTAGCAAGATGTGCATTGCTATAAAAGCAATTCAATACACAGGCAAAAAAAAAGGAGGGGGGGGGGGAGTTATAATGCTGTCTTTAAATTGTAGGTATGATGAAAATAAGTTTAGCCCTGTAATTTAAAATATTTCAATTATACAATATGTGTTTTAAGTTAAATGCTTTACACAAATAAAATATTAACAAATTCAAGAAATAAATTATTGATAAAACATTACCTTGTATTATTTTCTAAAAACTTTCGAACTAATTCTTTTATTCTCGTAATGTTTCTACCTACTTGATTGATAGGATTATTTTCTTCTGTGTATGAGAAGTCAAAGGGATAAACTAATTCAGGCCCAACATGTTTTTTACCAATAATACCTAACATATAAAAGTACCTATTTAAAAATATCATCTTAAACATATGTCATACATTTACAATAACACTCTAACTTATAAAAAAGTAAAAAGGATATTTGCTCTGAGTTGCAAGTATTTTTATTTGATAATGATGAAATTACTTGCAATTTACAAGAGGAAAAATTCAATATGAGTAGTTATTTTAATCTACTTTTTCATAATTCTCTCATAAAATTTCAAGGAACTATTGCTTTATCAATATGCATATATATTAAAAAAAAAAGAGATAAAAAGTAAACTAAGGAATAGAAATACATTTTCAAAGCAGCCAGATATAAGTGTATGCCAGTGATTTGAAATTCCCTTTTAAAAAAATCTATCCTCTAAGCAACACTTTAAGCTCTTCATCTCATCATCCTTTTATTTGTTACAGTATTTTTATTTAAATATTGTTATCTGGTTAATGCTGTTTCTTTTCCACAAAGGAACTCTTTTTTATACTAATTTTTCTCTCACATTAAAATTTCCAGCCAAGTATCACTTAAGAATGTCATCCTATTTCTAGCAATTTTTTCCACAACATTTTAAAAATTTTAACAAGGTCTATTCTCATTAAGTCCTCCAACATCTATTCATGTATTTTTAAACCATGAGGTTTAAATTGGCTTTTAGGGGCCATTATTCAAAGAAAATATTAGAAATACAACCTAGAATACAGTTAATAAATTAGAAGCATATTATGTTGTTGGTTCTTCCACTGAATTCTGCTACAATGATTTCTTTTCAAAACACAAAATTCTCTTATTAATAATAAAAAACAATATTGGTTAAAGTAAAAAAAAAAAAAAAAGTGTTGATTTATATTAGGTATACTGCCTGTTTCAGGAACAATGTTTTAATTTGTGTTCCTCTCTTATTTAAGAAGTTGGTTAGATTTCTATTAAGTTTCTTTAGAAATTCCTCACACTTTTAAACACAACTGTGATAACATATATTAAGCAAACATATATTTTAAATAATAGCACACATAACAATTAAGTTACGTATAACTAAGTTATGTACAATTAAGTTACGTATACTATATAAGAAATTTAATATATACCTGAACGAATATTTTTAGATTTCAACAGATATGACAAACTTTTCACTTTATCAAATGAATTAAAATGATGAATTCCTTGATGCAATCCATACATTCCATTTTGATGTTGAGGGAGGCCAGAAAGTAGACAGGAACGACTGGGTGAACAACTGCTCACAGAAGTAAAAGCGTTTCGAAATAAAACACTTTTCAAGGCCAACTTGTTAAGATGTGGAGTTTTGCATACCGGATTTCCATACACTTGGGATTCAAAGCCACCATCATCAGCTAAATTATTTTCGAAAAATTGTATCATTAAGTAGTGAAACATCAGAAAATATATTTTTAAAGAAAGCTGTCATTGATTGATTACGAAAACAATAGCTAATGAAGGAGTGAAGCTTACCGACAATCAGTAAAACATTTCTACCCTCCACAATTTTCAAAACTTGCAAAGTAAAACACATTAAAGCAACCTTCCAACACATTTTAAGTGTTCATAACCCACTGACTAAGGGAAGAGCAGCGTTTCTCCTACTTATTGAATTGAAAATTTGTGAGACTTATGCTACAACCAGGTTCTCCTATTTAATTTTAATTATTTCTCAGCAATAATCCAAGCAGATAAACACAGTCACGTGACTCATTTTGTGATTCTGTTCAAAACTTTTAGCAGACGAACATACAATAGTGATGATGATTCCGATACAATACATTTCTATTTCATCAATCACGATAAAAAGAGTTTAACACCTGTAATTTTAGAATAAATTAATTTACGCTAATCAACATTTAAAATTGTTTATTTTACATTCAAACTATCTTTTCTTAAAATTTTAATTGATGATTCAAAGGTGATTCACATGAACCGCTTCATTCTCAGTATGAAAAGCAATGTGCTGAGATAAGATCATTCCGGTCAACCCTCAACTCATCTAAGTTTGGAGCTAAAGCTCATAACATATAAGTAAGTATTATTTCAATCTTAATCAATCTGAAGATTTTTTAAGATTTATTTATTTCAACACTTAATTATAAGTTGTAAGGTGTCATTTCTTTTAAAGCTAGGTGATTATTTTTGTCTAATTAAACCATTCTTTTAATGTCCTTAACTAATGATTGTTTAGAATGTTGCAAGTCTAGTTCACGTTCAATTCCATTATTGCCTTGCGGCTTTTCCTGTTGTAATTCTAAGATAACTCTTAAAATATTAAGTGTATAGCAAAATCTTTAGTTTTGAAAGTTTGTTCATTCTATGTGTGATAATTGTGTGTATTAAATTGTTTTGAAAAGAGGAATTATACTTGTTATAACTGCAACACATGCTATATCTTAAAAAAGTATCTGAAGTGCTGTACAATAAATCGTATGCTTTTATCTCTATTATGTAGTAATATTTCAATAATTCTTCTAGGTCAAAATGGCTCGGTATTCTATGGAACCAGATAATGCTACAAAGTGTAAGTTAAGTTCTGTCATCCAATGATCAATCTAGATTAATGATTGTATAGTTTCAGTAATGTTATATCATAGAGGAAGTTAACATGTTATAAGCATATAAAAGAATCCAGACTACAGAAGTAGTGTACTGATTTTTCTGTAGTCTGGATTTTTTTTTATTGCTGCAGTCTTAGAAAAAAAATTTGTTACCCGGTTCAAGTCCAAAATTTTGTTCTCAGCTTTGACTTCTGCCATTCATTAAGGATTAAGCATGGTTCAATATATTTATTGTAGATAAGCTCAAGTTATTGTCACCATTCTAATTGATTACTTCCCCTGATATTTAAGGTGGTGATATTGCTTTTCACAACAGAACAGGGTGTCCCCTCCAAACTGGCAATAAAGTGCCAGTATGTGTGTATCGTGGTCATGCCAAGAAGTGTGCCAAGGGGCACCCTATTCTGATGGGATACCCTTTTTTTTAATATATTTAATCCAGCTTAATGCGGTACTTTTAAAACATTTCTATAAATGCTAGGTGTGTGAAATGGAAATTTGTAGGACTTGAATAACTCATTTTTAGAGAATGTATCATCTTAAACCTTTTTGTTTTATGTCTTCGAGGTGCTTTTAGTGTCAAATAATTTTCCCAATTTAAAGTATTATTTATGTAAACATTTTGCAGTTGTAGAACTCTCTAATTCTTATTTTACCTGATAAATTTATACTGAGTGTGATTTTTTTTTTTTTTTTTTTAAAGTAAACATCATTTAATAAACACTGTACTACCTCAAAATAGAAATTAAATTTAATAGAATAAAATATAGTGTTAAATTGTGATGTTAATCAAATTTATTGTACATTAACACTTATTTGTTTTGCAGCCTGTAAAGCCAGGGGGTCAAACTTAAGAGTTCATTTCAAGGTATGATAACATCTGATTTTTTTATAGCTTTTTTTTTCTGCCTGTACTATTTGTTCAGATCGTATCATGATTTATTACATATTTTAATTTTTAATCAATAAATACCATTATATTTTGTGTAATTTAAGTATTGCAAGATAAGGGCTAGGTTTTATAAAACTTTGTGACATTGACATAATTCATGTGTAGTCTTGGCTTTTAAGGAGAATGTACAATATATGGAATAGTTAGCGTGTTTTAATAAGTTTTGTATTTCATTAATTTGATTTTTTTAGTATGTACCTAAGCCTTTTTTGTAGGAATTCCTATTTTAGAGTATTTTTTAATTGCTGTTAAAAGGGCTTTTTGTAATTCTTAAAAAAAAAAGCATGGAAAGCATCAAATAGAAATAGTTAAAAAAATTTCTGAATTTTTAACAGTTGGGTGTTATGAAATGTAAATCTCTTAAAGGTCTTCAAGATCTGTATTAATCATTTATAATTAGATGTGAAATTAAACCAGAAACAAACTATGAATAGTTCTTTTGTGTTGTAAAAGTGTTTGTATTTAAATATATCATTCATACTCAAAAATTATATTTTCATTTTAAGTGCATTACAATGATGGAAACCATTGGTTGGAATTCTGGCCAAATAATGCCTAACTTTTTCCATCTATAACCATGCTTAATAATTCAGGTTTTAAATACCCGTCAAGTATGAGGTAAGGAAAAGGGGGATCTATGTGGATCAGTAATAACTATAGAAGTAATCAGTATTATATGAACAAAAATTGAGTTGTAAATGGGAAATGATTGAGATAATGAGTGAAATAATTCCTTTGTATTGAAGCAGTTAAGGCCTGTTTGTGACGGACCTAATTTTACTTTTTAAAAAAATGTGAAGACTCTTGTGGGCAATCTGTTTTGGAGTTCATTTAAATACCAATTTTTATTTCAGAATACTAGAGAAACTGCTCAGGCTATCAAAAAGATGTCTCTTCGCCGTGCCCAGCGATTCTTAAAAAATGTCGTTGCAAAAAAAGAAATTGTTCCATTCCGTCGATTCAATGGTGGAGTGGGCAGGAAAGCTCAGGTATGTTGTGATAATAGCTAAATAGTTTTTTTCTTATTACTTAACTATTTGTTTTACTGGGAGGAGTATTTATGAGAAGTCATGTTTGGATTTTGAATGCTTTTTTAATCTTGTATGTTCACTTTGTATGTTATAGCTTTAACTATGAAACAAACAATATAGCTGCCAACTCTTGTAAATTTTGTAGCCATTGCTCAACATCTAGAACATTAATGCTATATAAAACACACCATGGCTATCAACTATCTTAAACAGGCTACTCCGGTTACTTTTAGCAAATTCGAGAGTTGTTAATTGTTGTTCTGCATGCATAAAATTTGAAATTTTAATTTCCCCCACCCCATCTGTTTGCATTGTAGGATGCTAATTGTTTGGTTTATTTATATGTTGAAGAAAATAGTAGACATACAGCAAAATATATTCATATTGTAAGATTTTTTAAAGGTACTCATATTTACATATTACAGTACTCATATTTAGAAGCATTAAAACTTTTAAAATCAGTCTATTTCTAGTTGCTTTTCTTTTATTAAATGTGTTGAGTGGCATTGATGTGGTCGTAGAGAAAATTAAAGCAAGCTCAGAAAAGTATTTCCCATATATTTAAATAAAGATGGAAGAGGGATGTGTTTAAGCAAGAATAAAAAATAATTTAAACATGGAAGTTATTTAAAATGTTATTATGAATTTTATGTAAACTTTAGTGTTCCAAATGATGTCTCAAAAAATAAGTCATTCGTTAAATAAGGAGTGATACATTTATTACTGTAAAAATTCTTCTGATAACTAGTTGGTACTCATCAAATTTGATGACTGGGTAGTAAAATGTACTAATACACAAATTATACTGTACACATTGCCAAATGTTGAAAACCATAATATTCAGAATAGATAGATACACTTTAGAATATTACTATTTGAATCCAATAAAAAGAAATGTGGTTACTCAACAGTGCAGATTAACAATTTTCTTTGTTTAATTCTAGCACCTCACAAACATGATTTAAAAATAAAAATGGCAGGGAGAGAGCTAGACAGATTCATCACAATAAACAAATTGGAGTGTTCATACGGCCTCGTGCTTAGTGTCTAAAGCCAGATTTAAACATTTCACTTAGCATGCCTAGAAAGCAATTTTTAATTGTAAATTATTGTTAATTAATAGAAATCTCGGTTACAAAAAACAAATTGGACACATCTATAGATTAAAATCCTTCGTTTGACCAAAATGAAGTAAACTGATGCAGCAGTTTTCTCTCACAGACTGCCCAAAAAATTGGCTCAGCAACTTATCAATATAATATATAAAATCCTTGAAAGGTGTCTAAAACCCATGATAAGCAGATTTTTCAAATATTTTCTCAGAAGTTACGGAAGGACATATTTTTGAAAAATTTTATCTTAATGAGAGGACATGCTTTAAAGTCAAAGGTGGAAAAGTGATAAAATTTTGAGCTTATAATCAATAGGTTTAAAGTGGGTCTCTTGACCGGCAGAGGTAGTCTCAAGCATTCTAAATGAAGTCTTTTAACATAATTAATATTTGGTTTTATCATTATCTAGATGGCAATGTTAGAAACAGTAAATGAGGAAGTTAAATTGACAATTTCATGTCTATTAAAACTTGTACTTTTTTCTAGCATTTGGATTCATTTAGGTGTACATACATAGAATTGCAAATCTGCTGAATACTCAGTTTCTTGAGCACTTGTTGCTTTTGTGATTATTTAAGTGCCAAATAGTCAGGCTTGGTCTGCGACATAAGTAGCAACATTTTAGCATGTGTACCACAAAATTTGTTAGTCTTGGCAAGAATGACTTGTTTATGTAGTGTTTGGCGATATAGAATGTAATGTGTGTTCGATGATAATAGAAATTTAGCTGGCACAGTATCCATGTTCATAAAAGCAATTGGATTTTGATATAAGTGTAATATGTCAGAAATTGTGATATAGGGAAAAAGAATAATCTCCCCCGTGTTATATATGCACATGTGTTTTCTTTTATTTTAAAAATTGTGGCTTCATTCATTTCATGAGTTCTGATGCATTGCAATGTATGCTAGGCTAAATGTAATTCTCTTTGAATTTCAGGCTAAACAATGGGGTACCACTCAAGGCAGGTGGCCCAAGAAAAGTGCTGAATTCTTATTGCAGTTGTTGAGAAATGCCGAGAGTAATGCTGATTTAAAAGGCTTAGATGTTGACAGATTGGTTATTGAACATATTCAAGTCAATAGAGCTCCCAAGATGAGACGAAGGACTTACAGAGCTCACGGCAGAATTAATCGTATGTTCAAATTTTTTAATTTGTATTTAAGAAATTTTATTACTTTAGGCTATTGAGATGTAGCTTAGCATAGTATTTTCAAACATCAGTCATTAAGACGTGAACTACTAATATACTTTCTATGAATGTTTTTTTAAACGAGTTAGTAGATATGGTTTTAGTTTGCAAAACAAAAGTTTGGTTTATCTTTTAGCGCTATGAGAGTAGGAATCTGAACAATGTAGTTGACGTAACTTTTAACATATCCCATGTTGTAAAATCTTCTTTATTTGTCACTTCAAGGGTTTCTTTTTTTTCCCTTCAAAGCTCTATATTAAGGTTTGCTCTAATTACTCACTATGATCCTGTTATAATGTAAATTTATCGAGGTATATATGGAGAAAACCTGATTGTTGCAACCTGTAAAATTGTAATATTATAAGTTGATGTGTTCTGGGGGAAATTATCACATGGTTTGGATCCTAGTACTCAAATATATATATGTGTGTGTGTGTATGTATGTATAAAATGTGTAGGTATGTGGCACCAAAATGATATTTTTACACTCTGAATGGCAGAGACTGCTACTACCAGATGTAAACATTAGTAGCTGTCTGCAATTTGCAACCGCATGTGTGTAGTGACTTGACGATAGCACATAATTTGGTACAATTTAATTGCTGTATTTTACTTGTGAATAATTTTAATAAGTTAAAATAAAGTGTTGAAAGGTAAAGGTAACATTCTGTAAAGTAACATAACATACTGAAAGTAACATGTTACTTTAAGTGGGTTGGGCAAAAGAAAATATTGCTGATCATGCAGTGGCCTTTCTTTCTCTTTTTTTAATTGTGTGGATAAAACACATTTTAAATCATTTTTGAGGGTTCTTAAATGTATATAACTTACTTTTACCTTGAGGTACTGCCTCATTTTTGTTCCATCTCTTGTACTGTTCTTGTCGTTGATTTTCTTTGAGCTATGTATAGAAATTTTGCCTCAATGTATAATTAAAATTTAATGTGAAAGAAAATGTGTCATAAATGAATTACATTGTAAATTTAAATAGCATAGCTTTTATTGAGGTGGAAGTTTTAAAATTAGAACCATGAGCATAGGATTAAATTTGTTTTTGTTTTGAATGTTTTAAATAGGGTGATATTTATTACTTATCTTTGATTTAATTATTTTAGCCTATATGAGCAGTCCTTCTCACATTGAAGTGATCCTTAGCGAAAAAGAGCAAGTGGTCGCCAAGCCCACTGCTGAGGAAGAAGCACCCAAAAAGAAATTGTCCAAGAAAAAGATGGCAAGACAAAAACTGATGCAGAGAGATTAAATTGTACTGAATACTAAATAAAAAAAACTTGCTCCACCGTTCTGTTTTTACAATTGAATTTGTGCGTTAATCAAGTAAAAATGCTGTTTCTTCATTATTTATATACTAGAAGGTAACCCATCATTTTGACGTCATAATGGAAAAAGTATTAAAAAATATCCCGAATTATCTAACAATATTGCATTTAATCGACACCTTGTAAAAGTAAACCCTTTCATTATTATTTATTTAGTTTTTCATGCGATTGGAGTAGTAGACTGCCATCCAGTTTTTCACAGCTCACTACGCGATATGAATACTTGAGCTACTTGATTCATTCACATTCAAGTTTGTTTACTTTTAGAATTCATCGCAAAAGTAAACAGATTTTTAAAAACTGTTAAATATACAGCTAAAAGCATCCAATTTTTTTAGTTCTGAATGTTTTATAGAAAGATAGGCTGAACAAACGTGATTTGATGGAGAAGATATTAGTTTTTAGGTAAGAAAAAAATCCTGATCCACATCTGAAATTGAAATTAAGCCTAACCGGCTGTTTGTTTACTCAGGGCTTCAATTGAAAGATGAGTACAGTCCGGAAGTGTTATACAGAGACAATGGCTATTATATATATAATATTTTAATACATCGAGAACCAGTAATGTTTTTATTTTCTTAGTGTTTGTAATAATGAAAGCTAGTTAAGAAATAAATACTAAAGCAGGTTGCCACAGAGTTCTGCCAACTTGTAATCTGACAAACAACAGAGGACATTAACTCAATTGCACACACTCAATATTATTTCTACTTCCATACATAACTAGACAATTGATTTTCAGGAAAAACCCTGTTCAAAACTGTGGGTATGGTAACTCTGTGGCAAGCAAAAAAAGTTTAAAAGTCTGTGGAAACCAAGAGCAGATTTTGAAATGACATAAATTCAGTCAGTGGCTGCAAGCATGTAAATATATTTATCTCTTTCTTTTGTTTGACCCAATTTACTGAAGATTTGTTACCTGCTTTGTTTTGGTTAATATCATTTTCCTTCCACCATCCTCGTATTATTGCAGTGTGTCTGCTGGTCATGAAAGTCCGATAATGGCCACAATTGTAAAATAGTACCCAAAATACGGGGCTGGTTCTTGTCTTTTTCTGTATGAAAATGTGAGTTACGTATTGAAGCTTTTTTTTTCCTTTTCTTTCTTTTTATGCTTATGAATTGATAAGCAAGTCTCCAATTCCACCAGAATTTCAAACACAGTAATTGTTTTAGTTTGTATATAATCTAATACTTAATTCTTTTTTCCCACAATGGAGGGGGGAATCTTAAGCCCTTCTTTCTGTCATTTAAGTTTTGTTAAGAAATAGTGATATCTATTAATGTCTTCAATATTATGAGGAAACTGTAATACTTTTTGGCCACTTTTATCTCTAGAACTGATTAAATCGATAAAAACTTATTGTTACCAATACATTTCTTCATTGTTTTGTAGTAGGAATGAATGAAGAAATGATAAGTGAATTCTCGTAAAATTATTTTGAATATTGTCTTCATATGAACATGCTAGTATCGTTAAAAAATGTACGTGTGAGGAATCTCCAATGGCTGCTGCATAAGGTCTCAGTATCTCGTCTGCATACCTTCGGGCCGTCAAAGTACCAATCCGAATGATTTATTGTATTATCATTTTAGGATATCTGCCTTCTTAAGCTTCACAGGCCTCATAGTCCTCCTATATTTTCTCCATTTGGCAGATATTCTCCTATATTTTCACACCAATTCCTATATTTCCTATATTTTTTTTACATATACTGTTAGACGCTATCGAAAAATTAAAAAATTCATACCTCCACAAAACATCTAAAAAGTGGAAGATCGTTTATGATTTAACTCACTAAATGGCTGCACTGATGGATATGTTTGAATGCTGTGAGCTTTGAGCCATTTTTTTCCTCCCCATCTCCTCTTATTCAACAGCAAGTTTTGATTTAGAAAAGTTGTCCATTATTGGAGTTAAGCCTAAAACCATGCTGCAAGCACATTGCGACACCAAGATTTTGGAATGAAGACCGTAACCAAATTGTTAGTCATTTCCTGTGTACTTTTGAACTGGGTCACGCTACAGCAGATACTTTGAAAGACAAATATTTTTGACACTTGCACTTGATAAGTTACCAGTTAACAAATTGTTAGCCCTAAGCTCTGATGGACCACCTGTTAACCAAAAATACCTTGAAGAAATTGACAAAGGACTTAAAGATAGAGATTGTCTGCCTCTTATCAGAGTAGGTTCTTGTAACTTGCATATTGTGCACGATTCTTTTAAGCATGCAATGACTCATGCAGCAAATCACTGGAACATTGAAGATTTTTTGGATACTGTATTTAAATTTCTACATAAATATCCAGCTCGCAAAGATTTCCGAGGTGTCCAAATCGAAGTTGGGACTGAGGAAGAAATGATAATAAGATTTGTGAGTAATAGGTGGCTGATACTGATACCAGTCATTACTAGGATTATCAACCAGTGGGAAGCATATATTTCTTAAAATTCATACCAGAAAGTAAAATTAAGAGCCCGTTGCAATCCCACTCATATCAATTCTTGAGATCTGTTCTTATTGATTCTTCTACTTTGACTCGTTTACATTTTCTGAAATCGGTAGGCGAAAGTTTTTTGAAAACTATGCAAGTAGAAGAACCGTTGATTCATATTCTTTATGATGAACTTCGCAAGTTAATAAAAAGTCTTTTAACAAGGGTTGTAAAGCCTGAGAAAACGCAAGAGAAATCTATATCCAGACTGCTTTCTCTTGACCTGAAAAATTCTGATAATGTACTACAAGGAGAAAAGATTTCTGTTGGTTTTCTTGCCAAAAAAGAAGCTTAGAAACTTAAAGAAAAAGGTAGGAAATATTTTTATTTGGAAGCAAAAAATTTCATCATTGCTGTTATTGATTATTTATTAAAACACCTTCCTTTAAACAATGTATTGCTGAAAAATATTCACATTTTATATCCATATGTCAATCATGAACAGCGTTCGTTACGATGCTTGACAAAAGTTGCCGAACAGATGCCTGCTGTAATTAAGAAAGAGGATATCGATAAAGTATGTGAAGAGTGGAAAATTTATATGAATGAGGAAACAGATGATGATTTAGTCAATATAGAAAATCCCTCAGGTTGGACTAAATGAATTGATGATTACTGGTCGACTAAACTACAAATGAGAAATAATTTTGGCAGTGTCAAATATCCTTACCTCACTAAACTTATTAAAGCAGTATTGAGTATATATCATGGACAGGCTGATGTTGAACGTGGTTTTTCTGTAAATTGTCGCTATGTGACAACTTCTCGTGCTTCTTTGAACGAAAAGACAACAGTCTTCGTACAGTTGAGGCAGAAATCAGAAGCAGAGGCGGTGATGTAACAAAAATTCCCGTCTCTCCCAAGATGTTAAAATATTTTAGAGAAGCCCACAAGATGTATAAAGAATATTTAGAAAAAAATAAAAAGGAAGAAGAAAGAGAGGCTTTAAATTCAAAAAGGAAATGTGATGATGAATTGAAAAATTTAGAAGTGATGAAAAAACATTTATAAAAAGCAGTGGATTCTAGTCATTCTTTAATTGGGGAAGCTAATACAAGACTATCAAAAGCAGTTCAGAATAATAATATAGCAGAAGTATGCTCTGCACAAGCCCTTCTACAGTCAGGGCACAAAATGCTTACTGAAAAGGGAGAAGAACTCAAAAAAGTTGAACTGCAAATTAATATGTTGGCAAAAAAAGTTAAAAAATAATTTATTTATTTTTTAACATCTGGAATATTGGCATATGTCCATTCAGCAAGCATGTAGTACATTATTAAACTTCTGTTTATAAATTGTTTTGCATTTATTAAATATAGATTATTTTACTGGCACCCAATGACTTCACACATTGTAGAATTGTGCTGATAATGGTACTCAGTTTTGTTTGTGTACATGCACTTCAACAAACTATTTTCTACCTAATTCCTATATTTTTTTCTTTTAAACTCCTATATTTTTTTTCTTCCCTTGCTATGACCCCTGCTGCAATAGATGTATAATCTTCTTAAAATCTAGAGGGACGCCAGTCGAATACTTTTAATTATCAGGTCAGAAAATCAATAGACAGAACCCTATACTTTGATAGGATTTTGAATTTCTATTTTATGTTTCAAAATAAAAGGCGGATATTTTGGAAAACATTGCGTTTGGTCATCATCCTTGAAAAGCTGTTTTAAACTTCAGTCTCATTTGACGGTCCGTTGTATTTTGAGTGAAGATGTGGGAAGCCCTCCAGACGAAATTAAGAATTTGTTGGACATTGCGAGGTGTGTCGTTACAGCCTCGCGATAGTGAGCCGGGTTTTTTTAAATTTTGAATCAAGGTCAATGTACTTCATTTCGCGAGGGAACTATAAGCAGTTCTAGCTTTAAACCTCGAACGGTAAGGTTAAATAAAACAAGTATGGGTTTCTAACATAACGAGGCAACCGAAAAAGGGGTGAGAAAAACACGCAGTATCTACATAGATCAGTAGAGACTGTCCAGGTAGATGAGCGGGAAAAACCGTTACCACATGATGTTTGTGGCAAAACGATAACGAAAATTTACCTTGATGATAAAAGCCGTACAGCACTTTTTTTTTTTTTTAAACATCCGTGGAGAGATTACAATAAAAATAAAAATGCTTTAAATACTATTACAAACTGTGTATGGGATTTGGAACATACTGCCGCCATCTATTGGCGGGGAGGAGAGCCAAAAACGGGATCTTCCATATGGAGGAAAATAACACATAAAACCAAAGAAAATGAGTTAATAATTAAATAATAACGGGTAAATTTGGATATTAAGAGTGGCGAGGAGAGAAGAAGGGTCTGTTGACCCTTCTTCTCTTCTCTTCAAGACGCGAGTTCGAAAGGTGGACAGGAGCAAGGATATTTTTAATAAAAATTAAAAACGAAGTAAGAAATTTTTGCGCACTGTCGTATTAGTGATTCTGCTGCTTATTAAACCCGAGAGTTTTATATAAAGGTACTACGTAAGGAGCGGCTCCAGTCCAGAGTTTTTTTTTATGGGGGGGGCAGCAAAGTCGGCTCTTAGGGTTATATATATATATATATATATATATATATATATATAAGAAATAAGTGTCTCTTATGAAATTTAAACTCATTTAGCATTAGGTCTACGATTATATAATTTTAGGCTTTGAAAAAAAAAAACTCTCCTTGGCTCCAATGCTACGTGATACGAATCAAATCGTCCTACAATAAGGGGAGAACAAAAACTTTGGCTCTGGTTTACGTACGATGTTGTATCATCCAAGTATAGCTTTCTGTTCTGGAATCGCCCATTTCTTCCTTTAACAGGACTTCTACCCTGTTATTGGCGAGAGTATTATTGATCCTGTCAAAAGCAACAATTCATGCTGTAGCAATAAACCAAGATCTTGTCAAATAAGTATTTTAGGATTATTATAGACGCTGCTTAGTCTGAAATTCTTTCTGATTTGATTTTTTAAGCAGGGATTCGCAGTATATCAATAAGACGCTCCTGATATCAAGTCCTGAATTCTTCAAGTCTTTTAAAGGTCAAAATTTCTAGCTCCGCAGCAAAATATATAGTGGCCGGTAATTGACTCTGTATTTCATCAGCTTCGTTCTGTAATTTGAGTCGAGTAGTGACCTCAGCAAAATTTTCATCCCTAACTTGTTTATCATCTCCGATCTTGTGATCGATCAGGTGATACACGAGTAGAAGGGCTTTTGATGCAGACGTTGCCTTGAAGTTCAGGAAAAGTTTTTCTCGATTGTCAGTGGTGGACGGAAATAGACATTTTTTAAAGATTTTGGCGAGAATGAAATTGTTTATGACTTCCTTATTTTTGTATAAGATGACGTGCGTCTTCGAGTACTGACGTACCGTTTGTGATGGTGTTATTGGCCTTATTGGATTCGCTCGGCTCAAAGTTAACCTATGTTCCCGATGATGGCCGACTTGGATGGAAAGGTCAAAGAGTTTTTGTGAAAGAAACGCCCGTTATATTTTAAAATTGGAATGATTCGGAATACCGTGTTTTAAATGCAAATAATTCCTTTCGTTAGACGACATTTCTATAATAAATAAGATGGCAGAATCAAAAATGTCTTTCTCTATCACGAAGTGCAATTAAAAAAAAAAAATTCTGTCCAAGTCTGTAATCATTGATCCAATAAGGCTACACCTGGCAGTCATAAATGTTATGAACGATTTTAGAAAGGCAAGGGCGTCTCTCTTTACAGCTTGATTTTCCAGCCGGAAGTATATATGTTACAGTAGCGTAGCGAGCGGGGGGCAAGGGGGTCTATCATGCCCCAGGCGCCAAATGGTCCTCTCCACTAATTATATATACAGTGGAGTCCCGATAATCCGAAATGATTGGGACCAGACCCTTTTCGGATTAAGTGAAATCTTTCTAAAAATAAATTTAAATTACATAATAACGTGTGATTACATAAATATTACACATTACGTGTGATTACACAGTTTATTTTATTAGGTCTGTCTAAACATAGCCAAATCTCGGGGCGAAATGGGTGATAAGAGAGCGGAACTCTGCCTAGTACAATACAGCAGAGTGAAAGTTGTTCTAACAATACGTCACAGTGTTCGACAGTTAGATTTTAGACGATCAGCAGATTGTTGAAATGGTTTTGAAAGAACCTGTCAACTTCTCAGACGAGAGTGAAGGTGATGCAGACGGTGACAGCGAACAGTAGGTATCCCAGTCAGACAACGCGGCTGCATTTGATGTAGCGCTACCCTACGCAGAGCGTTGGCGTAATTTGGTTTCAAGGGAGAAGTATTCTTCTCTTAGACAAAAAAAATTAACAGATTTTTTTCAAACCAATGCAGTTCTGTAATAATTAGTTCAGTGCATTGTCTAACTTTGAATTTTCTTGTAATTTTCAGAAATATACTTTATATTACTTAGTATCACTATGGTTTTATTGTAACCTTAGTTCTTTTTGGTTTTTGGTTTCGGATTAAGCGGACTTTCGGATTATCGGGACTCAACTGCATTATATTACTATGTTTTTCGGAAAGGGGGGGGGGGGCGTCAAAAAGTATATCGTCCCTCGGGCGCCGGTTATGCTCGCTACGTCACTGATATGTTATGCGCTTTTCTGTAAATTTGTGTGTCCAAATGAAATACTTGTGGCAACAATGAATGCAATGAAACTTGAACAGTTTTCCATCTAACTTATTCATTCAATACTGATGCTCTGATTCCGGCCGCTGAAGCAGAGTTAATGGGGTCGTTGAATTTGGACTAGGTCAGTGGTCGGCAAACTCATTAGTCAACAGAGCCAAATATCAACAGTACAACGACTGAAATTTCTTTTTAGAGCCAATTTTTTTAAATTTAAGCTATATAGGTAGGTACATTGTTATTAACTTAATTAGGATACTCCAAAGCTGGCTTTTGTTAAAAACATCCTAAATCTGATTCGGTTACGTTCGCTGAGGTCGACCCCTTTCAACTCTCCCACCCGCACTCGTCTTGTATACTTATTTCGTCTATCTCCTTTCTTTCATCCTCTCTATATGTCCAAATCCTCTCAACATACCTTTCTGAATCCTCGACACTAGATCTTCTTTCACTCCATAACGCTCCCTAAAATTAACTTAATAAACTTTACTTAAAGTTTTAAGCCATAGTAAAACTATAGGTGCGTTGAATAAAACTTGATATCATACTTAATAACGATATTATTAATCGATAAAATTAAATTGTAAGGTATCCATAAAATTAAATCATGACAACGACAAACAAACAGTAATGGCAACAATGGCCTTGCATCTCCTTGGAAAGTTTGGGTAAGTCGCTGTTTGTATATTTTTGTTTTTAATTTTAGGCACGATTCCAGGTTCTAATCAGTAAGACTTCTCAATTTACTCTTGATGAGGTTTATGCTTGAAAACGATTGTTCGTATGAATTTATCGACCCAAATAAGGAAATAACAGCAAACGCTAGTTTTTTCATCTTATTATATGTGTAATCAATTTTCTGTGTCAATAGATGGCAGCATGTTACAGACCGCAAAAAAGAATAAGCGCATGTGCAATGCGATACTGTAGACAGAGAGAGAGAGAGATGTAAAATGCGTGGTGTCGCACGTTTTAAGGCGAGCCGCTAAATATGTTTCAAATAAAACCTTTCGTTTTGTTTATTAAAGTATAGCTATTTTATCTACCACTCTCCAGCAATCAGAAGTTAGCTTTGAAGCAAAGAGCTAACATATGTATGAGTCAGGAATACTATTCCAGTTGTTAAAAATCAACGTATCTTCTTTCTCCAGGTTTCTTAAAGCAGACCACTTGTGCTATGAACTAAGTTCGAATTTGTTTTTCTCCAATACTAGGTGGCCCGTGAGACCCTTTCGCATGCGATTCAATTACGATAAATTTTAGAGCGGGGTTGGTGGTTTGTAGTAGGATGAAAGAAGAACCGGTTCATTTGTAGCGATTGTTTATTTGTCAAATAACAGTGGCGCGTAAGGATAACACAAAACCAATTACAAAACGCCTTTGGCCACACTATTGGAGGTGAAGCATAAGACAAAAAAGCTTCACAATTCTTTGTTTTTCAAATCAATTGCATTTCAAAGTTAGTTGCCAATGTCAATATTAAAGGGAGGAAAATTTAATCCTGTTACAGTAGCATTAAGAGGTTTTTTGAGAAATGCTAACGTCGCTTTCCTGTTTCTGACTTCCTGAAACCTGTTGAGAAAAGCTTCCCTCGTATTTAAAAGCATTGTTTTCAAATAGCAAATATCAATATCAGAATTATTTTCTTGGCGATGTTTCAATAGGCTTGGGAAGTGAATCAAAGTTGATTTATCAAAATTTTGAGCAAAAAGAGATGATTCGTTTTCGAATGAAATAACTTCTTCTAACATCGAAAAAAGTGTGTTTCCTTTCCCCTGTAGTTTACGATTAAGCTGATATACGGACTCGTAGATGAGACGTAACGTCTACCATGAAATTAATTTTTTGGATCCACTTATCGTTTGTTAGTTCTGGATAGTGTGACACCCTTCTCGAGGAGAATTGCTTTAATTTCTGTTTTTAAGGAAGCGAAATGTTTCAAAAAGTTTCCTCCTGATTACCTTGTTATGCAGCAGAAGATCTGCGTACTCACTCTCCATTCCACCTAAAAATTCTTTTAACTGTCGGTGATTAAGAGCTTTAGTTATAATGGAGTTGATAATCTTAATCACCCATTCCATAACTTTGCAAATTTTTCTGGAAATGTCTGCGCACAAAGCACTTATTGAGGAATGATGCAATGGTAAGTAAGTATCTCGTGATTAATTTTTCCTCTCAAAATAGCAACAAACCCGTTTCTTACGCCTGTCATACTTTTCGCCCCGTCTGTTGAAATTGAGACAATTTTACAGAGTTGACTATGATGTTTTTCAGTGCACTCCATTACAGCATTTTCTATATCCTCTCCACGTGTTTGACCTTTGAGTGGCAATAATCCTAAATGTTCTTCTTTAGGACCTGTAGATGAACTAAATCGTACAAAAAGTGAAACTTGTGCTGTACCATTTATGTCACAAGACTCGTCAACTGCTATTGATAAAGATGAAACCAACTGAAGATCTTCGACTTGCTGGTTGGTTAAACAGCTCATATTCAAAATATTAGAATAATTACATTTTTTTACAAATTGAAAATATCATTTGGTAATTTAATGTCTTTTAATGCAAATATGCAAACGATATTTTTATTAAGAACTTATTGTTGATTAAACTTATTTATTATTTTAAAATTAATATCATTTTTGAAAAGATTAATTGAAAAAAAAATTATTTTGAAAAGTCAAAATATTAGAATATTTATTCAAGTGGTGCAAAATATTAGAATATTTCACATTAATTCTCCTTTAATTATCACAAATTCATAACTGGTGGCATCATTGATTAAATTCAGACGATTTTATTTAAAATCAGTATTCTTTTTGCAGTTTGTTTGCTTTTTCGTCTTAAAATGGGTCGTGTGAGTGATATTCCTGAATCTATTAAACTTCGTATGGTTGATTTGTATCGGCACGGTAAAAATCAATGTTATATAGCGAATTATTTACATTGTTCGCAATCAAGCTTTAGTAAAATACTAACACAATATTCAAAAAATGGAAAATTACAAAATAATCGCCGAAATGGCGGCCGAAAACCAAAAACATCTGCTAGAGATGACAGGAAACTGAAGCGTATAGTTAAGAAAAACCGTTTTCTTAACTATACGCTTGTGCTAAGTGTGCGATTCTTGCACCGAAAATGGAAAGAAGAAGGAGTTGAAGTTTCTAAATCGACAACATTAAGACGTCTCCATAAATTTAAGTTTGAATCTCGTGTACCGAAAACAAAACCTCTCATGACTGCAAAACAAAAGCGTATAAGATTTAATTGGTGTAAATCAAGACGTTTATGGAGCGAAGAAGATTGGAAAAAAATATTATTTAGTGATGAAAGTATGTTTTGTGTTTCATATGGTAATTTAGGTATTCGAGTTTGTAGAATGAAGCAAGAAGCATTTGATAAAGAATGCCTTAAACGTTCGGTAATATTTGCTGCTAGTGTCATGGTTTGGGGTTGCATGAGCGCAGAAGGACCTGGAAAGTTATGCATAGTCTACGAAAAGGTTAACTCTCAGATATATCAAGAAATTTTGGAATATTACATGATTCCATCATCAGAAGATTTATTTGAAGATGATTTCATCTTTCAACAAGATTTAGCGTCACCACATACCTCGGTGTCATTAGAATTGGTTCCATCAACGTAAAATTAAGGTACTTCCTTGGCCACCAAACTCACCAGACATTAATCCCATCGAAAACTTATGGGGTATAATGAAGAAAAACTCCAAGAAAATTCTCCTTAAAGTAAAACTGAGTTAGTGGCACATATAAAGTCTATTTGGGCTAATATTGATAGAAATGTTTGTAAACACCTTGTATATAGTATGTAAGATCGATTGTACGCTGTTCTTAAAGCTAAAGGGGATGCTACAAAATATTAATTACCATTTACTTCATATTCATAAGGTAATATTTTTGCGTAAAATAAAATATTCTAATATTTTGAACCAATCTAAATTTTATTCTAATATTTTGATGTGTTTCAGAAAGCTGTTGTATACCTAATTTATTGTATTTTATATTTTGTAAATGTTAAAATCTTATCTAAACATTCCAGATTTAATTTATAAGAAACTTAACTGCATTTACTTAGTATCAAAAATAAATAAATGGAAAATAATTTCTTTCTTATTACTTTTTCTCAATTATTCTAATATTTTGAATCTGAGCTGTATTCGAAGACATTTTGACTAGTCTAGTCTTTCCTGTGGGAACACGCGCTCGGGAGTAATACACTGTAGAACACGATGCAAAGATATGACTTGACGAAACGCGTTGACATTTAATCTTTCTGGAGACGTTTTCCGATTAAGTCGCTTCAGAGCACTCGCCTAAAGATAAAGACACAGAAACAGCAACTAAGCATGTAAAAATGGAAATGAGAACACCAGTTTCAATCGCACTGTACGTGCCACACTCAAGGGGCCAAAGAGCCGCAGTTTACCGACCACTGGACTAGGTGATGGTGAGGCTGGACCTATTGGTGGGGACTGGCCGTGCGGAGATATAATTATCATCTTCCGTATAAGCTACTCGCCGAGGACGGATTATATTTCTTTGAATTATTAATTCAATATATTTTATTTAGCGCATATGGATGGCAACCTCCCGTAAGCTCCTTTTCGAGTCAAGTAACCCACTTTCAAGAATTTCAACAGCCTTCTTCTGGATTAACATGAACTGAATTAATTTTTCCATGGCGTCTGGATTAACACTATGTGCGTGCATCTTCGTATGATATACACATGCACGCACGTATTATTTCAATGGCAGGGATCGACATAGCAAATGATGCCTTCCGGTTTGAATCCCTACCACTATTATTGAGACCGATCACCCTCAGGTTGGGGTCGGAATGGGAGCTTGCACCTTCTTCCCACACATGGAGAGACTTTAACGTACCCGGAGTAGACACGAGAACATCGAGTGGCGCTCGTCGGGACTTCAACCGAGCATCCTCAGTACCGAATCCTGGAGCGCCGCCTATTTGGTTGCACCGGACCCACACGTATCATCTATATACACTCAAGAGCCAAAACATTATGACCACCTGTCAATAACGAGTTGGCCCACCTTTGGCGCGCAACACAGCTTCAACCCGCCTTGGCGTGGATGCCACAAGTCCTTGGTAGATGGCCGGAGACAGATTGTACCAGATGTTTGAGCAACGGTCACGCAAATCCGAGATATTGCGAATTGGTGGTCTTTGAACTCTGAGCTGCCGTCCCATGACATCCCAAATGTGCTCTATCGGATTGAGATCCGGTGAGTTAGGCGGCCAGGACATTAACTGGAATTCAGCATCATGTTCCTGGAACCACTCCAACACAATTTTAGCCTTGTGACACGGGGCGTTGTCCTGTTGGAACATTCCATATCCAGCTGGAAAAACAGAGGCCATGTAAGGGTGCAACTGGTCCGCATTGATGTTCAGATACCCTGTAGCATTCATGGTCTGCTGTACCACAACCACGGGTCCCAGAGACGCCCAAGAGAACGTCCCCTAAAGCATAATACCGCCACCACCGGCCTGTGTATGACCTACTGTACATTGAGGGAGCAACAGTTCGCCTAGAAGACGGCGTATCCTGACACGGCCATCGGCGTGATGAATGACAAACCGTGATTCATCTGACCAGGCAACTCATCCACTGATCCATGGACCAGTCGCGATGTTCCCGGGCCCAGCGCAGGCGCAGTTGGCGATGACGCTTGGTCAGCAAAGGCACACGAGTGGGACGTTTGCTGCGTAGCCCCATATCCAACAGTGTCCGCTGAACAGTGTGCTGCGATACTATTCTACTTGGCCCTGCATTGTTTTGGGCTGTCAGCTGAGCCACTGTCTGGCTCCGGTTTTGCTTCACCATGCGAGACAGTCTCCGACGACCTTTTTCTTTGATAGCGTGTGGACGTCCAACACCATGTCGTCTACTGCTGGTTTCACCGTCATTCATCCACTTTGCATAAGTACTAACAACTGTAGGTCGCGAACAACCCACGAGTCGTGCAATTTCGGAAATACTTGTTCCGAGCCTTCGAGCCATTACAATCTGCCCTCTATCAAAGTCGCTTAGATCCGCAGCCTTTCCCATCACACACAGTAAGTGAAAGAATGATTCTTCAGACTCTCCAGCAGCAGTTAAATACCACTTCCACCTGATCACGTGTCTTCCACGTCATCCAGGCGAATTCATTGCAAAATGTAGGGGTGGTCATAATGTTTTGGCTCTTGAGTGTATATATGAAACAGTTCCATAAATGACTGACTGACTGACAGACGACCAACGCACAGACCAAACCACTGGACATAAAGGGCTGACATTTTGCATGGCGATTCTTCTTATAGTGTAGGGGTGCACTAAGAGAGATTTTTGAAAAGTTCTTACATTTTTTAAAATTAAATTTTTGAGCTGTTTTAGCAACATTTTTTAAGTTTGCATTTAAAATAATAAGTTGAGAGTTATTAAATTTATATCGCGAGAAAGATCCTAAAAATTTCTTTAAAATGAAATCTTTTTCGAATCTGTACCTCCATTTTCTGATGTTTGGTGAATTTTTAAAGATTCATTTTTAGAATTTAATTTATGAAATGCCGATCACGTGGTTTCTTTTTCTGGTACTTTAAATTAATTTATCGTCACGTGCATGACAACGAAATAGACAAAAAAAATAATTTTTTTTTTCTTGCTAATGCGGCAGACGATTGGACATTATCCAAAAAAATATTGAAATACGATAAAAGATATGTTCCTCAAACTGTACTGTATTAACTGTACTATATTCTTTAGTATGTTCTATTAGATTTAATTTGAATAGTTTCTTCTACATTCTTTTATCTATAAAAATATCCGTTGCGATTTTTTTTATAAATATATTTTTTCTTTTTTTTTTTACATCAATTGTATACATTGATCGTTGTATTTATTATAAATATATTTATACATATTTTTGGCATTAATTGCATACATTGACAGTGGTATTTAATTCGATTTTACTCCGCAGCGAAGTACGGGTTTTCATCTAGTTCATGTATATGTGTGGTTTTAAGTGCCGGTTGGGTTTTAATTATGACCGGTGTTTTTCGTGTGGATACGCCGTGGCGTATATATTATATTCGTGATACCGTAGTCGACTTTGGCGCAGACGGAGATATGATCTAGTTTCCTTAATCTTAAAAATCGTAATTGTAGCATTTCCCCCCCCCCCTTATTATTATTAAAAACTGTTCTTAAAACATGACCTTTCTGAGAAGGAGCCGTCGGAAACAATCCTTATGTCGGATTGTAGACGTAAACGGGTGTTAATTTGCTGATCGTTCCAACTGATTTCTCCATTTTTCTATCTGCAAGTCGTACTTCCGCACTTTGTAGGAAGTTTCGAAAAATGTGGGTACAAAACATGTTTTTTTCTCAGCCAAACTTTTGAATGTGAATTGTCAATTTACAAACCAAATTTTATAGGAATCGTTACATTATTTAATCCACCATTCATTCAGCCTAAAATCCTTTCATCATAAATTTTGTTCGAGATGCAAACGTTAAAAAATGGAGTCCTTTGTTACTTTACCTTGAGTGATGACAGACTGTATCTGCATTCTGAAAAAACCAGTTAATTAACTGGTGAATTAATTAATTAATATAGAAACGAAACGTTTTAAACGATATCTTCATGTCTTAGGGCCGAATTCAGGCTTCAAAATTCACAAATTAGCGATCTGTCAGAAAACGATTTCTGGAATGCGCACACTTTAAGTGGTAATTAATTAGTTAATTAATTCTTCACTATAAGATTCCAGAATTGAGGAAAATTTCATCGCTTTTGAATAATTTATTGCAGGTTGTATAGCAGATGCGTCCCTTGTTTAATTTGTCTGCCATAACTCTCTACTATTTTATTTTTTTCTGCTCCCTGTTGAAGCGTCGTAATATCTTCCTGCGAATAAATAACCTTCTCGTGGATTCTGGTAAATGTTTCTTTCCATGGCGTTTTGGTTTTTGACCCGTTTTAAATCTCTGTATGGCATCTACACTCATCGGTTACGCTATAACCTGCGTGGAAAGTGCGCAAAACTATACATGTGTATAGTTTTGCTGTACGCGGCATGTCATATCTCAACTTGTGCATGAACGAACAGCAAAACGTTTGTAGTTAAACGCAGAGATTACTAAATTATCCAACCAAGTACCCACAGATCCGTTCAGTCGGAAAAAATCTCGCGTAGACTCAATTTATTTATTTATTTATTTTTCTTTTTTTTTGGGGGGGGGGGGGTGTTGTTGGAGTAGCTTCTGCTGCAGACCCGTCAGTAGAGAAAAGAAGCTCAGGAGATTTGTCGTGCACGGTAGCCACGCAAAATAGTGCGAAACGATACAGATTACGTGAAAAAGAGGAAACATTGATTTTAAGGCAGCTGCACGCACATCACCTCTTGCATTTTTCGCCCGTTTTTTGGACTTTGTCGTTTTTTTCGAGTATTTTGGACTTAGAATTATTTCGGGACTTTGAAATATTTTCGCGTTTTTTGGGACTTTGTCGTTTTTTCGAGTATTTTGGACTTAGAATTATTTTCGACTTTTCTGGACTTTGATTATTTTCGGGACTTTGATTATTTTAAGGAATTTGATTAGCAAAATATTACACTCTTAGACAAAAAAAAAAGAAAAGACGCACCAAGAAGGAGTTATCCGAATGGGACGAAAATCGGTAGATGTGATGTACATGAAGAGAAAAACAAATGATTACAATTCGAGAAAAATTGGATAATTTAGTCAAGAGAAAGTAGCTTCACAAAGTGAAAAAGTCAATAACGCGTTGGTCCACCTCTGGTCCTTATGCAAGCAGTTATTCGGCTTGGCACTGATTGATAGATGTGGCGGATGTACTCCTGCGGGATATCGTGCCAAATTCTGTCCAACTGGGGCGTTAGATCGTCGAAATCCCGAGCTGGTTGGAGGGCCCTGCCCATAAAGCTACAAACGTGCTCAATGGGGGAGAGATCCGGCGACCTTGCTGGCCAAGGCAGCGTTGGGCAAGCACGAAGACAAGCAGTAGAAACTCTCTCCGTGTGCGAGCGGGCATTGTTTTGCTGAAATATAAGCCGAAGATGGCGCGATATGAAGGGCAACACAACGGGGCGTAGAATATCGTCGAGGTACCGCCGTGCTGTAAGGGTGCCGCGGATGACAACCAAAGGGGGTCCTGCTATGAAATGAAATGGCACCCCAGACCATCACTCCTGGTTGTCGGCCCGTGTGACGGAAGACAGTCAGGTTGGTATCCCACCGCTGTCCGGGTCGTCTCCAGACACGTATTCGCTGGTCATCGGGGCTCATTTCGAAGCGGGACACATCACTGAAGACAGTTCTACTCCAGTCAGTGACATTCCAGGTCGAATGTGCCAGACACCACTGCAAACGGCCTTGTCGGTGTACAGAGGTCAATGGTAATCGGCGCAAGGGGCGCCGTGAGCTCAGCTCTCTTTCTCTGAGCCGCCTATAAATGGTCCTTACGGTCACTGAAGCAATATTAGAACTGAAAATAATTAGGTGATAGCTCATCGATAAAATGATGTTTGGTTGGTTGGGAGCACCACAGTCCGATTTTTTGCCACCCAAAGGCCAAATGAGTCCGGAACCGATTCCGAACGGCCACAAAAAACCAAGGGGGTGGAATGGGGGGGGGGAGACAGCCGTTCGGCGTTTCAAATAACTAAACTATTATAATCAATACAAACATATTTAATGAATGATGCGTGACTGTCCGTCGAATTGATTGAAGGCTGCATTTTTCCACACACACTTTAATAAACAAAGTCTATTTACAAACATTTGAATACATAGTAATGTATCGAGAGACATAAGGGGAAAAAAAGCTTCCGCTTTGGTTTACTTCTAGCAGTCTCGTTCCCACCGAGCAGCGCTAAAACAAAAGAGACGCGCCGCCTAACGGGAAAAGAAATTTCAAATTCTTAACAATGAATATTACTTATTTACAAAAATTATTATTTACAAGGCTACGTCGTTAAATATTACATAAGCAGTCGTCTGCTGCTATCAAACAAAATGCGTCATCGATCTTCCATCGTCCCTCCGCTGACTGAGGTTGCTAGATCTCTTCTTCTTTGGTAAGGCTGAAGCGGCGCAGACGGGTGATAGTGTCACCTTCTGGCGTATTCAGGTACCACAGTCCGATGTAGGCTCAATCACTACATTCGGCACTCGGCTGGCCCTCCAGACGATACTGCAAATATACAAAACAACAGAGAACAGCAACACTGAAAAAGTACAAAATTATCTGAAAAGAAACAAATGTTTGGAACACATAGAGCTTCTTATCGTCTTAGCTCTAAAAATGAAAAATGAGTCAGTTCGTCTTAAATCGTCATTTTCGTCCATTCGTCTTTAATCTTCATTTCGTCAATTCGTCTTTAATCTTCATTTTCGTATTACATATTATTCTCGTCTTCAAAACTACTCAATCTTTTCGTCCTTAAAATGCAGTCTTTTCGTCTTTAAAAATGCACAGTCTATCATTTTCTTTTTGAGAAGATACACTGTTTTTTGCATTAATATTTTGGCATGATATACCATGATTTTAGAAATTCGGCGCATGTCGTCGTGCAGTTAGGTCAGGTCCTTCATGACTTCCTTCTTTGACCGCGTCATAGGTGTTGCCTCCTTTAACCTTAATGATTTTATTGGGTCATAAGTATTTCGATTTTAGTTTCAAGTGCGGTCCGAACCGGGTTCTTTTTCTAGCGACCAAATCGTCAAGTCTATAAGATTGTGAGTCTTTTCTTCGTAAGTTATACATCTTCCGGTTTTCTTCTTGGATTTTAAAAATCTGTTGCTTTGCATACTTTCTCTGTTGATCTCTTTGAGCTTCAAATTCGATCTCGATCATTTCTTTGAGCATATTCAGACCTCCTACACTCATCCTCGTACCAAAAAGTACGAGTAACTCAAAATGTGTGCTCCGTTGATAGTGGAATTAATCGTCTGCTGCAGCTCGTTCGTAAATTTATACCACTGAGCTGGACTTTCTAACTTTGAAAGAACTGATAAACTGATGAACTGAGGAAAGAACAGTCTGGTTGATCCGCTCAATCTGTCCGTTGGCTCTCCGCAGGCCAGTAGTTATTAAATGATGTTTTATTTTCTCTTTAGAGCAATAGTCAGCAACCCTATCAGAAATTATTTGGAAAGGGCTTTTAGGGTTTCTAATTTTTATATAACTTTGGTAGATGTAGTTTTTGTAGGAAAAATGCACACAAACTTTGCGTCAATAATTGCTAACACAAACTTATAATTTTTATGTGTACTCTCTAATGATGGTACGTGTGTAATGGCACTTTTCTTTATGGAATGGCCCTCCTTCTTTCCTCTTTTATGATTCACAAGAATACAGTGGACGCAATTTCATATGATATTCTCCACTTTCTGTCTAAGTTTGGGTAGTGAAATAATAGTCCTCGATGTTTTTCTCAGTATATTTAACTCCAATATGTCCTCTCTCATGGGCATTTCTTATAATTTCGGTCTGCATACTTGAAGGCACAACCACTAATTCTTTACCATTTACAAATTTATACAAAATTCCATTTCTATCGCAATAGTCTTCATAAATAGAAATTTTTAATAATTCTTTGATCGTTTTAATTTCATTATCTTTATCTTGGGCTGATTTTAATTTTGGTAAGATGTTATCGACTGAGATGCAAAGTACGTTTACAGGGGATCTACTTAGTGAGTCGACATGAGCCATGTTTGTACCGGAATGGCATAATTAAATTCTTGGCAGCGAGGACACTGCAAATCGAATGGCCGAGCTGTAGAGTGAGAAATCCACTAGAGGTCGCGGAGAGCAACGCGAGAGATTGTTGCTACGCTCCTGGGGGATTCGGCGAGAGGAAGCCGGTATATGCGGACCATAAAGCTACAGATGAAGCTACAGATCTGTAGCTACAGATCTGTAGCTTCATGATGCGGACACTGTGGGACCGCGTACAGGAGTTTCCGTATGCCTATATTACAGTGTATTCTGTCTATATTGTGCTGTGCCGACATTTCTAACTCTGAATAAATATTAGTCGGTAATTGAACTCTTAGTTATTGAATACACTGGTACTTATCCTACACCCGGACTCTACATATATACAGGGTGGTTATAATTAAAGTCCCGCTTTGAAATGGTCACAAAAGGAAAACTACTGGACCAAATGTTATCAAACTTGGTAATAGTTTAAAGGAGGTCATAGGAATTTCTTTTCCGCCAAAAAAAAAAAAGTTCAAAAACTCACCACCAGGGGGGAAATGGCGCTGTATGCAATATTGTTGAAGGAAATAAGACATGAAGACATCGGTTTAAAATGTGTTTAATCGTTTCTGAAACAAAGTTACAAAGCATGTTCAATGTGGCGTCCACCAATTTCCGAAAGCAAGTTAAATCGCATTACTGCTTTCTCAACGGTAGCTCGTAGCATGTCAGGAGGAATGTTACGGACATGTCGGTGTACCGCATCTTTCATTCAACGTTTTTAATCGTTCTAGAAACGATTAAAAACGTTTTAAACGATATCTTCATGTCTTAGGGCCGAATTCAGGCTTCAAAATTCACAAATTAGCGATCTGTCAGAAAACGATTTCTGGAATGCGCACACTTTAAGTGGTAATTTTGTTTAGGTCAATGTTTCTTAAGAGTATACACAGTGGGGTAGCGAGCATAACTGGCGCCCGGGACACCGTACCTTTTTGGAGCCCCCCTCCCTCCCGAAAAATATATAGTAATATAATACATAGAATTCGTTGAGGACCGTTTGGCGCCCCTCTGCGAGTGCCGGCCGGGCATGATGGATCCCCTTGCCCCTCCCCCCCCTTCGTTACGCCACTGGGTATACAAAATGTTAAACCCGTGTAACAGAAAGTTAAATTAGATTCCGAACCTTATTTCGTTTAACAATATTGCATACAGCGCCATTTCCCCCCCTGGTGGTGAGTTTTTGAACTTTTTTTGGCGGAAAAGAAATTCCCATGACCTCCTTTAAACTATTACCAAGTTTGATAACATTTGTTGCAGTAGTTTCCCTTTTATGACCATTTCAAAGTGGAACTTTAATTATAACCACCCTGTATATTAGGTAAGTTTGGAGATTTAAAAAAAAAAAAAAAAGGTCTTAGACAAATATCGAAAATGTAATTCTAATGTTGCAATATCCCTTTTCTGTTCGTGAAATGAATTCTATCTAAGAAGCCACCAACAGATACCTCGCCATTCCCTTTAAATTACAGTTTCAGCGTCGTGTAATGGGTAAGGTGACCAGATTTTAACATTGGTAAAGCGGAAAACCATTGACCAGCGGGGGGTTGATGTTCTTGATTAAAAATTTGGTCTATATGGAGCAAAAACAATTTTCATAGAACGCAAAAATAGTATTGTAATATATATATATATATATTTTCAAATTTCAACATAAGTACAATTTACAAATATAATGAATAAAAAATTATGTATAGTATTATTTTATTCTTTGGCATATTTCTCATTTGCGTGATTTTTTTTTTAGTAGATTGCTGTCGTTGTTTAAAAGGCCATAAAAAATTTTCACAAGAATTTGTTAAATTATATTTCACACATAAAATGGCTTTCAAAGTCTCGACACTTAATTGTGATTTTTCTGATGTCCGCACTTTATTTACCGTAGAAAAATCGTGTTCAGTCGTAGCATTAGTTCCTGGTAAGGACAGCGCTTATTCCGCAATTTTTAGTGCATTATTGTATGGAACATGGTTTGTTTCAAAATTCCAATTCTAACAACTGATAAACAATGCGAACTTTGATAAGCAGTTCTCGATAATCAGTTCGACAATTATTTGTTATTATTAAAGTTTAACATTATAAAATTAGCAAAAATAATATAAAACTCATATCCTGGCGAAATAGCCACATGGCCGCCGAAAACCGTATATTCCCTTTCCGTTCTGCCGCCGTTCCCTAGCTTGTCGTGCATTCTTTCCAAAAATTGGGATTTTTTTTAAAACGTCGCTGGACGCGGGACAAATTATTAAAAATCGGGACTGTCCCGTCTGGTCACCTTAGGCCAGTGGTTCCCAACCTTTTGTGGCCCATCTCCCCTTTCTAGAGGTTGACTAACACCTATCGCCCCCTTTTCATTTCCATTGTATGCCTAATTTTAATTTGAAGTAAAGTGTAAATAATAAAGCAGCTTTATTATTTTAAACAATTTTATTACCGTATATAAAAACAACCAAAGCAGTTTTATCCGGTCACTCCTAAATAAAACAGAAAAAATATTAAAATATACATTTTTTACAGATATTTTAAGAACAAAGACGTGAATTAATTAACTAAGATCATTGGTGTACATTTAAAAAATAGGAGTACATGTTTTCATTTTTAAATTGGAATCTGGAAAAATTAAGAATTTGACACTTAAAATTTGAAAAAATAAATGAAAGTTTGAAAAATTTGTTATTGTTTTATTTTACCTTTTCAATGGCTGCCTTGTGCTTGGTGGATTTCAGTTAAAGCTTGAATATCCGGCTTTATGTTCGTCAAGTTCAGGCGCAAGTCTCCTTTGAGGCAAATGTCCAACTTATTTCTTTGTTTTGTGAGGAGCTGGACAACAGAACTAAATCCTTTTTCAACTAAATATGTTGACGGGAACGAGATGAGAAGTGGTTCAATTTTTCCCCACAGTTGTGGTAAGTGTCCATAAGCTTTACCCAGGCTAACTCGTAACCGTTCTGCTTGAAAATGATTTTCGCCTCACAGTCATACTTCAGATTTATAAACTCCGTCTGCAAAAAGTTATCAAGATTATCCACAGCTTCAAACAAGAATGGATCTAGAATCCAATCCGGAATTTGTAACTTGGTCAAATCTTCAAATCTTGATTCCATGTCAGTTTTTAACTGGTCAAGGTGATCAGTAAAAATTAGGATTTTGTCTTCTGGGAGTTCAGGAGTCTCGTTATCTGACACTGAACACTTTTTAAGGGTCGGAAACTGAATCAGCTCTTTACGGCCAATATTTAACTTGTGAATATCAAACTTAGCGATGAATGATGAAATAATTCCTTTGGCCTTGATAAGGTTCATCTTGTTTCCTTGAAGCCTTATATTGACTTCGTTCATTTTTTCAAAAATATCTGTAAAGTACGCAAGTTCCAACTTTCGTTGCTTCAAATTCTCACTTAAAACAGGATCAGACGTGTCGAGAAACTCAGTTACCGTGTCAAATAATTCGAAGAAACGGCGCAAACAGTTTCCTTTGGAAAGCCACCTCACGGCCGTATGTAGAAGCAAGCGTTCGAATTCCTCATCATTTTCATGGCAAAGTTGTCGGAACAGACGGTCATTGAGGGACTTAGCTTTGATCTTGTTGACACCAGTAATAACCAGTTGTAGGGTTTCCTGCAGCACACCACTCAGTTTTTTCGCAGCTAAGTGTTGACGATGAATGACACAGTGAATAGTGATGATCTCTGGTACTTCTTTCTTAAGGTGGGCTAGAATCCCAGCATGACGACCTGACATGGCAGGAGCACCGTCTGTTGCGCAAGCGCTCACGTTTGTTAGGGGAATCTCTTTTTCCTCAAAATAATCTTGCACCACTTTAAAAATCGACGACCCCTTCGTATCAGTGATCAAAGTTCTAGCAAACAATATTTCCTCGGTAATTTCCTTTTGTTCATTGATAAACCTCACATAAGCTAATAAAATTGCTTTGTTATCAATCACAGTTGATTCATCAATCTGCAATGCAAATTTACTTTTTTTCAAGAAACTGGTGAGTTTGGATTCAACGTCCGTGGCCATTTCGTCAATTCGCCTGGAAACAGTCTTGTTGCTCAAAGGAACCGATTGACTTATCTTATTACTAGGGCCCTCACCTAGCATGATTTCAACAATTTTTTTTTTTGGTAGCCGGTAAAATAAGAGTTTCGCCAATTGTGTGAGGTTTACCACATTTAGCGATCAATAAAGACACCTCGTAAGAAGCAAGAAGACCTTTGTCAAGATCGGTTGCTCGTTTTTTAAATAATTCACTCACATTAGGCCGTTTATCAGCTTTAGCTTTGAGGTGTTGAAAATAACTAAGTTCTTTACTCACTTTATCACTGTGTACTCTTGATAAATGATCTTTCATTCGCGAAGGCTTCATGGCTTCATTACTAGTAAATGTTTGAGTCAAAAGACAATGTGGAAACTGCACATTTTGTGGTGACGCCATAAAACCGAATTTTAAATACTCAGCTGAGTATTGACGACACTTGTTCTTTTTTGAAGCCATTGTGCATGAAATTCTACACTTCAAAACAAACGCACAAAAACAGAAAAGACACGCACAAAAACTGATGTTGAGGCACACAAAGACTAGTGAAGACTGAAGACGAATGTACTGCAGACCTCCCTTCAGAAGAAACCTGAGACCAGTTTTAAGGTTGCTGCCTCGGGGAGGTCGATTCTCAAAATGAGGGGTCGGGGATAATCAACACCCCAGTACTATTTCCCGCGGAAAGTATTTATCGCTCTTTAGGCATTAAGAGAATTATGAAGGTTTTAACTATTTAGGCTTTAGGAAAACCATCGCATGTTTTGATTTCCATTTTCATGCAATCAACGTATTTTGGGACTTTTTACCCTGCATCCGTATTACTTACTACTTCCCGAAGTAATGTAAGGGAGTTTCAGAAAACCTCAATAAAATTTAGAGTCGTGTTTATTTTTATAAATACTGGATCATACAAAAATTTATTAATATAGATACATATTTCAGGGCATTTAGGTTTTCCAACTTTTATTTTTTCTTTCGCCAAAGGAGACGTGATCTTTTTCGGTAATTTTGTTTTCATTTAAGGGATCTCAGGAGTCTTACTATTTTACTAAAGGTGCAATTTAACATCATGTCACATTTAGTTTTATTTCTCATTCCCTAGAAAACATAAATACATGAAATTTTTGCCACTGAAAGCTTAATATATGTTCTATGTAGAAAAATTATTTCAATGTTCTACAACTGATATTTTAATTAATTTTAAACAGTCCAGCCCTTTAAAGTGTGTTACCCTAATGACCTCTTCTAATGAAAATTCACAATTAACTTTATCAACACTATAAAATTTCCCCCTTTTCCGCAATTTGAATAAGGAAAATTTTTTTCAAACTTTAATTTCTCCCTCTTTGAAATATTTCTCAATGACTTGGTTTTAGTTAGCCCTATTTTTGGCCAGTTTAAAAGTTAATAAAAACGGGAAAGATGTTTTGCTTGGTTGCAATTTTATACCTTGGAAAATAGACTTCAGAAATGAGCATTTAAACATTTCAGATTATACAGCACATCACGGCAGTTCATATTCCAAAAGGTATAATAGTTCCAGTAGGTAATATAGTGTTTAAAATTTCCTTTCAATTGTAACTGCAGATGTGTATTTCTCCCCATCTGTTTCTTGTAAACACTGCCTTTTCTTAGAAACCATTGCCAATCGGCAGAAAAACACCTGTTCGACTCTTCCTTGGAACAAATGCCGATATTTGGCGAAAAGTGGGGGATGTTTGGTGACAATCTCTTCCTCTCTCGTTGACCTTCGCTTTAACGTTCCACCCCTCATAAAAAAAGAACTCTCCCCAAGTGACCAGTTTCTCGGGGAACTTCTCTTCAGAGGTAGGTCAATGACAAGTGTATTGTGATGCAGGAGGGGAAGGGGGGGTTGAGTCACCAGTCGGCCGCGCTGAGCAACAATAGATGGCGACTGTGGAGAGGTGTGAATGCAGTGAACTCGCCGGCTGAGAATAGCCAGTGACTCGTGCTACCCGGCAACTTCTAATGTACAGTACTATTTTAATTTTTCCCCCTTTGAATACTCATCGCCCCCAAATCGCCCCCCACTTATTTATTGCCCCCCTGATAACCCAAATTGCCCCCTTGGGGGCGATCGCCCCCAGGTTGGGAACCACTGCCTTAGGCCTCGTACACACGATACGGTTTCGGTTTTATGATCGTCTCGGTTTTGCCGTTCCGTTTACAATAAACAATGTATTTTGTTTTGTACGTTCACACGTTGCGGTCGAAAACCGCATCGTGTGAACGTACAATGGACAAAATCGACACAGAAATTTTAATTTCTTTGCTTGAAGAAAGACCAACCATTTGGGACAAAGCATAAGAATGTTTTACTTTAAATGACGCTATAAACGACGTTTAAATCATGTTTATATCTTAATTAGAACAGGAGATATTATTATTGATATTATTATTACTATTCTTTCTTTTTTTTGGGGGGGGGGGCAGCACCATTCTAATAGCAGCCAATCTTTGTTTGAACCTGTAAATACGTTTTCAGGGCGTAATGGGGCATGATGGTTTTTTTCACCATTTCTCATCTTTAAATTGTTATAAGTCAAGAACCATTAAAGATAAATGATTCAAACTTGGAACATGTCTTTTATTTTACTTTAATTTTGATTCAACGAATTTGAAAAATATATTTACTTTTGAAATTATGATTTTTTAAAAATAAGTTACATCTTTTTTTTTTTAATTCTCTAAATATTTTTAATTTTTTTAAAAATTAATATTTTAAAAAACGCCGAATCGAAATTAAAACATATATTTCAATTTAATTAAATGAAAAAAATTTGAAATTCGACAGATAATACACTGCTGGCCACTGTAAATGCAACACCCTGAAGGAAACATGCAAATAACATGAAATTTACAACATGCATTAGCGGAGGTGAGATATGCAAATGATTAGAATTTCAGCGCAGACGCACATCACGCGCGCCTGTGGCGCCACTTCAAAGCGCTATTTAAGGCTTGGAGATTTCGACGATTTCAAGTTCGGCAATTGTGTTTTTCTTGTGTTTTTTTCAAAAAAACGATCAATTATGCCTCGTCGAAAACAGCGATTATCTTTTGATCAAGTATCCGAGTTCGACAGAGGAAGGATTGTGGCCTACCGAGATTGTGGATTATCTTTCAGGGAAATCGGTAGTCGTGTTGGACGAAACCAAACAACTGTAATGCGGATATGTGATCGTTGGATGCAGGAGGGTACGACGGACCGGCATGTTCGATCGCATCCACCTTGGAGCACCACTTCACGTGATGGCAGGCAAATTGTGCGCATGGCAGTGACGGATCGCTCAGTCACATCACGAACCATAGCACAGCACATGCAGTCTGTAACGCATCATCCAATGTCTGCGCGTACCATTCGACGCCGTTTACCGCAGAGTGGTCTGTCTGCAAGACGTCCATTGCTTTGTCTACCCTTGACGCAGAACCACAGACGTCTCCGCCGCCAATGTTCGATGACAGAAGGATGTGGACTGCAGAATGGAATGAAATTGTCTTTACTGACGAGTCACGCTTCTGTCTGCAACACCAGGATGGTCGCATTCGAGTCTGGAGACACCGTGAAGAGAGGATGCTGAACAGCTGCGTTATGCACAGCCACACTGGTCCTGCACCGGGTATTATGGTATGGGTCGGTATTGGATATCACTCTCGCACACCTCTAGTACGCATTGCCGGTACTTTAAACAGCCAGCGCTACATCTCCGAAGTGTTGGAGACAGTTGTCCTTCCTTACCTTCTGGGCTTGCCCACAGCCATATTTCAACAGGATAATGCACGACCACACGTGGCACGCATTGTCCAACGGTTCTTCGTCAATCGCCAGATTGAATTGCTTCCCTGGCTGCCTCGCTCTCCGGATCTTTCGCCGATAGAAAACATGTGGTCCATGGTTGCTCTACGATTCACCCAGATTCCATCCCCAGCTGCCACAGCAGATCAACTTTGGCAACGTGTGGAAGCTGCTTGGTCTGCTGTACCCCAAGAACTTATCCAAAGTCTCTTTGAATCAATGCCGAGGTGTGTGGCAGCGGTGATCTCCAAGAATGGCGGCTACTCTGGCTACTGATTTTGGCAGGAACCACACTTCACAGAAGTCTATAAATTTAATCATTTGATACTTGGTCAACATGTTATCTACAAAATAAGTTTTGTTGTGATACCTCTTGTCTTTCTTGGTGTTGCAATTTGGGTGGCCAGCAGTGTATTTCGAGTTATAACGATTTTAAATTACCCGTTTGTTTTAAAATTTTAAATATTAAAATTTTTTTAAAACTTTATGAGAAGTTTTATAATGTGATTTTGTTTGCAAATTATATGGTTAACCATTACAAAAAATTCAAAGTTTTAAGGCCGTCTGCACACGGGGCAACTCAAAAGAAACTGATAACTGACTCAAAACACAAACCAGTCCGTGATGAGTCGCAACCTATGTAATTGAATGGAGCCATGCACACGACGCAACTGGTTACAAACCCGTCTCAAAACACAAACCAGTCCGGGATGAGTCGCAACCTATGTAATTGAGGACGGGTTTGTAACCAGTTTGCGTCGTGTGCGTGGCTCCATTCAATTACATAGGTTGCGATTCATCACGGACTGGTTTTTTGTGGTTTTGAGTCAGTTATCAGTTTCTTTTGAGTTGCTCCGTGTGCAGACGGCCTAACTCAATAAATGTATGTATCGTCATTCAAAAGTAGTTGAAAAATTTCGATTAATCTCTTCTTAATTCAGTCATAAGCGTTTGAAGTGATCCCAGACAATATCTGTCCCTCAAAATAGGATGTATCCAATACGTTCTATAATTTTTTTAATGGTGCTTCGACGACGACGATACCAGTACATTACAAGAAAGGTATTTACGTCCATCCTGCAAAGTGAACGACACTGCAATGATTGCAAAGGACGGGAAAACCGTAAGCGGTGAAAGAAAAACCGAATCGTCTGAACACAGCTTTCGGTTGACACCGAAACAATTATAAAACCGAAACCGTATCGTGTGTACGAGGCCTTAGTTATGCCATGTAACATTTTGTTGTCCAGCATTTTCCCATTTCGCAGAAACTAGGTTATCGTTTTCTTCCCCCGCTTTCCGCAGTGTCAAGGTGAACCGATCCGTCAATCAAAATGTTCGCCTTCTTGAAGGAAGTCACTCGTTTCGTTCTTTGCATATTCGGTGCGTACGCGTATGTTTCGCAATTTCCTTTCAGCTCACTTCTTTTCCTTTTTTCTCCATTTGTTTTTGAAAGTTTTTCGTAGGCAGCCAAAAGTAAAACTGTATAAAGATGCCCGTCGAATAAATGTAACTGTGCAGGACAGGCCCTGATTTTCCATCAGGCCTGGTAGGCCCAGGCCTAGGGGCTCCCGAATGTTAGGGTCCCCCCAAAAAAATTTTTATTTTAAAAGAAAAGAAAGAAAAAATTCCATATTCAATTTTTTTTTTATCTTTTTTAATAGCAATTTTTTTATATATCCTTTCAAATTTGATTGATTGGTTCATCATACGTATAGTTATATGTATAGTTCATCATATGTATGTTATAGTGTATATAAGGGATTAGTAAGTTTTTCTGGTTGCATTGTTTTGGTGTTTTAATGATGAAGTTAATACGTTGTGTCGCTTTTTGTTATTTGTTAATGTTCTAGGCTATACGCTTCAAATGGTAAAATGGTACTTTCACAATGATTCGCGATTTTTTTGTGTGTGTCAGTTTTGTAAATGTTACGCCCACATCCCGAGTTGTGCCTATAGTCCAGAATTTTCTAAATCAGGCTCTGGTGCAGGATAATACGCGTTCTCCATACCTATTTCAAACAGATTTTTCATCAATGAATTATTTTTTTAAAAAGTGATTAAAAACACGATTTCTTTTTACGTTTGTCTTTTAAATTTTTGCCTAAAAAGAAAACAATAAAACCAAAACTAAGTTGTAAAATTCTTTGATCGAAGAAGAATCATTCTGCTCCTGTTTTAACCTCCTCTGCAGTCTCGTCTGTTTCAGACAAGAAGTTCTTGGAAGACCCGTGTTCACCCATCCCTCGGACACACCATGTATTCGAGTGAACTATTTTCGGTGGTATCCAGGTAAATGAACGAAGAATCGCATCATCTTTATAAAAAGCCAGATATTATTAAGTGTATCCAAATACAAAGAATGAAATGGTGGCCCGAGGATGGCGTGGTAGCGAGCAGGCTTTCGTTACTGAGGCTGCCGGGATAGAAACCCAAAATGTGCTTGAACGATGTTCGTAATTCAATTGGCAGTGTCTGAGCGCATGCGCTAGGCGGCGTCTGATATGACGTAGACAAAAATTCTTCAGTTGTAACCTAAACGTTGCCGTGGATGTGATTCCACGAGCGGGAAATTTCCCCATTCACAAAATTAACTGAAAATGATTTCAATTCTGCTTAAAGATGGCTAAAAGTATCAAAAGAATGCATTGTTATCGTGTTCTGAGCTATTCTAAAAGTTTCAAATGTCTCGCTAGTCGGGAAGTTAGTTAAAAATCGATTGCAAGATTTGAACTGTACAAACTACCTGGTCATTTACTGGATTCTCATTCTGTGGAGCCAAAGTTTGCGGAGACAACAGCCAAAACAACTTCAGACGCCATATGGTTTCTGTTGTAAGTGATAAGAGCGTTGTCGCTGTTAGTACAAACCCAGAACTAAGAAGTGACTGCATTTTCTCATTCACAGCGTGAATCATACTTCAGAAACACGAGTAGGGCGATATTAGGCACAGGGGCGATATTTGGGACACCAACCCTATATCTAGCCTCTTTGCTACGTGCTGCTTCATGCGGAATGTGTAAAAATATAAAGCAAACACTTCACCTGAAGATTTTAACTCAAGAAATAATGCTTTTATCAACTTTCAAAACCTACGTAAATACAACTCAAAAAACAGATTTTAAAAAACACTTACAAAAAATACACAAAACATAGTCACAAAAAACTGACTTGGCGTCATAGGGGACCTATTGTATCACATGGTTTAGCAAGTTAATATGGATTAATATTTCCGTAAAAATTTCTTTTGTTGGTAAGTAACTTTTATAAGTAACTCATACATATACAAAGAAAATGTATATTTTAAAAATAGTTTAATACAGTGGAATCTCGATCGATCGTTTTTCAAGGGACCGATTGAAATGAACGATATTTGCGGGATAACGATAGATGCGGAAACATAACAAAGCAATATGACCTTTGGGACTGGATAAAATGAACGGTACATACGGAAAAACGATGGATCCGAAAACGATCGATCGAGATTCCACTGTATTTGTATAATTAAGTAACAAAAAAAACTTGTTCCGACGGCGTGCAGACATCGTACTTTGATTCAATGACGCTAGTATTGTAGCGTACTGGAAATATGGTCTTATTTTTTCCCGAGACCCCACAAGAGCTTGAAACACAGCTGCGTATTTTTCAAGGAATGTGTTGCTCGTTCCCACCAGTTCTTAACACGTGGGGGGATTAAGAAACGTTTTTTCCACAGATGCAGCCAGTAAAGCTGTCATCTTAATGTTTCTGCAATGTAATAAAGTTCGGCGTCTAAAAAGAGCTGTCAGCCGATAATCTGCCGGCCCTTCCACCCCGTCTGAAAATCCAGACATTGGGGAGAGACGCTAGAGAACGCGGCCTGTGCGGATGTGTATTTTAGGCTCCGTACGTTGTGTCTGCACGGGATTTTAATTGAATATGTTGCACTGTTTAAATGTTAATTTTTTTTGTTTGTTAATAAATTGTTGAGTTTTTGTTTTAAAAATTTGGCTTTCGTTTGTTAATTAGAACTCTGTCTTTCTTTGTTATGGATCCCATAGTAGTAATTTTTAGCAACGCCTCAGAGAGAATAGCCTTACCTACTTGTCGTGACGCAACAGTATAAACACAATCGTGGACAAGTACTGCCATCAGTTGACGAGAAGAGAAAATTAAGGGAGGTATTTCACTTGTATCACATATGATACAACCGGTTTTAGAATCGTTGCTGCAGTCCAGCCTCGTTAAAAAAATATGAAACTTTTGTATCACATGCGATATAAACGTACCGAGGAGGATAAACGAAATTATTTATTTTATTTATTTTATTATTTATTATTTATTTATTTATTTATTTATTTTATTTATTTTATTTTAATTTTTTTAATTTTTTTTTATTATTATTTTTTTTTTTTTAATTTTTTTTTTTTTTTTTTTTGGGGGGGGGGGGGGGGTGTTTGATTCGGTGTTTCCCCGAACGACTCATTTCATATTCAACTCATTCTCCGTGTCACTACCATCGTCGCCGGTGTTAAAGTAAAAGTGAATGATCATCGATAATTACAAGATAGAAAGAACTTTTTATACACCACGTTTTTAAATTTTCTGTTGAATCATATAAACTTGGCAATTCTATGTATTAATAAATACTTAAAAAATTTTTTTTTGATGAATTATCTCATCAACTTGAAAGAAAATGATCAAATGCGTAATAAAGAGGTATCAAATGCGTAATCATTAGCGTTTAACTTTTCGTTCCCGTCCCAGCCGATAGATGGCTGCACCATTCTGGCTGCACCATTCTATAAAACAAAATTAACTGAAAATGAATTCAATGCTGCTTAAAGATGGCTAAAAGTATTAAAAAAAAGGCATTGTCATCGTGGTCTGAGCTATTCTAAAAGTTTCAAATGTGTAGCTAGTCCAGAAGTTAGTTAAAAATCGATTGCAAGATTTGTACTGGACAAACACACAAACAAGAAAGCGAGTTAATAAAAACGTGGTAAAATAAATGATATCGATATCTTTGAAAATATATAGCGTCCTATGCTATAGAAGTATATTATTTAATGGAGGTTTGTCAGTCAGAATTAGATCTGTTTTATATAACTAATTTGATCCGTTTTTCCAGTCGTTGGCTTTTCTCAGTTTCTATGTTGTGTCAGAAGGTTTATCAAGGCAGAGGCAGCTACTTCCCATTTCTGGACGATCGTGCCTCGCTATTTTCGTCCGAATGAGCTCTCTGCTGGTTTATCGATATTTTGCACTCCTCGCAACCGTGGTCCGGACGGACTCGTGCTCTGGGTTTCGAGGTCGGTGTTTTGAAAGTGAACGATGCCTTGTAAGTCGTCATGCTCTCCATGGACACTGACGGAGGCTGGAAAGTGAATTTTCTCGAACGGTGCTCGGGGATACCTCTGCAGAGAAAACAACGAATTGGTTAGTTTTCTCGGGGTGTACCAGATGAATTGATATGCAGTCGCAAACCAGACACCTTTTTGTGCATGCTATCTTGACAGGAATACGTGTGAAATATTCGTTCCAAGAAACTGTGCTACGCGCAAACCATGTTTGGTTTCTTATCTAAATGGATAAAAGGTTTTCTCCCTTTATGCGTCCCGACTGAGCTGATCTAGAGTTCAGTTTAAAAGAAGGTGCTGTAGACTGACTGCTATTTTTCTATCACCCATAATTTTTTCTCAGTACCATAAGAAAGCCATATTTTGCGACTTCCATTTTTTAAAATTTTTAATTATAGTTTTAATATACACTCTTGGACTACAAAAAAAAAAATGACACACCAAGAAGGGGTAATGCAAATTGGACACAAATTGATATGCATACAGATTTCGACGGAAAATGCAAAATTTAAAGTTTGGCGGCCAATGGATGAACGTGTGACGCCGCAGCGCATCTTAACTGCGCAACTGGCAGGATATGAAAGAGGAGAAATTTTCGATTCCAGGTCCTGAATTCTTTCCGAATTTCATTCCGTGTACGCAGGTAGACAGTAACTATGCCTCGCATACAGGTGCGCGAACAATATGCGCAGATGTCAGCATTTGAGAGAGGACGTGCAGTCGGGCTCGAAGAAGCCAGTTGGTCTAATCGGCGAATCGCTCGACATTAGGATAGGAGCTATGCCACTAATAGACGATGTCGGCAGGAATAGGTGAACCATGGCCGAACAGAGCGTCAAGAAGGAAGCGGTCGGCCTAGAGAAACGACAGAACGTGAGGACCGAGCAATCGTCAGAGCGGCACTCACAGCCCCAGATTCATCATTATCATCGATCGTACGTGCAACTGGTGCTTCAGTGACCATTCATAGGCGGCTCAGAGAAAGGGGGCAGAGCTCACGGCGCCCCTTGCGCCAACTACAATTGACCTCTGTATACACCCCCGTTTGCCAACTGCTTGCATAAAGGCCAGAGGTGGACCAACGCGTTATTGACATTGTCACTTTCTCTTCAATAAATCATCCAATTGTAATCATTTTTTTTTTGTACACGTACATCACATCTACTGATTTTCGTCCCATTTGTATATTTCCTTAGTGCGTCGTAAGAGTGTAGTGTTTTGAATTTGCTTATTAGTTCTAATTGAACTACTCAATTATAAATAATCGAAATAGAACCTAGGTATGAAATTCCATGGGGAATACGTGTGCTAATATTGCCACGACCATCCGTGACTCGCAGGAACCAAAGTTGGCCTACATTGACCTGATCCCGTTTGGAGTGGCGGTCAACCTTATCGGGCAGTGTCCAGAGTACGGCGATCTGCCGACGTGACAATCAAAATGATGTGTGACTTGGAACAAAGGGAATGGGTAAAAGACAACGTGGTGTGTAAAGAAGTACAGTGGTACCTCGACTTACGAGTTTAATTCGTTCCATGACTTAGCTCGTAACTCGAAATGCTCGTATCTCGAATCAATTTTCCCCAATGATTGGAAATGCCATTAATTCGTTCCGGGCTCCCCCAAAACACAGCAATTTTTTTGTTACATGTTTTTAAATGAGAAAAACGTGCTTATAAACGACGAACATTGTATAAAAACGCAATACAATTGAATGTACTGCAGTAAATTTGTTTTATTAAGTGTAATGCGCAACATTTACCTTGGAGATCAGACTTTCTGATGCTGACGGAAGAGGAGGAGAAAGGTTGAACGGAAAAATTAAATCTTATTCGTTGATGTTTGATCTTTTCGCGCCGCTTTCCTCACTTTCGCTTTTATTACCAGCTACTCTCTTAAAGTGAACGAGTGAGACACGGAAGCTGGGCGATTGTTTCATCGTTCACTGTGGCTGTAATGTCCAGATTCTTCTTTCTGAGAATCCGAAGAACGTTTTCTCAGAATCCAATCTCTCGGTTTAAGACTGGATAGTAGTCTCAGAATAATATTGTACAATGGTATAATAATTGTACATAAAGGTTGTAAATATATGCTTTTCGTGTTCTCATTTGATGAGCACGTAACATGGCATTCGCTGCTCAAACTTGCGGTGGGATATCCGAAGCTTGCTCGTAACCCGAATTTTAGCTCGTAACTCGAAGCAATATATCTATCGAGAGAATGCTCGTATCTCGAAAAACTCGTAAGTCGAGACACTCGTAAGTCGAGGTACCACTGTATTTGAAAAAGAAAAATTATATTGGGTATGAAATGGCTGAAATATTAGCATTCTATATGGCGCTAAAACTACTCTATAGGCAGTCTAATAAACAGACATAAGGTAAACAGATAGTTTTTAGGGCATCTAGAATCGATAAAAAGATAATACAATGCCTTCGTTAATAACTTTCCTCGAATTACAAGTTTCTCATAGAATCGCATGATGGAAAATTCAAAAATAAATCAATTTGACTATCATGCAAACTTAAGTGATAACTGAATCCCAACTCATTTTTTCTGAGGACATCGCAGACTCTGATTCTGCGGGAAAATGGAGATGCAGCTTTGTCAGACGCACCTCCCTGCCAAGTTTGGCGATTTTGTGTATGGCGTGGTAACCATGCGATTTTGGCGAGATTTTTTTAGCGGATTTAGTCAGGTGCGGTTGTGACAATAATTAGATTGAGAGTTTAATTGGTAGGACTGCAGTTTAGGGTGCCCCTTGTTTTTTTTTTTTTGGCGCCGTGCCATTTAAGTTGGCGGCGATGAGCATCCATCGTGATAAATGCGTCGCGAAATAATCACATGACAAACACGTCAGAAATTTGCATGAGTAACAACATTGGCGTACGTGTGAGCAAACTCGCACACTTGGCGTGTATTAAGACGGAGAAAGAATCAACTATAAGTATTAAAATAGTAAGAAACACAATATAGAAAAATTTTATACACAATTGCATTGCACAAAATTTTTACATTGGCGGAAAACTCAGAATAATGCAACCCTACCTAAGCGACGCCATTTTTTCGGCGTCACTTAGGCTTAAGGCTGCTATGTACTAACCCCATTGGATTCGCTCACCTCAATGTTAACCTATGGAGAAAATTTGTCCACGGATTGCCGACTTGGATACAAAGATTTTTTTTTAAAATTATACTCCGTCATAGAGAAAGAAATTTTACATTTGTGTACATTTTTCGTTTTTTTAAATGCAATTAATATTTTAAAATTTAAATTATTCGGGAAAAAATCTGGTATAGTGTGTTTAAAACGCTCATAAATTCCTTCGGTGGACGAAATTTATAAAATGAATCCTGTAGCCCTTTGCAGAAAAGTTCGGGCTATCTGACAATACCAATTTTATTGGATTATCAGCATTTATGTACCTGTAAATAGTTGACAAAAATATATTTTAAATAAAAAATTGGGGGGCAGCTCCTAACCTCCCTATAGAGAGAGAACCATTACGATCCCTCAAAATGTCGATCCTAAGGGGGGTGGAATTCTCGAACTGTCAACTGGACTCCTCCCACCACAAGAGTCTGCAAGAAGAGTGAAATGGAAAAACGATTTTTTGTCTTAGTACATACAGCCTTAAGGTCTCCGACTACCTTCTGTCATTCTGTCCGAAGGGGTATAACACCAAAACACGAAAATGATGAAAAAATAGACCATGACTATGCAACTTTCAACAAAATTTATGAATTTGGGTTGAAATTTAGCAAATTTTTACAAAAAGGGTCTAGCTCTAATAAAAAAATTTATGCATATAACATTAATTTCTTTTTGTCATATGTACATAAGTACCCCCTGAGTGTAATGAACTAAAAGCTAATCGATATCGCGAAATCTAGAAAAATTACAGATCATTATATGCAATTACATGTAAAATTTTAGTAATTTCTCATGAGATTTTCTAAAAATGCAGCTATAAATCAACAAATAAAATACCCAAAACCAAATCAGTAGTTCATTACATTCTAAATACACTGAAGTGCCACTGAATTAGGGATAGCAAAGCCTAATGACGGTGTCAGTCGTACAGTCAGTAAACGGACTGTGCAACGCTCGCTTCACCGTATGGGTTTCGGGAGAGTACCATTGCTCTATACTCGCCATCGGGCTGCACGTCTTGCCTGGGCAAGAGAGCACAGAGACTGGAGTGTAGAGGACTGGAAACGAGTAGCATGGAGTGATGAGTCTCGATTTCGACTATATGGACAGCTTAACGCCGACGGGAGGCTGAGAATATGGCGTCAGGCTCATGAAGCCATGGATCCTGCATGCCTGGCTGGAACTGTACAAGGGCATGGTGGCTCAATCATGGTCTGGGGTGTTTTTTCGTGGCACAGTTTGGGATCTTTGGTGCGTGTACCAACCTCCCTCAATGGAATTCGGTACGTAGAGTTGCTGGGTGATCACCTCCATCCATTTATGCTGTTCTGTTATCCGCACGGTAATGGAGTTTTCCAGCAAGACAACTGTACCTCTCACAAGTCTCGGTTGGCTACTGGCTGGTTGGATGAGCATTCCTCTGACTTCTCTGTCATGAATTGGCCACCTAGAAGCCCAGACTTAAATCCTATTGAGCATCTTTGAGATGTTTTGGAACAAGGCGTGAAAGCCCATCACACAGCACCAAAGAACCTTACTGAATTATGGACAGCTTTAGCCAATATTTGGCAAGCCATTCCCGTGGAAGGTTTCCAGAAACTTGTTGAATCTATGCCTCGTCGTGTGGCAGCCGTTATCAAGGCCAGAGGAGGCCCAACTTATTACTAGGTAGGTATCCCTAATTCAGTGGTACTTCAGTGTAGTAAGAAAAACATACGGGAAAACAGAAAACATAACAGTTCGTCAGAAAACATAATTACAGTTTTCAACTTGTGTTGAAATTTATAGCTGCTTCCGACCTTTAAATCGCTCTCAATTCATATCTAATGGTCGTACAGAAAAAGTACAAGCAGATTTAGAAATAGAAATTTACAATCTTTAAGAAAAAGGACAAAAAACACTTTCGGAATGTTCATCAAAATTGACGTTTTAAAGGTAATCGGATACCTTAAAACAAAGCAAATAAAATTTTATAACTTACCAGAAAGCCACGTTTTGAAAAAACAGTTGTGGAAGGGATTTTAAGTAGTCTGGATTGCATCTGCCCCCCCCTTTTTTTTAAGATATCCTCCCCCCCCCCAAAAAAAAAAATGCAATACATAAAACTTCTTACAGTGAAAATATCCGCAAGAACCATTTACCTATTTTTAAGTAATCACATTGCTGTGATAAACTTTTAAAATCACTTTTAAAAATAGAAAAATTAAAAAGTAAGGGATGCACAGTAGGGCGGAATGAAAAAATTTTTTTTTTGAATTTCAATATGCTTTAGTTTTCAAAAGTTGCCTTTTAACAAAATAAAGACGGAAATTAAATATTAGCGTAATTGATGCATGTTTTCAGTTAGCGCAAGAAGGGCAAACTTTTGGTTTTTATTAAATTTTTGACAAATTTCGCAATTATTTTGAAATTGAATACACTTGTAGTACAAAAAAGTAGCAAAATATGTAATTTAACCATTCTTTTTAGTCAGGAGACCTGCTAAACTGATTATATAATACGTTTTACTTCATAAAAATAGTACACATAAAGGCACTTAAGGACGAGGCACTTAAAAAAAAACTCGGACATCACGGTGGAACGAAAATTTTTTTTTTCGGAATTTCAATATGCTCTAGTTTTTAAAAGTTGTCTTTTAAAATTTAAATTAAGAATATAAAATCTTTTTGCTCTACTAAAATATTTTCAAGTGCCGCAAAGGGCTTCAAAATGGATATTTTTATGAAAAAGTGATTATATTTGTATTTTTTGTAAATTTCTTTTATAGTATATTAAAATAATGTATATTTCCTGTAAAGAAAATATTCAAAAATAGCTGAAGTACCCGGCGTTGCCCGGGATTTTAACAATATTTGTTAACCAAAATCAACACAGTATAAATAGAAACAACATAGAAAAAGTATATGTGAAATGTTATACACATCTTAGAATTCAGGAATTTCAGCCTTTCATCATTGAAGCACTAAAATCTGAAAAGTAAAAATGGCAAATTGTCTAATGTTTGCTAACCAAAATTAATTTAAAACTAAACACGTTATAAATAACATAGAAAAAAACATGTGAAATCTTATACACATGAATAATATGAAAACCCAATAAAAAAAATATATAAAATTATAATAAACTCCTCAGAATTCAGCTAGATTTAGCCTTTTATCATTTGGGCAAAAAAAGAAGCTGAAATTACAGGTTTAGCTGAAATTTCCAATAGAACCATGATATGACTCTAGCGTTGCCTCTTAAAAAATGAAGTGTTTGATTGAGGGCTGCAAACCATTCAACTCCTCTCCACATTAAACTCCTATAAACATCCTCTACATATTAAATTCCTTTTCTCTCCATAAGAAACTCCTCAGAATTTTGGTAGATTCAGCCTTTCATCCTAGTACCACTAAAACCTGAAACATCCTCTCCAGAAATATAAATTTATTAATTACAATAATTAAACTCACGCAAATGTATGAATTACATGAGTTTTTTAACCAACATTTGAATAATTCGTAAATGAAAAAGCATATGAAAATAAAGATAATTAGAACTTCCGGAATCGAAATTAATGACCCTTAATTTTTAATTAATAAAAAACCAACATAATATGAACAAAAACGATAGTTGTTTAAAAGCATATGAAAATAAAACTATTATAAAGATAATAATAAAAAAAGCATATGAAAATAATGCTCGCGTATGAAGTTAACTTTATGATATAAAGATAGTAATAATAATATAAACCGCGAGCATAAAATATTTAGCTTTTCAAGCGAAATAAATTAATTTTTAGAAAAAAACTACTTTTAATCGAGAAATTAAATACATTGCACAAAATTTTGATTTTACCAACTTTCTACCCTACAATTTACACCCTACTTCTTTGAAGTTGGGTGTTGAAACATCCTCTTTGAAAAATTTACACCCTACTTCTTTTAAATAGGGTGTAAATATAAAGTTTTAACAGCGAATTGAATGCCAGTTAAAAATTATTGTTGTTTAAAATCATATGAAAATTACGCTATAATAAAGATAAAAAAAAGCATAGGAAAATAATGCGTGCGCATGAAGTTAACGTTACGATATAAAGATAGTAATAATAATATATATATAAAACAGTTCCGTAACTAACTGACTGACTGACTGATTGACTGACTGACATACAACGTACAGACCAAACCGCGGGAAATAAAAGGGCTGAAATTTCGCATGGCGATTCTTCTTATAGTGTAGGATTGCACTAAGAAAGATTTTTGAAAAATTCTTAGATTTTTTAAAATTAAATTTTTGAGTTGTTTTAATAACTTTTTTTAAGTTTGCATTTAAAATAATAATAATTTGAGGGTTATAAAATTTATATCACGAAAAAGATCATAAAAATTCCTTTAATATGAAATCTTTTTCGAATCTTTACCTCCATTTTATGATTTTTGGTGAATTTTTAAAGATTAATTTTTAGAATTTAACCTTTTACATGCCACACTATGATCAAGGAATAAAGTACCATATTTTGCTGCGTAACTTTGGTCGATAACTTCCAGGAAGTCGGTCCAACAGGTGTACTCCACTCATTCCTTTATTATATAATTTTATAATGTAAGGTTAAGGAAAATCAACTTTTATTTTAGCTCGGACATATCTTTTTGCTCTTCCTAATGGTTCGTGAGTGATAAAATTTGATGTAATAGTTACAACAAAACTATCGTTCCAATGGCACATATAAACTTCTCCATCGCATCGGTAATCAAACTCTCCACGTTGAAATTTCGATATTTCTTTTGCTGTTTTAAGAGAACATTGTCCCGTTCTGGAATCTCGCACTGTGCCGATTGCCTTAAAGACTTTGTTAGATAAATCTGTCAGCAGACTGTACGATGTAAAAAAAGTTATCGAAAAATATTTTGCGTTTCTCTGGATTGTCAATAAAAGATAATAGTTCGGAGACAACTTTTGATCCAAGTGGCAAACTTTCATTTTTCGAACTTTTTCCACCTTAGATAGACATAGCATAAGGATAACCATTTACTGAGCAGATCATCCAAACTTTGAAACCAAAGCGAATTGGCTTTCCACGTATGAACACCTTAGCCGAACGATGTCCATAACACGGAACCATGGATTCATCAATACTCATATTTTCATGAAAAAATCCAAATTGACGAAAATTTTTTCCAACCTCTTTATAAAAGGGAGAAATTTTTCCTAATTTATCGCCTGGTTCCAATTTACTATTATCAACAATGTGGAAATACTTTTTTAACATCCGAAATTTATTTCTGGGCATTGTATTGTTAACAATTAGTATATGCAAATCTTCCTTAGAGCTCGAATATGTATTTTCATCAGGTACTGAGTGGTAGCCACTAAACAACAGAAATCCAAGAAACTGCCGAATGTTATTTGCGTCGACGTCTAAAGAGTCTCCTTTTTGTAGGGCATACAGCTTTGTAAGTTCGGCTGAATTTTCTAAGTAATCAGACGGCAGAATGACTGATTGACGGCAGAATCACTGATCACGTGTGATATCATTGCTTTTGTATATCGTTACATGCCAATGTTCCTTTTTTGGAACATTGCATTTTTACGCAGTCCTGAGGAAATATTTCTTGTTATTATTTTAATTTATTTTATTAACTCGTTAAACTTGTCCTTTGCAAGTACGATGGGGAAATTTTTGGGTGGATTTGAATTTTTAGGAATTTTATAGAATTTTTTTTCTTACGTACTGTAAAAATTGTGAAAAAAGCTGATTTTTAGAAATGTTTCTACGCTAAAATATTCATATTTGAAAAAAAAAAGTCAAAAAATCAATCATGCCTTCTATAATATACGGTAATTTTTTCAAACTGACAGATATCACAGTTTATTTTTAAAAAAATATTAAACATGGTGTTCCAAAAAAGGAACATTGGCATGTAAAAGGTTAATTTATTAAACGCTGATCACGTGATTTCTTTTTCTGTTACTTTAAATAAATTTATCTTCACATAACAACGAAATAGGCAAAAAAAATGCTTTTTTTCTTGCTAATGCGGCAGACGATTGGACATTATTCAAAAAAATATTAAAATAATGTAAAAGATATGTTCCTCAAACTGTACTACATTAACTGTACTATATTCTTTAGTATGTCGTATGAGATTTAATTTGAATATTTTCTTCTACATTATTTTGTCTATAAAAATATCCCTTACGATTTTTTTATTAATATATATATATATTTTTTTTTTACATCCATCGTATACATTGATCGTCGTATTTATTATATATATATATATATATATATATATATATATATATATATATATATATATATATATATATATATATATATATATATATATATATATATATATATATATATATATATATATATTGGCATTAATTGCATACACTGACATTGTATTTAATTTGAATGTACCGTTCGTTTAGGAACACGTTTAGGAGGTGTTGGTTTATAGAATACTAAAAGTTTAAAATAGTGGCGCCATCTATTGCACATCTGTGAATCGAGAATCGCATCCTTAAAAAATTGTTGATTATCCTAATTGTTAGCAATACAATGCCCAGAAATAAATTATTGATGAATGTTTGTTAACCAAAATCAATTTTAAAACTAAACACAGTATAAATAACATAGAAAAGATTTAGCCTTTATCATTGGAGCAAAAAATCCTGGAAAGTAAAACATAAAATATATAAATTTATAATAAACCTACCAAAATCCATTAAAAAACTAAACACAGTATAAATAACATAGAAAAAAAAGCATACGAAATGTTATACACATTAATAATATGAAAACCAATTAAAAATATATAAATGTATAATAAACTCCTCAGATTTCAGCTATATTCGGTCTTTCATCATAAAAAATCTGATAAAAAATAAAATAAAAATAATTTAAAAAAATAATAAAATAAAATAAAAATAATAATTTAAAAAATAATAAAATAAAATAAAGATAATAATTAAAAAAATAATAAAATAAAAGTTGAAATAAAAAAGCCTTCATAAAAAAGCTGAAAATACAGGTTTAGCAAAATTTGCACGATCCCATACTCGAACCCGAGTTTTACGAGGTACCAAATGAAGAGTTTTAACGACTACGCCACGATTATACACAAAACTGGTGAGTAAAGTAAAAAATATACGCAATGAGTTTTTTGGATTGTTGCTATGGATTGGTGAATATACATACAGTCCACCTCTGGAGAGAAGAGACCTGGGACCGGTTTTAAGGTTGCTGCCTCCGGGAAGTCGATTCTCAAAATGAGGGGTCGGGGATAATCAATACCCCAGTACATTTCCCACGGAAAGTATTTATCGCTCTTTAGGCATTAAGAAAATTATGAAGGTTTTAATTATTTAGGCTTTAAGAAAACCATCGCATGTTTTGATTTCCATTTTCATGTAATCAACATATTTTGGGACTTTTTACCCTGCATCGTATTACTTACTATTTCTCGAAGTAATGTAAGGGAGTTTCAGAAAACCTCAATAAAATTTAGAGTCATGTTTATTTTTATAAATACTGGATCATACAAAAATTTATTATTATAGATACAGATTTCAGGTATTTTGATTTTGCAACTTTTATTTTTTCTTTCGCCAAAGGAGACGCGATCTTTTTCGGTAATTTTGTTTTCATTTAAGGGGTCTCGGGAGTTTTACTTTTTTACTGAAGGTGCAATTTAGCATCATGTCACATTTAGTTTTATTTCTCATTCCCTATAAAACATAAATACATGAAATTTTTGCCACTGAAAGCTTAATATATGTTCTATGTAGAATAATTATTCCAATGTTCTACAACTGGTATTTTAATTAATTTTCCATTTTTAGTTTTGATGAAAATTTTAAAATTGTGTTTTGGCTTGCATCCATTGCGCGCAAGACTGTAGCAAAACTATTGGTTCTAGATTCCCAAAAAATATTGATAAAGTTGTAAAACTAATGTATATTTAACGTATAATCCATTTTTAAGCAATTAAAAACTTAAATTTTTTAATTTAAATTAAAATTACAAAACTTTGAAAAAATGCATTTTTTATTGAAAACATGTTAATTTTAAATAATTAATGCAATTAAAAATACTAAATTTGAAGTATACATTATTCCTTGTATCAAAATAAACGTATTCACCAAGTTTTATAGAAATTGCTTTATCAGTTTCTGAGAAATGTTGCGGCAAAGCATAAAATTTTACAAACTGAGAAAATTGCATTTAAAGATTAAATTGTAACAAAATTTTAAAATTATAAGAATATAATATAATTGAACTATAAAAAGAAATAGATCTTACCTTTGAAAATATTTATTTCTAGTATTTTAGAAATATTAGTGTGGAAAAGTTTAGAAATATATGTGTATTTCCTAAATAATAGGTGTGGCTTGTTATATTAATGAATAATTCAAATATAAAACATTTTGGGGGATAAAAGTGGTCGGTTCTAGAAATGAGGGATTAGACATAAGACGATTATATAAGACCTTAAAGTTATCGAAAAAAATATTCAAGCCTTGTTTAAAAACTTACCACACTGCTTCATTTTACACGGGCGGATTTTGTTGCGTGCTCCTGGAGTTGACGGGGTGAGTTTTGCGGTTCAATTTTTCCGATTGAATCTTTCTTATTCACTGTCGTCTTGAAGAAGTTGAATGCCATCTAAATCACTATCATCTTCTACATCTTCCACACAATCGCTGTTTTCACTGGTTTCGTCATCTGAATCTTCTTCGCCAAAAGTTATTATTAATTCGTCTACCACATTTTCTATGATACCGTCGTTTTTCCAATAATTTTCTTCTAAGTGCTGAACGTGACTACAATAACTTTTCCACTTGCCAGCATCAATCCTGTCTAGTCCCTCTTCAGTCAGCTCTCGCAGTTTCTTTAAATTTAAATTTGCACTAACATTCCTTTCCCGTTAAAAATTCTTTAAATCCCCCCACGCGAGTTCAATGGGATTTAAATCGCAGTGATACGGTGGGAGTCTGATAACTGTATGTCCATAATGTTGAAGCAACTGATCAACCCTGTATATTGGTGTAGGTGATGAGTTTTCTGTGATCAGTTGAAAAAGTTCTGGCTTTCTCATATTTTCTTCATACTTCACATTTTTTTCTTTTAACCATTCTATCATAACTTTTTTCGTCGAGTACTTCGAAGGGACGCAGTTTACCTTTTTAGTGTGGTATGGCGCATTGTCCAAGCATATTACGCTGTTTGGAGTTAAATTGGGGATGAGCTTTTCCCTCAACCACCTTTCAAAGTTCTCAAAATTCATTTGCCCATGGTAGTCTCCTTTTGTGGAACCGGCTTTATAAATAAGGCACGCATTTGGTACAAAACCTGCAATTCCTCCAGCGTGAACCACTATAATTCGATTTCCTGAGTTTATGGCGATCTTGGCTGCTTTTTCGCCGTTCATTTGCCAACATTTTTGCACTGTCATATTAGAATCAACCCATGTTTCATCTATATATATTGACAGTTCGGCCTGCATCTCGATACTTTTTCATTAGTCTCAAAAAATTGCAGCGCCATGACACTATGCCGGGTTTCTCCATTAAAACATGACGAAGATTACTGCATTTTTTCCAGCGAAACCCAATGTCATGCAACACTCTGCGTAAGGCTTCTTCTTTCCAAGGAAAATTTATTTTTTCTTTAATAATTGGCAGGAGCTTGGCAACTGTCGGCACAATTTTCTGATGAATGTAGAATTCATTTATTGTGTTCCTTATTACACACTTGTCAAAGTCATCCACAATTACTTTAAGGTGATCTGGTCGACGACGATTTTTTCCAGGGGTTGAGAGTTTTTCATTATCATCCGCACTTTTCCCCTCCTTTCTAATCCTTTTAATTGTTGCAACAGAAACTCCAGTCGCCGCAGCCGCTCTCTTCGTTGATTGAACAATAGGAATTTGAAGTTCCTTCTTTTCAGCTTCGGAATCACAAAACAGAGTAACAGCACTTAAAATGTGTCTAGTTTGAGAATGAAGAGTTTTCCCTCTCTTGGAAACCGATTCCATAGCAATATTATTAAATTAAAGCGACTATGAAACAATTTTACTTATAAGCAAACAAACTGAAAGTAGCAATAAATGTCAAAGAAGCTCGCTAGGTAGCACAACTAAACGACACCTTTAAAGGTTTCAAGTAGGGCAGCAAGATCTGTAAATCGTCCTTTATAATGAGAAATATTCACTAACTTCTTTCCTCCAATCAAAGAATGATGGTCACTTATGGGATCACGTTTAGGAGGTGCTAATTGCTTTCCCACGTTCCGTGGGATATACATGATACAGGTATTTTGTTTACTGTAGTCTCCTGACATATGGAGTTTGTTAACAACAAACTACAGATGTGAAAAGGAGATGATTCATTTATAATGACAAGACTAAGTATTTAAAAAGTTTTAATGATGTTTATATTTTACTCCTGGAAAAAATTATAGGATAATAGCTAAAAGAAAAATAAATTTCCTGAAAATGAAATAATTGTTTGGATGAGCATAGTGAGTTCTTTCTAATACTCAATGACCCATATTTTGTGAATTGATTTTCCCGAAAATTACGACGACTGAAAATCTGAAATTTGGCATGCATGCTCTAAATTTAATGTAGATTTTCAGAACTTAATAGAGTGTTTCTAACTTTTATCTTTAAAAAGATATTTTTATGGTCTCTTTTCGCAAGACAGTTACGAGAATGTAGAATATAACTTTTTTTAACGTCAAAACAAAATCTTTATAAAAACGGAGTTTATGTCGTCCCTTTATAGGGGGGTAGTGCTGGTCCACTTATATGGCACCCCCATAATAAAATATTTGAAAGTGGTGTATTTCCACTTATAGAGTATCTATGCTCACTTCTACCCAGACTTGGGTGTATATAATTTGAAGTGGCACTCTATTTGAATTATATACAAACACAGTTTATACATGAAATAATGTTTATTGAATTCGCTGCACATATAATTGGCTTTTACAGCAATAAGCATGCGTACTACTTGTACGGAATGTAAATACAGCTTTTAAGGACAATATATTTTTATACTCACGAACAGTAAGTCAAACCAGCAGTACTGCCACGTAAACTTCTGGCCCGTAAAGCACTAGCGCAGGATAACACCTTTTCAACCTTAACAACAACTCCCTTTTTTTTATTAATGGCGCTGCGTGGTATTTATACTAAGCGCGTATGCCAAAATTAGCATATCTGAAGCAGCTTCTTTAATTCAGACAAAAGTTCGATTCTTGTGAATCGAATCTTGTGTATACCTTACACTGGCCTCCCTCGAAAAAAAAAATTAGGTAACTGAGGTCTGAACGGCTTCAGTTAACTAATTGAAAACGCGTGCTGGTCTGACTTTTTACATAATGGGTGGCAAAGCCAAAAAACCTTCCACACGTTGTGTGGGGGAAAAACGCCACTACCATTTTACAAAACTAACCCCGAAGGGTCCAGGTGACACCATTACACAGTGGATTTGCAGAGTTGCGGATACTGGGCTGGCCAACTGCGCCCTAAAATATCTATTTTAATTAAAAGTGACAACACAATTGCACAGCATGACATTTCTTGACTGTATCTGCTCTCCCCCAATTTATAATGTACATGTGTTATGATTTGCGAAGTTAGTATGTTAGTTGTTTGTTATCTGTAGTTAGTATGTATTTTTTTTCACTACATGTCCCCTTCAAAAATTTATGAAACAACAGTATACCGTTTTTTTTCAGTGCCTCACCACTTCCCCTCAAAATGTTTACACAGTATATACAATGGGGAACTTCAAACCAATTTGGTTCGATTTTATTAAAGGGTGGGAGTTAGAATAAGAGAATTGATACAAGACTTGTTCCTCATGAATGCAGCAACTTCACTGCACCAGTTTGTCCAATCCGCTGAACCTCTCTTGATGGTCGCAGTCCTAGTAAAGGGGTTCGTTGACCGTGTGGGCATCCTTCGTGCAGCAGGTCGTTGGTCCTGAGGCGCTGGTCCGGCTTGACGATGGACAGGAGGTCTCTTGGGAGGAGGCCAACCTTGCTGGGCGGCTGATATCTTGCGTTCCCTGTACTTATGCAAAGGAGCTTTAAAATTGTCATTCTTCCTTTTGATAACCTTGTGTACCTTATCAGCGACGCATTCCTCCTTTGATGGAGTTTTTGTAGTGCACACTTTACCTTTGTTCGTACTTTTGCTTGTATCGGTATTAAATTTTAATGCAGATTCTATTTTTTCAACAACCTGACTCTGCTTTTCGTATTTGTGCTTATACGACTTCTTGTTTACCGCCTTAATTACTTCAGTATTTGCAGTTTTAATGCTGGAACCTGAAGGCTCTTTTTCACGTTTTTTATCCCCCTTAACTTTAGTTTTATCCTCTTTTGACAAAAAAGTCTCTTTGAAACTTGCGATATCAGAATCGTTATCATTTAAATTCTTTAACACTCCTTCAGTTTTAGGAAGATTAAGCTTTTCGTACTCGTGCGTTTTATTGCAAACTTTCTCTATAACTTCCGAAGCATCAGCTAAACTACCTACAGTATAATTCTGTGTCAACTTTTCATCCTGATTCTCAGTCTGGTTTTCATGTACTTTATTTAAAACCATATTATCAACCTGGCCTACAGCATCCTCGTTCGGATGGAAACTTGAAATAATATCATTACCTAGCGAGTTCCTACTATCGTTTAAAGAATTTTTATTGTCGTCAACTAATAAGTATTCACTAACTTCCGTAACGCATACTTCGTCATCTACTAAATTTCCTTCATTAACAGATGTGTGAATATCATCTAAAATATCAGGTATAGCATCAATAATATCAGGTATAGCATTAATAATATCAGGTATAGCATTAATAGAAGTGTCCGATGATTTATTTTCTAAACCACTAGCATTAGTATCGGCCCTATTTTCAGAAATTTGTACTGGAATTACCTCATCATTCCAGCTAGACTCACTTTCTTTATAAGATACAAAAATACCCTGACTTTCACTATTCTCAAAATAATGATTACTGCTCGGACAAAATAATACATTTGACCAAACAGTTTCAACAGGTTGAACCATATCATGTGAATCAACTTGCCAGTGCAAGTAAGGTGCTTGCATATTTTCTTTAAGTGCACTAATTTCATTATCACGCCGTGCGCTTCTATTATTTTGCCTGCGGTACTGCTTACGCTGCTGGTTTGAAACTCGCGAAAAATTTTGGCGCGGCTGTATAAAACTTCTCGTACCTGAATGACGGTGAGGGGTAGCGAAGAAATGTCTATTGTCATATTTAGCTAAAGCTTGAAGGAGGGTAACCTTGCTTGTAATTGTTTGATTATCTAAAAAATCTTGAACACTTGGCTTCAAACGTTGGATAACTATTTTTAAGATTATCGCTTCCGTCATTCCCTCTAAATATTCCTCACACTTGGAAATCTTTTCCATAGCAAAATCTAATGCAGACTGACCTTCACGTTGCCTTAGCGAATAAATTTCCGCTTCAATTTCACTTTGATTAAAGGTCTTTGGAAAAACACTAAGAAACTGTTGCTTGAATGACGAATAGTCAAAAATCAGATTACTGCTTTGCATACACGTGTACCACTGATATGCACTACCTCTTAAAGCGGCTAGAGCAATTTTAAGTTTATCCCCCTCTGGGGTGCATTGTTGCTGAAAGTAATGCTCAATTTTCTTTAGGAATTGGCTTGAGGGGCCGCCATTGAAGGTGGCTTCGAATGGCGCAATTTGCTGAACCATAATTACCCGAGGAAAATTTCCAGCAGGATTTTGTTCTACAACACTCATTTTTAAATAGTATATAAGTACTTGCAACAATTTTATCAATATAAGTTCACAGTACACAGTTTTTAATTTCAATTATGTTCTTCGTTACAAATTTAACGCTAACTACCAGGGTATATATATTTTTCGGGCGCCAGTATAGAGTATCTATGCTCACTTCTACCCAGACTTGGGTGTATATAATTTGAAGTGGCACTCTATTTGAATTATATACAAACACAGTTTATACATGAAATAATGTTTATTGAATTCGCTGCACATATAATTGGCTTTTACAGCAATAAGCATGCGTACTACTTGTACGGAATGTAAATACAGCTTTTAAGGACAATATATTTTTATACTCACGAACAGTAAGTCAAACCAGCAGTACTGCCACGTAAACTTCTGGCCCGTAAAGCACTAGCGCAGGATAACACCTTTTCAACCTTAACAACAACTCCCTTTTTTTTATTAATGGCGCTGCGTGGTATTTATACTAAGCGCGTATGCCAAAATTAGCATATCTGAAGCAGCTTCTTTAATTCAGACAAAAGTTCGATTCTTGTGAATCGAATCTTGTGTATACCTTACACACTTAAAAAAAATGAGTTAACGGTGATTTTAGTAAGATATAGACACCTTTTTTTCGTACGATTTTTTCATAAAGTAAGCAAAAGAATTTTGGCTATAAAATGTTATTGCAAAACATTTTTTTTCAAGTGGAATAAGTCCATTCCTAATAATTATAATAAAAGCAACTTGCTTATTGCAATTATTATTGATTATTACGACTTCAGTGTACACTACGCTTTAGCATATATTACTTAGCTAGTGTCTTAAAAACAACATCGTTAACAAGATAACGGTATTATTATTCTGATTAAGTGGTCAGAAGTATTTTCACTGATTTTGTTTGGTTTTCTTTCGCAATTTCTACTGTTTGGTTTGTGTTTCTTATACTAATAGATTGCAGCGAGAGTATTATTTTAATAAGTGAGTATTAATTTTAATAATTATTATTATTTCATAGTAAAATTTAAAAGGTGTATAGTGTTAAAAACATCACTCGAATTGATTAACGTTGCCAATATTTTTAAATTCATTCAAATACAAACCTTTAAATATCTCGATACGTGAAAAAATGGACTTATGCCACTTTCAAAAATAGTTCCAATAGTGTTTAAAATTTCCTTTCAATTGTAACTGCAGATGTGTATTTCTCCCCATCTGTTTCTTGTAAACACTGCGTTTTCTTTAGACTAAACCATTGCCAATCGGCAGAAAAACACCTGTTCGACTCTTCCTTGGGACAAATGCCGATATTTGGCGAAAAGAGGGGGATGTTTGGTGACAACCTCTTCCTCTCTCGTTGACCTTCGCTTTAACGTTCCACCCCTCATCAAAAAAGAACTCTCCCCGAGTGACCAGTTTCTCAGGGATCTTCTCTTCAGAGGTGGACTGTACATTTATGGAGTAAGAGGAGTTTTAAGTGAGAAATAAGTTAGCAGGATAGAAGCTTAGTCTTTAACTCTTCAATAGACACAAAGACATAAGCTAGGGGGATTGCAGTAGCGATTAAAAAAGATCGTGACACTTAGCGTGGTTGATTCGAATTTTCCATCGCGTGTGAGAGTGTCAATATGCCGTTGGATCCGATTTATTTTAGAGTATAAAATCTGACTTGAAAGATTATTATTTTCATTTATTATTCTGATTTAATATATAACTTGAAACTTTTTGATTTTATTTATTTTTATCTTTTCGCTCGCTGTTTGCCAGCTAACCCTAACGTGGACGCCATATTCAGAGAAGTGATTCCACAAAGTGTAACAGCTTACAAATTGTTGGTTTTTTATTAATTAAAAATCAACGATAATTAATTTCGATTTTTGAAGTTCTTCAGACCCTCGGCTGTTTTTAAAGACGCCTGTATGTAAAATTTCACGATCGTTGCTGCTAAACTGTGGATTTCTATACAATTACAGAGATACAAACATTCATTTTTATATATTAGATATGATATTTTGACAGAAAACTCGCATATTCTAAGTATTTCTAATTTTTAGATGCCATAACAGATCAATTATTTTGTGGAATTTCGCGATTTTCATATTAATTTTACAGTAGCATATTCTTATAATACACATTGGAATGAAAGAAAAACAATTTTTAATTGACCGAGCTTAGTTAAAATAAGCAAATCACACTTATTTAGAAAAATATTAATGTAATGTCTATAAAGGCAAAACGTTACTTTGAAAAAAATATTCATGCTTTTCAAAAGTCCATAGTAATCACACATGGTTTCCATTACTTATTTCACTGACATATTGAATTGTTTCATTGTTTCAAATTTTGGCATTATCTTTTGAGAATGTATTTTTGTTTTTATCAATGCATCTCTTGCAGAAGTACCACGAACGGACAAGGATGACCCGGTATCTAATTTAACAATCCTTTCTACTACTTGTGTGTGACATGGAATGTTGCTGAAGTCAATACGTTGACTCTCCTGATCAGATTATTTTGCTTCCTTTAGAAACTGCTTTAGTTTGTAATCAGAAATATACCTCGTTCTGTTACTTTAACATCTTTACGTACAATCATATCAATATAATCCTTTTCATCAAAGTTTATACGTTAAATTTAAAACTTTCTAATGCCCCCTTCATTTTTCAGTCGTTGCTTTTAGAATCCGGCGTAATCCAAGCTCTCTTACGTGGCTGCGATCAACTGATATCAGACATAGGAGGAGATTTTCAGAAGCAGCAAAGTACGAATTTCTTTGAATGACTGGGTCAATTACATTTTTAAGAGTCTGATGGAGGTAACGTGAATAGCTCATAAGTTTCCACAAGTGCTTCGATCCACGGATACAAGATGGTTTCAGCTTTATGTTAAACCAAATTGGTGCATAAACTTTCAAAATGTAATCAGTATTCGGAGATTTTTTGCAGGAAATTCTGTTCCCACATACAAGCGACTTACATAGCTGTTTGCTAATGTAAGCCATCGTGAATGACAAAATTTTCCTGGTTTTCTCATGGACAAATCAGAAGAGCACTTTCGAACAGAGATAGCATTATGCATTTCTAACAAATACACTGCTGGCCACTGTAAATGCAACACCCTGAAGGAAACATGCAAATAACATGAAATTTACAACATGCATTAGCGGAGGTGAGATATGCAAATGATTAGAATTTCAGCGCAGACGCACATCACTCGCGCCTGTGGCGCCACTTCAAAGCGCTATTTAAGGCTTGGAGATTTTGACGATTTCAAGTTCGGCAATTGTGTTTTTCTTGTGGTTTTTTTCGAAAAATCGATCAATTATGCCTCGTCGAAAACAGCGATCATCTTTTGATCAAGTATCCGAGTTCGACAGAGAAAGGATAGTGGCCTACCGAGATTGTGGATTATCTTTCAGGGAAATCAGTAGTCGTGTTGGACGAAACCAAATAACTGTAATGCGGATATGTGATCGTTGGATGCAGGAGGGTACGACGGACCGGCGTGTTCGATCGCATCCACCTCAGCACACCATTTCACGTGATGACAGGCAAATTGTGCGCATGGCAGTGACGGATCGCTCAGTCACATCACGAACCATAGCACAGCACATGCAGTCTGTAACGCATCATCCAGTGTCTGCGCGTACCATTCGACGCCGTTTACAGCAGAGTGGTCTGTCCGCAAGACGTCCATTGCTTTGTCTACCCTTGACGCAGAACCACAGACGTCTCCGCCGCCAATGGTGCGATGACAGAAGGATGTGGACGGCAGAATGGAATGAAATTGTCTTTACTGACGAGTCACGCTTCTGTCTGCAACACCACGATGGTCGCATTCGAGTCTGGAGACACCATGAAGAGAGGATGCTGAACAGCTGCGTTATGCACCACCACACTGGTCCTGCACCGGGTATTATGGTATGGGGCGGTATTGGATATCACTCTCGCACACCTCTAGTACGCATTGTCGGTACTTTAAACAGCCAGCGCTACATCTCCGAGGTGTTGGAGCCAGTTGTCCTTCCTTACCTTCAGGGCTTGCCCACAGCCATATTTCAACAGGATAATGCGCGACCACACGCATTGTCCAACGGTTCTTCGTCAATCGCCAGATTGAATTGCTTCCCTGGCCGCTTCGCTCTCCGGATCTTTCGCCGATAGTAAACATATGGTCCATGGTTGCTCTACGATTGACCCAGATTCCATCCCAGCTGCCACAGCAGATCAACTTTGGCAACGTGTGGAAGCTGCTTGGTCTGCTGTACCACAAGAACTCAACCAAAGTCTCTTTGTATCAATGGCGAGGCGTGTGGCAGCGGTGATCTCCAACGATGGCGCTTACTCTCTCTATTGATTTTGGCAGGAACCACACTTCACAGAAGTCTATAAATTTAATCATTTGATACTTGGTCAATATGTTATCTACAAAATAAATTTTGTTGTGATATCTCTTGTCTTTCTTGGTGTTGCAATTTGGGTGGCCAGCAGTGTATTTTGGGTCCACACTTAAATCATCCTTAATTTCTAGTAATGGAATGTTATTTTCAATAGGTGAAAATTCAATCACTGTAAGTTCATAGCAGATTTCTAGTTGTTTACCTATTTCTCCTCCAAATTCATTTGGACCTTTAGTTTTTCCATCTAGGAAACAAAATAGGTGACGTAGGGACAGTTCATTTAAATTATTGACTTCAACATTCCATGTCACACACAAGTAGTAGAAAGGATTGTTAAATTAGATACCGGGTCATCCTTGTCCGTTCGTGGTACTTCTGCAAGAGATGCATTGATAAAAACAAAAATACATTCTCAAAAGATAATGACAAAATTTGAAACAATAAAACAATTCAATGTGTCAGTGAAATAAGTAATGGAAACCATGTGTGATTACTATGGACTTTTGAAAAGCATGAATATTTTTTTCAAAGTAACGTTTGGCTTTATAGACATTACATTAATATTTTTCTAAATAAGTGTTATTTGCTTATTTTAACTAATCTCGGTCAATTAAAAATTGTTTTTCTTTCATTCCAATGTGTATTATAAGAATATGCTACTGTAAAATTAATATGATGAAAATCGCGAAATTCCACAAAATCAGTTGTTCTGTTATGGCATCTAAAAATTAGAAATACTTAGAATATGCGAGTTTTCTGTCAAAATATCATATTTTGAATATTTTGTTTACAGGAAATATACATTATTTTAATATACTATAAAAGAAATTAACAAAAAATACAAATATAATCACTTTTTCATAAAAATATCCATTTTGAAGCCCTTTGCGGCACTTGAAAATATTTTAGTAGAGCAAAAAGATTTTATATTCTTAATTTTAATTTTAAAAGACAACTTATGAAAACTAGAGCATACTGAAATTCCGAAAAAACCGTGATGTCCGAGTGTCTTTTAAGTGCCTCGTCCTTAAGTACCTTTATGTGTACTATTTTTATGAAGTAAAACGTATTATATAATCAGTTTAGCAGGTCTCCTGACTAAAAAGAAAGGTTAATTTACATATTTTGCTACTTTTTTGTACTACAAGTGTATTCAATTTCAAAATAATTGCGAAATTTGTCAAAAATTTAATATAAACCAAAAGTTTGCCCTTCTTGCGCTAACTGAAAACATGCACCAATTACGCTAATATTTAATTTCCATCTTTATTTTGTTAAAAGGCAACTTTTGAAAACTATAGCATATTGAAATTCAAAAAAAAGTATTTTTCGTTCCACCCTAATGCACAGCCCCCCCCCCCCCTAAAAAAAGAAAACAGAAATTGGCAGAAGCAAAGAGACTTAATTGCAATTCCTCCATACGTGGTCGCAATTTCCATTCAAAAATAAAACTATTGAATTCATAACGTTTGAAATTACCACGTCATTAAAATTAAATTGATTGGCCTTTAGATATACCACGTGAAAAACATCGCAGCAGAAACGAATGAGAATACACCATATTGAAATATTTATCGCCCAAAAAAATCGCCAAATTTTCCGGCACAGGATATGGGACTTCTCCCCAAAAAAGAAATAAATTAGAAGAGACAAATTAGGAGCTTTCCATTCAGAGCTTGGTAGAATTTTGTAAAAATTCACTTCGGGGTGCCCTTGTTTTTTAATTTTTTTTTTTCGCCAATAGTGCAAACGTGCCATTTAAGATTGCGGCGATAAACATCCATCTTGATATATGCGTCACAAAATAATCACATGACAAACAGGTCAGAAATTTGCAGGAGTAACAACATTGGTGAACGAGTGAGAAACCTCGATTCCGGGGCACTATTGGCGCCAAAAAAGCCAGCTGTAAGTTTGTTTTCAATTTATTTGTTATTTCTTGGTCGCTAATGATGTTTTTGTTTACATTTAGCACTTTAAGCTTAACAGGTGTGCGGAATTGGGAAAAGTTGGCATAACGGAGGTCAAAAAATTTTTGGCGCCAACTTTTCGCGAACAGAGGTGCGTCTGACAAAGCTGTTCCAAAATTGAATAGACTCGAATCTTTATTGGGCTGCTAGAGATAGGTCTAACATGAGATAAAGAAAAAGAGAAATTTGTTTCCCCCTCCAAACTGCTAGACAGAAATTTTGTGCTTCCTTTTTGATTCGCCGAAAATGTTAATGAAAGTTCACTCAACTCCGAATAAAAAAATGAAATAAAATAATTGCCAGAGCATTTACAGTAACGGAAAAAATTCAAATTTACAGAAACAATAAACGGCTCTTTTTTTTTTGGGGGGGGGGGGCAACTTTTCAATCTAAAAGTAAATTTTTGCACTTACTTTTTGTCCTTTGGCATTCGAAATTCATTCTTGTACTGAGAAATGTGCTGGAATGGCTCCTTAGAGACTGCGATGTTGGGTTTTGGCGTATAACCGACCACTTTCTCATATTTTTTTGGCTTCTTGAATTCTGAAGAGTATGTCGAAGTAGCTGTGAATGGTTGCTTTTCATTGAACTTGCCTATTTCCTTCGGAGGTGAAACGGTTCCCGACGGTTTGCTCCCGACATACAAACGTCTGAATGCGGCCTTTGTTTCACTCTTGCCTCCAAACGTCTTTTTCTCGCAACTTAAACTATGCCTCTGAGCAACTGCTGTACCTCTGCTATCCTGCCGATCTTTGACGCTGTACGAATGGAAATCGTCCTTATAGGTCGACCTTGCGCTTAGCTTTTCCCCAGAAACGTGAAGCGCAGGATACGGAGGACATATCGTTTGTGCTTTTAGTGCCCATTTCCGTCCACAATAGTGATCTCTGTAAGTTGTTAAGGCTTTGGTTACCTTCTTGACGCATGGCACTGCGGTGAAGACTTGGTGCTCTAAGATATTGAAGGAACTGTCCGCGTCCGAAACATCTTTAGGATTTTGGCGGCTGTGTTGAGAACAGTCTATTAAATTTACTATCACAAAGCTATGGGGAGTCATCACTGGTAGAAGGCCGCTTGTGGACGTAATGTGGCGATTTTAGGAATTCACGTGTTTATTAAATGCCATTGGGTGATATCCTAAATGGGAAACTTTAATGTAAACTGTTCCAAGTAAATGATCTACCGTGTGAACCTCGGTGGAGGTAGGAGGACGCAACAGTATCCATTAAAGACGTGAACTGTCCAAGATACCCATCATTCGTATCTAGGTGATGTACTATGTGTGCGACATGTTACTTAAGCTGAAAATTTCTCACAACCAGGAACCATCATGGGACACCTCTTGTTGAGTGCAACGCCTGCCGCATTTAAAAAGAGCGCTGCTGTCGCTGTCTATGTACTACGTGACGTCTGGTGCGCAGGCGTCAGACGAGCTCTGAGTGGCGAACGGTGTGATGAAACAATAAAATAACGAAAAACCCATATACAGTCCACCCAATTTAATTTTGAGTTGTGTCATTTATTTAAAGAGTATTGAGCTATCGATGGGCCATACACCTCTTATAAGAAACACAATTTTTTAGATTTCAACTGTTCTTGTGAACCCGTATACGAGATACAATGCTTTCTAGGTAATTTAAGGTTAAAGAAACGACGATAATAATCATAAAAGTATGTTCAATACATGGATTGAATGCTGATTCAGTACGTCATATGAAAATGTTAATGGCTGTACGACCTCGAGGACAACAAAGGGCAGAAAATGGATGTCATCCGTTTACACGTAGAGTTCTGTGGTTATCGACTCACGTTGACGCAATTGCAACATGTCACATACCAACTCGTGCAAAAACGATGTGCGAAAATTTTGTTGCAAAACGCTAAGATTGCTAAGGCTCTGTTCACATGGCAGTCCGTTAGCGCAAGCGTAGAAATTATATTTAACCAATGAAAAACCTCCAAACGACTAGCAACGAAATTGTTATAACCTGTGATTGGTTTATTTCCGTCTCAGCGCCCTTTTACGCTTACCCTAACGGACTGCAGTGTGAGCAGGCCTTTTAAACTTGTACAGAAATGAGCTAAAACGCATGGCAACCATTTTCTGCCCTTCTTTTTCTCATGGTTGCATTAGTGGCTCGTTCAGGCGTGCGTTTCCGCACGGATTTTAGTAATACATGCAACAAGGGTTTTGCCTCCAACGCCACATTAAAATTATTGAGTGTTGCTTTGATAAATGGCGTATTAAATTAAATCCCAGTTAAACAAAAGCTATCTTCTTTTCATGCAACAGGATTCCCCCCCCCCCCACAGTTAACGTTTAGGGTCAGCTCATCCACTTTGAAAGAGAAGTGAAATATTTCGGTATCTTCATGGATAGTAAGCTTATTTGGAAGAAAATATTAATAATAATATCTGCCAATTTTTTAAAGCTAGAAAAGATATCGCTCACCTTCTGTACCAGAAGGAGATGAGTATAGAAAATAAACTTCTGCTTTACAAAACAGTACCCCGACCTAGACTTATTTATGCAGTACATGCATGGGGATCAGCGGCTAACAGTCATGTCCAGAAATTGCAATGCACACAAAATAAGACCTTACGTCTAATCACTACAGCCAAAAGATATAAAACTAACTACTCCCTCCACTAAGATCTAAATATTGAACCCATTCGCCTGGCTATAATTAATCTCGGCACTAAATTTTATAATAGTCTTTACTCCAGCCCTAATGAAGAAATTGCTAATCTTCCTGATTATGACAATAGAGAATTTTATCGCAGACCTACAGCGACTCTAGTGCTTGACACTGGAATAACTCCCAACTCTTCTTTCCCGTAAATTTAAATTTTCTTTCTTATGTCATTCCGTTATCCTTAAATTCATTCTAAACCGTTAATTTTTCACCCCCCCCCTTTTTTCCCTAATTATATGCAGTCACATCCTCTTACGCTTTTTTGATAAAGGAAGTGTGTCGCCTCGTTGGTGTAATATGCCTATGCGAATCCTCTTGGTGACTTTATAAGCCGTTTTCCCTGATAACATCTTCTGCTAAGATCCTGGACCGTGTTTCATCAACCAATCAGGTTGCTAGACTCATTTTGCTCTCGTCAAAATCTTGGCATCCAAGGTGGCCGACGATTTTTAACACTCAGATTTTCCCAAGCCTTTCGGGAATGATGAGACACGCGGGCTTAACGCCCTACTAACAATGTTAGAATTCGATGGGGAGCACACTGATCGTTTTTTAATCCCGACAGATGTTTTCTTAAATTTCTTTGTTGCTAGGGATTGTCTCACGAGGTTCTAAGTGACGCTGCAGCCCCGAAACTTTTTTTTAGTCTAATGCTTGTCGTTAGACATTCACTTTTTGTTATTCACCACTATTTTACTGGCTACTTTATTATGGTATCACCCTATAGGTGAGACGGAGGGGAAACGACCCAGCCTTATTCGGGATTTGAACCCAAGCCCACTTCGTGGCTGTTCAGAACGCTAACCACTACACTATGTAGGGTGCCCTAAACTAAGACCGTACATATCTGAGATGAAGCGTCTGCCATTTTATTGCCACCCTGAGGTGCATTCAAATTCATTTGATCTCAGAGTGTAATATGTGAGATAATTCCCAGCGTCGCCCGCGAAAGAGTTTTTAGTTTGCAGAACAGGCTCAAATTTAAGAAAAGAAATGGACCTTGAGGAGGGCAATTTGTGTGGAATGGGAATCTGCCCAAACTTTCCCATTTGAAAGAGATGTGATACACACATGCGTCTGTAAGGTGTGGCACGACGGGGAAATGAACTCGAGTTTTCTCCTTCTCGGCACACAAAATTAGCTATACAGGTGGTTGTTGGCCCTTTCAATGCTCTTCCTCACACCCCTTTACCCTTTAATTTTATGATCAACGATACAGGTTGTCGACCTTAAATATTTATTTGCTTGTCTTTTTTTATTCAAAATGTTTGATTTTTTCGGTCATGAGTATGTGTCAAATGTTTGCCTGACGGTTTATCACGTTTGTTTCTAAAAACTGGATGCCACTTTGACGGCGTAGCCAAGGGGGTGGAGTGTCCTTTTGTTTGCTGTTGTTCCTGGTCAAATAAATCGGAACCAGGTCCATTGGAGTCTGCAGGGCAAACAGATGCGTTCTTGTTTAGCTCACAGCTATTTGGCACCACAATTTTGACTGACATCGTACCCTCCTTCCGCTCCTACGAACCACACGGAAGGACTTTCCATCCTGCATATTTAACGTGTCCATACCAGGTCTAGACACGAAAGGATTCCGTGGTGGTTATCTAGATGCCGAATGCCGACGCGCTGCAGAATGAACCACGAGGTTGCCCCTGGCCCATTTTATTTGCCTTTAAAATGATTTATTAAATAAATTATTGGCGTGAATTGGAAAATACGGTCAAGATCTTTCTGCTCATAAATTAAATACTTGTTGAAACTGGAACTATTTCGCGTGGTTACTTTCATACTGGATACGAATTTTGAGAACGAAATAAAAGGTCCAAAAAAGGAGCACCGAATGGAATTTCGACAGCACCTCTAGTTGCAACTCATCAAGATCCAGAGCAAAAGGAAAGCTTTTCTAGGGTTTTACTCGCGTGAAAAAGGAGTCTTTCTGATGCCCAACGACCACCATTTTTATTACCATGTTTTTATTAACTCGCTTTCTTGTTTGTCCAGTACAAATCTTGCAATCGATTTTTAACTAACTTCCCGACTAGCTACACATTTGAAACTTTTAGAATAGCTCAGAACACGATGCATTCTTTTAATACTTTTAGCCGAAAAAATCCGCAAGATGGCGCTTCGATCGAATTCTATGCTTGCACTTTTGCGTAACGGCGTTTGACGATTTTGAAAACAGAATACGTGTGAATTTAGTTTGTTTACAAAAATATTGTGCGAATTTTTTTTTTTTTAAATTATAAAAGTGATCCGTTTATAAAGTCTGTGGATAGTGGAAACGACTAAAAAGTGATTAAAGTGAAATAAAAGAAAGTGAAAAAAAATAATTAAATGAAGGTTTGTGCAATTAAGAGAGAATTGTCAAGTTTATATGATTCAACAGAAAATTTAAAAACGTGGTATATACAGGCCCTGATTTTCCAATACGCCCGGGCCTAGGGGCCCCCAAAAATTTTATTTGGAAAAAAAAAGAAAATTCCCAATTCAATTTTTTTAAACTTATTTTAACAAAAAAATTTTTTTATACATCCTTTCAAATTTGATTCATTGGTTCATCATATATGTATGTTATAGTATATAAGGGAAAATAAGTTTTTCAGGTTGCATTGTATTGGTGTTTTAATGACGAAGTTAATATGTTGTATTGCTTTTTGTTATTTGATAAATGTTCTAGACTTCTAGGCTTCAAATAGCCAATTCTTGGTAAAATGGTACTTTCGTAATGATTCATGATTATTTTTTGTGTGTGTCAATTTTGGAAATGGTACACCCATGTCAGTGTTAGGGGGCCCCCATCCCGAGTTGTGCCTATAGTCAAGAATTTTCTAAATCGGGCCCTGGGTATATAAAAAGTTCTTTTTATCTTGTAATTATGTGAACTGATTTTCCCGTAAACGGCGACGCATGAGAGACAAAAATTTGCCTTTCAATTGAATGTAGATTTGCAGTTGTGTAATATGAGGCGCATTTAGCTGTTCCTGAGATTCCTTTCGGTACTAAGACACAGGAAGAGTTTGCAGGACATCGTGGCGTGGGTCCTAGGTGGAATTCCAGGCGATTGAAGGCCAAGACAAGAGATCGATTCAGTTTAGTCGGGGGTAGGAGGCCCCTCTGCGCGAACATTCTCAGTGAGGTAGAAAGACTCTCAGCAAGTGTCAAAAAGCTTCATCTGTGTTTATTCACGTGTACAAGTTCAATAAACGTCTTCGTCCGACATCTGTATCTTCATTTGAGTGAAAGACCACTCGGTTGCACTACAGGGTGTTTCGAACTTTTCTCGTTAAGAAGATATTTCGAAAGGGCAGGGCCCGATTTAGAAAATTCTTGACTATGGCCACAACTCGGGATGGGAGCCCCCTAACACTGATGTGGGCGTAACATTTCCAAAATTGACACACACACACCAAAAAAAAAATAAATAAATCATGAACCATTGTGAAAGTACCATTTTACTAAGAATTGGCCATTTGAAGCGTAGAAGCCTAGAACATTATCAAATAATAAAAAGCGAACCAACATATTAACTTCATCATTAAAACACCAATACAATACAACTAGAAAAACTTATTAATCCCTTATATACACTATAACATACATATGATGAACTATACATATAACTAAACATATGATGAACCAATCAATAAAATTTGAAAGGAGATATATACAGTGGAATCTCGATCTATCGTTTTTCAAGGGACCGATTGAAATGAACGATAAATGCGGGAAAACGATAGATGCGGAAACATAACAAAGCAATATGATCGTTGGGACTGGATAAAATGAACGACACATACGGAAAAACGATGGATCCGAAAACGATCGATCGAGATTCCACTGTATATATATATATATATATATATATTAAAAAAAATTTGCTGTTAAAAAGGTAAAATAAAAAAAAATTGAATTAGGAATTTTTTCTGTTTTTCCTTTTAAAATAAAAAATTTGGGGGGCCCCTAGGCCCGAGCCTACTGGGCCTAATGGAAAATCAGGGTTTGCGAAAGGGTCGTATCACGATACCGTGATGTAGAAAAAGTAGACCTCGCGACTAGAGCGTTTTTCGTTGTCAAGACAAAATCGTCACTAAAATGACCTTCACTCGAAAACGAATCACAAAATCGGCCATTATCAATGTAAAATGAGTTTGACTACGATTCATAACCTTGTAACCACATGATAAACAATTTAAATATAAAATGAAAACCTATAGTTATAGGGTCACCAAGCATCAGCTGTGATTTATGAAATAATAGAAAAGGAAAAATGTTTAAATTGAGCAGTAGAAGTTTTCTGATTTATTTCTGCAAAGCACAAGTTACATCTCTCGAAACAATGAATGATAATAATTAGTTAGTTGGAAACCGAGCGAGTCCATTCAAAGCCCGGCTACTAAAATTAGTATTTTGCATTACTATCATTAAGCGAATGACATCCGTAACGCCATTTTGCTGCCATTTAGTTTTTTTTTTTTTTCTTCTTCTTGCCGTAGCATGTTAAAAGAAATGAAACTCATTGTCTCATCCTACCCACACAACACACTGATCTCTATTAGACGTCTATAATACCTCACCTCATAAAAACGCGTACCTCTATAAGACGTCGAAATATCTACATCACGTGGTATGGAGATACGAGTCTTATAAGAGCGATATTTCGATGTGGAGGGTACGCGATTTAGATATTTTAGACCTCTAAAGGACGTACTATTCCCCTCCAAAACATTGTATTTTGGATCTTAATTTCTTAATAATAAATTTTAAAAAAATATAATTAAGCTTAATTTATTTCGAACAATTTGCATTCTAATAGGACATTTTTATGCAAAAATAATTGCTACAGAGATTCTAAAACTAAAAATAAATTTATGGAAGTATAACAAAGACTTATTATTACTTATTACGACTTGTATTATTACTTATTAAGTAATAATACATTTACCACTATTATTTTTATACTCTTGTTATACTTCCATAAATTTACTTTCAGTTTTAGAATATCTGTAGCAATTATTTTTGCATAAAAATGTCCTATTAGAATGCAAATTGTTCAAAATAAATTAAGTTTAAATGTATTATAATAAATTAAGCTTAATGTATTATTACTTATTAAGTAATAATATATTTACCACTATTATTTTTATACTCTTGTTATACAAATACTCTTGTTATAAAACATATATTTTATGGTTATTAAGTAAAATCTAGGGAAAGTGACGTTTTCAATTTTTCCCCGTCTTTCGGTAACGTTTATAAAGCTGACTATGTACTGGTTGCGAGGCTGTGATTGAAGGCGTCATATGACTTTTCCTGTGCATTGTTACGAAGAAAATTGCTGCGGTCAATCACCCACGTAATGCAGGATAATTGTCCTCCCGCTTTCACCTGTTCGACACCATCTGTTAAGCGCTAATGAGACGCGTTGCACAGATCAGTTTTGAAAACTGTAAGCAGCCTTCGCTTTAGCCCGAATACGATTTATTATTATTACCATGTTTTTATTAACTCGCTTTCTTGTTTGTGTGTTTGTCCAGTACAAATGTTGCAGTCGGTTTTTAACTCACTTCCCGACTAGCTAGACATTTGAAACTTTAAGAATAGCTCAGAACACGATGACAATGCATTCTTTTGATACTTTTAGCCATCTTTAAGTAGGATTGAATTCATTTTCAGTAAACTTTGTTGTTTAAAAAAAGTCTTATAATTAATCTCTTTATTACGCATTTGATCATTTTCTTTCAAGTTGATGGGATAATTCAATAAAATTTTTTTAAAAAGTATTTATTAATACATAGAATTGTCAAGTTTATATGATTCAACAGAAAATTTAAAAACGTGGTATATAAAAAGTTCTTTTTATCTTGTAATTATAAGATTGAAATAGTTTCGGATCAGTTTTTTTCTTTCTTTCTTGGGGTGGGGGGGGGGGAGGAACGTTCAAACTCTCTCTCTTTTTCTTCTTTTAAATAGTCATTAAATAATTTCTTAATCAGTAAATAATTCCTTAATCATTCCCAAGAACTTATTTCTGCGGCAATTAGACGGTCACTGACTCATTTATTTCACTCTTTTTGACGTTGAAGCGACACTCAACGATCGGCCGTTATCTTTGCATCAGCGTTTGAATAGCATCGATCAGGGCCGCCCAGAGACTCTACGGGGCCTGGGGCAAACTTCTGTTGGGGGCCCCGATAGTGGACTGAACCGATTTGGCTTGTGAATGGCTCATTTCTAAAATGAAAAAGAAAGTATCAAGTTCTTATCCCAAAAAAAAAAAATCATCTCGGGTTTTTTTAAAAGTTTAAAATAAAATAAAGTCCACATACTAAGAATGTCAAATAACGAACATTTAATAACATGACATGACAGAACACTCTACATGCTGATAAGGCGCATCTACACAAAAGCGAATCAGCTCCCCCCGTCGCCTCTTGACACATTTTGATGTCTAATAGCCCCCCCCCCCCAACGTGGGGGGAAGTATTTCGTCGCTTTGATCATTCGTCTTAAAACCGCTCTCCGGGGCGGTCTGATTACGAATGATCAAAGGCACGAGGAACGCCATAAAACCTCCTCTCGGCGACGGGACCAATAAATCACTGCTTTCCTCTACACTTCGCTCTCTGTTTCGCGAATGTGTGCTCGCAGTGTTACAAAAGTAACGTATTAGCACACGAACGAACACCGGAGAACATAGTCACGTGACATAGCAGGTGCTGAAAAGAAGAGTAGTGTGGGAGGGGAGAAAAACAGTCCGTTACAATAGCATTGTACAGAAAAGTTCGGGCTGTATGAAAATACCAACCAAATAAAAAAATTTGACTAACAATATTTACTTAGCTGCAAAGAGTAGACAAAGAAGATGATTTTTAAGCAGATATTTTCTCCTTTTGTAATGTGTTTGGGAGGAGTTGGGAGGTGATTCAAAACTTTGATGGGACCGCCCACCCATTAAATATTATGACATGCAGCAGGGGCCACTTGTGATAGTTTCAAGAGTAGTCGATCCATTTTAGTTATAGCATTTTTAAGTTACCCTAAACTTTTCTGGTTTTGTCGATAAAATTAGTATTAATTAAGAAAAAAAAAAGTTGCCTTCCGGAGAAATAGAGGTAGTAAAAACTTTGGTTTTTAGTAAAATAGTTCAATTAGAGTTTATTGTAAAAGCTCAGATAGAAAGAAGTTTATGTTTTGTTAAAACATTCAAAATTGAAGAGAATTTAGGACGTTCACAGTCTAAATAGAAAATTACAATCGATAGGTAATAATTTTACATATTTTTTTTTTTTAATTTTCACATAAACATTATCACTAATCACTTCAAAAACTTTCTTTCATGTTCTTCTGGATTATAAGAAAAATTAAAAATGGATCACATTTTAATTTATTTCAAGTTTATTTGGGGGGGGGGAACGTGCCCCCTAACGTAATTTGAAATAAATTAAAACGTTAATAGAAGTTCAGTTAAAATCGAAAAATTGTAGAAAATTTTTACGAAAGTTAGTTTTTTCCCGCTTTTTCAAACTGTGAAACTGAAAATTCCGATTATGTCTTTAGCCTTAACATAGTTTTTAACAATAATATGATCCATAACAAAAATTCGATGCTATGTTTTTCTCATTTTATTTATATTGTTACGAATTTTAAGAGTCTATGGTAATCTAGCCAAATATGAGTGTTATCGCCAAATTGGCGATGGATTTGGTGACTTATTTCGGTCGCCAAATGGTCGCCAACTTGCCGTCTTTACCTTTCTAGAAGCTTCTAGAGATATCTAACTGACTGACCGATAGGGGGCGCTTTGGAAGTCTATAAATATACCTGACATTGGCATTGGAACTCAGTTCTTTTCTACTGAGAATTGAATGTGTTGAAAGTGCGTTAGGCGTGTATTGTCTTGAAGACTCTGTTATCCTGACTTGTGTTTTTAGAGTTTTCTTCTGCATAGAAAACAGTTGTTACGTGTTTTCTGCTTGAATTTGTGTATGCGCCTGAAGAATTTACAGAATAATAAATTTTATTTTGTGTGCAGTTTCTGAAGAGATTATATTCAATCCCAATGAACTCAGGAAAACCGGAACAATATTATATTTATTTTTCTCAATGTATAACTTTTGAATACTACTCAAATATCAATTCTACAGAGGCTGTTCACACATTTTTTAGACGATGTATATTGTATTAACAAAACTAAATTACATAAAATTCTTGTGTTTTAAATGTTCTATTTGACATCCATTATTCTGAACTATCTTTCAACACCGCAATTTCCAGGAAAATAATGCCTTTTGTGTCAGAAGAGGTATTCTATCCCATTGCTCCTGAACAGCTTTCCAGAGTCCTGTAAGGGTTTTTGGACGACGTTTGGATAATGCAGATTTTAAAAGTCCGAAAGTACAAAAATCCATAGGTGATACATCGAGAGATTTAGTAGGGATATCAGTGAAGGGTATGGCCTTGATACCAGTTTTTTGTTCCATTTCTTTTAGGAAATTTGCAGTAGATTTTGATGTGTGACTGCTAGCTTTGTCCTGATGGAGTCTCACAGATTGATGGCACTGTGGGTAAAGCGATGGTATTTCATTCAGAAAAATTGGCGATAAAATATGTTCCTGATAGTATTTGGAGTTAATCTTGACATTTTTTCCCACTCTCTTTAAGCCAGGACTCCACTTCACCAGAAACAGAAAACAGAACAGGAAACGGAATTTTTTTCTGTTTTCCGTTTCTGCTGAGATTCCGTTCTTTCTGTACTCCACTTCACCAGATTCCGCTCAGCTGGCGCCATCTGTCGTCGTTTTTTGTTTATTGTTTTACATTGGCTGTGATTCGGACATAAAATACTTAAGCTCAAGAAAGTATGGAAAAGACACAGATTTTGCTATGGCGAGTTTGCACTTCCTAAGTCTGCTGTCTTTAATTAGAACCTCTGAAGCAAAAAAAAGAAAATATCGATTCTGGGTTTGAAAGATTTTCCAAGAAAGGGAAAAACATGGTATTCACAACACCTTAATTAGAGATCTTCGAACTACCGATCAGGAGTTCTGAAAATACAGTCTTGTTGAAAAAACAGTAGTGCATAACAAATAGTATGTAATAGAAATTTCGACAAAATATTACTCAGGGTTTTAGTTGTCATGTTTAGTGTATATCATCTCTATAACATTTGGATAATTAAAAATATCAGACCTTTACAAAGTGACATCTTAGGATTACAGATCAGTTTGCACTAAATCAACTAATAATTTGGAATTTCTGAGCAATAATCTCCCACACTGCTCTTTTCATCTGTATATTCTCATAATCTTTTGAAGATTTATCAAATAAAAATGAGTAAGGCCTGGACTCCACTTCACCAGAAAACGCGACAGAAACAGAAATCAGAATCGGAAAATTTACGCACTTCCGGTTTTTTCCGTTTCTGCCCAGCAGAATGACGGCGGAAAACAGAGTTGAAAATGTTGAACTTTTCTGTTTCCGTCCGCGGATTCCGCGTGTATGACAGCCAATAGGAATGCGTCTTGATCCACGAAACACAAAACAGCAATGGCGTCTCGGTTTGACATGGAAGCGTTTATTTATGAACATCACCTCCATAACTGCAAGCTAAATAAGTCAAACAGTAAATTCTACTAGAATAATTTGTTGGAATAATGATTTTCTATTACCAGATAATGGATTTAGTGCAAACTGATCTGTAATCCTAAGATGTCACTTTGTAAAGGTCTGATATTTTTAACTATCCAAATGTTATAGAGATGATATACACTAAACATGACAACTAAAACCCTCAGTAATATTTTGTCGAAATTTCTATTACATACTATTTGTTATGCACTACTGTTTTTTCAACAAGACTTTTTTTCAGAACTCCTGATCGGTAGTTCGAAGATCTCTAATTAAGGTGTTGTGAATACCATGTTTTTCCCTTTCTTGGAAAATCTTTCGAACCCAGAATCGATGTTTTCTCTTTTTTTTGCTTCAGACGTTCTAATTAAAGACAGCAGACTTATGAAGTGAAAACGCGCCATTGCAAAATCTGTGTCGTTTTCCATACTTTCTTGAGCTTAAGTATTTTATGTCCGAATCACAGCCAATGTAAAACAATAAACAAAAAACAAACAAAAAACGACGACAGATGGCGCCAGCTGAGCGGAATCTGTCTGAGCGGAATCTGGTGAAGTGGAGTACAGAAAGAACGGAATCTCAGCAGAAACAGAAAACAGAAAAAAATTCCGTTTTCTGTTTCTGGTGAAGTGGAGTCCTGGCCTAAGCCCCAACTTCATAAATAAACGCTTCCATGTCAAACCGAGACGCCATTGCTGTTTTGTGTTTCGTGGATCAAGACGCATTCCTATTGGCTGTCATACACGCGGAATCCGCGGACGGAAACAGAAAAGTTCAACATTTTCAACTCTGTTTTCAGCCGTCATTCTGCTGGGCAGAAACGGAAAAAACCGGAAGTGCGTAGATTTTCCGATTCTGTTTTCTGTTTTTGTCGCGTTTTCTGGTGAAGTGGAGTCCAGGCCTTATTTTTAACTTGCCACTATAAGAAAAACCAGCAACAATCATGAATCCCTTAGAAAAACTTTCTTTCGATTCTTTGAACCATGTACTTAAATTTTTTTCTCCCCTTTTATGATAATAAATGGCTCTTTTTTTGTTGCAATCATTTAAATACACCCATGATTCACCTATTGTGACAATTGTTTTCCATTTTTCTTTGGATAAGTGTCTCTCATACAGAAATCTGCAGCGTGTTCTGCATTCTTCGATATGATTTGGAAGAAGACGATGCACATTGCATTTTTTCGCTTTCTTAAGATTTAAATCAACGTTTATCATTTTGTTTACAGTGGACGCCGAGCATTTTAATGATTTTGCAACTGTCCTTTGACTAGGGGGATTTTCTTTTAACATTAAACAACGTACCTTTGCAATAGTCGAAGATGTCCGTTTTTTCCTTGGATACTTGTTTGGAATTTTTGTCCCACTTGAGGCTCCAATTTGACGTTTTTTTTCCTTTCTTGTTGACGATATTACCTATCGACGCTTTAGATATCACAAAACCATGGCACTCACATCGTTTTTGGATAACGGAGTATGCATATTTCTCTTCGGAAAGAGCATAAATGTAGCCTTCGAACCACTGCTTTGTTAAAAACGCCATTTTGAATAAAAACAAAACTTTCAAGCCGAAGAGGATAATTTTGACTTTTAAAAACATAGTACAATTGCAATTATATCTTTTGCAGCAAACGAATTTTTATTACCGCTTACCAAAATCGTCTAAAAAATGTGCGAACAGCCTCTGTATTGTTATTCAATTTCAAAAAAATTATAATGTTTCATATTTTAGGACCGCCAGGCATTCAATGCGAGAAGGAGGACCCTAGCTGAATTCAATTCATGCCCCCCCCCCAAAAAAAAGTAAAATAATAATAATAAAAAAAAAAATTAGAAGCACGCTACGCTTAAGGTACAGAGGGAGATTAAAGGATATTGAAAATTGGGAACCTGAAGCTGTGTGAAACCGGGTTGCTACAGTCACGTAGCGAGCATAACTGGAGCCCGGGGCACGATACCTTTTTGGCGCCCCCCTTCCGAAAAACATATCGCAATATAATATGTAGAATTAGTGAAAAGGACCATTTGGCGCCCCATCTGCGAGTGGCGCCCGGGGCATGATAAACCCCCTTGCCCCCCTCTCGCTACGCCACTGGGTTGCTATTTTGAAATCTCCATAGGAAGTATTTTGATTCTGAGATCATCATGAAGCTCTTGCTTTCTTTATTTACAATGTAGGATCAAAAAGTTTCTGGACTAATTAATTTAAAACAATAAAACGGGGAATTAACTTTATAATTAACATATATTATGAAGCCTGGTGATATTCATATTTGCCGTCAGATAATGTTGCGCATTCCCATAACCCAAAATCGATTGATTTATACAAGCAAATAAAATTAAAAAGGCGGGCTTTGAAAATGTCTCAATTTGAACCGAGGTCATCCATAAAATTCTGCTTTTAAATAGGAAAGAATGCATAAGAGACTGTAGAAATGATAAATTGATGCTTACGGTGACAAATCGTTATCAAAAGGAATTATTCTTGAATGGTTTAAACGATTTAAAGATGGCCGTGCTTCACTGGAAGATGATGCAAGGTAAGACCGGCCGGCGACTTCAATAACTGAAGCAAATATTTTATCCGTTTAAAGTTCAATGGTAAGGTCATGCTGGAGCTGTTTTTTGATCACAGAGGTGTCATTCGTTTTGAGTTTATACCTGACGGATGGAAGGAAAATAAGGAAATGTACAAGGCAATATTAGGGCGTCTTAGGGAGGCCACCAGAAGGAAGACCGGACTTGTGGAAAGAAAAAAAAAACGGAAATTACTCCATGATAATGCCCCATCACATCGATCTGCAGTTGTGGCTGAATATCTAGGCTGAATGTTTCACACTCATCCGATCTTGCACCATGTGATTGCTTTTTTTATTTTCCGAGAATTGTCTTTAAGGGGAACCGCAGCTGCTTTATTTTTTTGGCGATATTTTTTAGATTTTTGCTAAGTTGGCGATAAAATGCCAAAAGTATGTTGTGTTTGTTAAATGCTTTTTAGTTAGCCCTATATTGCTCCCGGTTTGAATAATTAGCAGCCAATCAGAGCTTGTGATTTACTGGTAGACGAGTTTATCCGGATTTTTATACCGCGTTTGTTTCAAAATATTAATCCGTAGAATCTTCTTTCGGGGATTTGCAGTTCCATCGTTCGGACGTAGTTTTCGTTGCTAAGTGTGGCCTCTGTACTTGGGGACAGTGAAATATTTTGGATTGAGAGTTTTGATTTCGAGTTGCTTACGTGAGTTTTTATGGCGACAGTGTTTATTAAAGATGTTTTTTCTAAATATAAGGGGAGGATTTTGGATAGTGTAAGATGTAGATTCGCCCTTTTTAAAACCTCGTTTAGTTAGCGTAAGCTTTGTTTTTCTGACTGCTTCAGCCAGCGGAAGCTTTGTTTTACTTAGCTACAGCCAGCGGTTCTTAGCGAAGCCAGCAGCTGAGGATTTTCTGTAATGTTTTTGGACGGATGCGTAACGGAGTGGAGCAAGAGTATCTGACCGAAGTGAAGATCCCGTGTGCGAGTTTCTTAAAGCCGGCGGTTTGTTTTCCAACTTATTTGTTCTTTCTTGATTGCCACATATGTTTACATTTCGCAGTTTAAGCCTAACAGGTCTGCAAAAGCGGGATTTTGGCGTCAAAAATTCAAATTTTCTTTAGTAAAGTGAAACTTTTCACTCTGAACGGCCCTATTTTAACTTAATTTTTATAATTTCTAGATAATTTTTCAATGAGCGTAAAGTTTGGCATGTTGAAATTTATATTCTCTCATTATTTTAAAATTCGAAAAAATAAATAGTTTTTCCTTAAATTTCATTTTTCCTGCTGTTGAAGTTTATATTCTCTCAATATTTTATAGTAAATTTCATGTTTCCAGCTGTGAAGGAACCGTCATCTTGGTGACGTCTCTTATCGCCAATGCGATGGGAGAATGAGATGCAATGAATATTGGCGATGGGAGACGTCACCAAGATGGCGGTTCCGTCAAGGCTAATGCGACAATTGCTGTGAAGGACATCGAAACAAAAAATGGGTTAGAAACTGCATTTTCACAATTACACAGCCGCTGGAATAAATGTGTAAATAGCCAAGGCCAGTATTTTGAAATTTTTTATCTATAATTATATGTAAGTGTTGTACTTTATAAAATAAAAAATTACTCCTGGAACATTTTGATCCTATCTTGTATAAGAAAGCGTCGAAATAAAATAACTCAGTCTTATTCTAAAATACTTGAAGTTTTTTATGATGAATTTTAGCAGCGGAACCCTAAATTGCGGATCAGGAAAACAGAAATGGTCTTGTTATTTCTAACGCTTTAAAATCTGAATTCTAGGTACATTAATAAAACTTCCACATACCTGAATTCTCTGTTCGAAGTCCCGGAATAACTCAGTCGATTATCTATAAACTTCTTATTAAAAATAAACTATTACACTGATCAAGGGAACTATAATACAAAAGAGACACATACACTTTATTCACAGACTCACGTAGAACACACAGAACATGAAGAAAAAACAAAAACAAAAAGTGAAGCATTCTGGGAAGGGGGGAAAATTCCCGTCAAGCGTACTTGCGCAGTAAATCTATTACCAAAAATTCTCTACGTTACAGGTTTTCCAACAGGTCTAATACAAAATTTGCATGGTAAAAACTTGCTTCGTAAAAACAGACTAGTGTGCACATTCAGGCAGAGAGAACCTTTAGATGTAGTTTCTTGGTCTAATGCGGCCAAGTTAGCCTAGAATGTAAGCAAAGTAATAGGAATTTATGATGAATGTGAAAGATACTTTTCACCTTCATGATCAGGGCCTTTTTATCGCATGGGCAAATCGGGACTTTGCCCAGGACCTCCTGATGCTAGGGGGCCCCAAAACCCCCTTGGAGTATGCACCTAGTACTTCTAATAGTATGTATAGCCCATGGATAGTTCTTATTTTTATAAATGTTCTTAAGGGGGGGGCCCAAATAGCATCTGCCCAGGGGCCCCCAGCGTTCATAATCGGGCCCTGTTCATGATATTTATAATCAGAAGTCAGGGTACCGGTTTCCAGTTATATATATTACCTTTGATAGATCTAGAAACAGAATGGGGAGCTTCAATTATCTAAAAGCGCCTAAAATATGGAAATTAGGATAATGTAATTTGATAAAGATATGTATGAATAACTGAAGTCATGTATATATTCTTGCTCTTCGTGAGTTCAAAGACATGAATGTCAGCAGTCAGTCGTATCAAGTCGGCAGTAGACTGCAGGCAGGTAAATATTTTTCAGGTGTCTCTAGATACTTTAATATTCCCAAAATAGGAACTCGGAGACGTGGGAGGAGGGAGAGATCAATGCTTTCAGGTGGCGATACACGTGCGGGAAATTCTCAAGGAAAAAGTCTGTAGGATTTCTTCAACTGAACCCTCGCGCACATGTGAAATGTTTTCCAGTTGGGATTTTGGGGACTGTACAGTCCACTACCGGTCTCAAGGCTTCCTCACACACGACGGGGAAATCAAGGTTTGGATTGTGCAGTCAAAACCTCAAGGATTTCCTCTACTCTCATTCCTTTTCTAAAGGTGCATGGGCACCCTTAGAAAAGGAATGAAAAATGAGGGGGGGAGGAGGTCAACAAATTTATAGTACCTTTACTATAAGGTAAGAGCTCACGGTAGACACCCCTGTGAAACTTTTCTAAAAGTACAGGATTCTGAGTAATTTCCAAGATTAACACACTTTGATAAGGATGCACCTGTTTATTTTGGCCTGTTCAGGTGAAGAGCAAGACATTGACATACAGATTTTATTAACATCTGACAAGGTTCTATCTACGGAGTAGGATTCAAAATTTCCCGGACTGAGTCTATAACTTAAAATGTATTATCAATTAAATTGCTGAAACACATCCTCCTTCGAAATAAGACCCTTGCGCAACAACACACTTTTGCCATCGCTTGTAAAGGTCATCGAAACATTTCTGGAATCCATATTTAGCCATGTACTTTAAGGGCCTGTTCACATAGGAGTCCGTTGCTTTGCGTTAAGGAAAAGATGACATTGAGACGAAAATAAACCAATCATATGCCTCCAAACGATTAGCAATGAAATTTTTAACGCCTATGATTGGTTTATTTTCGTCTCAACGTCATCTTTTCCTTAACGCAACGCTACGGACTCCTATGTGAACAGGCCCTAATTCAGCCTGCGATGCACTTTTAACTTCATCTGCAGATTGAAATCAAAGACCCTGCAAGCGACTTGCCAGTTCAGGAAATAGGCTGAAGTTGCAGGGGACGAGATCAGGGGAGTAAGGAGGGTGTGGCAGAACAGTTGTTTTCGTTTTCGCAAGAAAGTCAGCGACAAGGAGGGATCGGTGTGCAGGAGCGTTGCCATACAAAAGCACCCATGACCACTCAGCCCACAATTTTGGTCTCTTCTTTCGGATCGACTCACGCAAACGACGCAGGATGTCTACATAGAGTTCGTTGTTCATGGTGCGTACTTCAGAGATAAATTCCAGATGCACAATGCCCTACATATCGGAAAACACCTCTAGCACGACCCTCCTTTTAGAGCGATCTTGGCGGAATTTCTGCTTGCGTGAAGATTGTCGTGATTTCCACGTTGCCGATGCTCTTTTGGATTGCGGGTCGTATAAAAAACACCATTTCTTGTCTCCAGTAACAATTCTGCCAAGTAGGGAAGGATCTTTGTCAACAGCCGGGATTAAGTATCCCATTTGCATTCGAATTGCCTTTTGGTCTTCGGTTAACTTGCAGGGAACGATGTGTTGACACATCTTATGCATGTTAAGATCCTTAGAGCCTGTTCACATAGGAGTCCGTTGCGGAGCGTTAAAGTATTGAAATATATTTAACCAATGACAAACCTCCAAACGATTAGCAATGAAATTTTTAACGCCTATGATTGGTTTATTTTCGTCTCAACGTCTTCTTTCCCTTACGCTACGCAACGGACTCCTATGTGAACAGGCCCTTAGTCAGTATCCGTTGACATGTGGCCTCGGATATCCCAACTGATTCTGCTATTTGCGCTATTGTTTGCTCCCTGTTCTTGCGTACCGCTGCAGAAACCTTTTCTATGTTTTCAGCGGTGCGGGAAGTCTGCGGACGGCCAACGCGTTCGTCGTCTTCGGCACTTTCTTTGCCTTCTCTGAAACGTCGCTGCCACTCAAAAGCTTGCGATCGCGATAGTGTTTCACTGCCGTACACATGCTTCAACATTTCGTAAGTTTCTGTAGCACTCTTTCCCAAGCGGACACAAAATGTGATATTAATTATCTGCTTAATAAAGACCATTTCTTTCAATCGCCGGTTACTAAATGCACCCGCCTAGAAAATACGACGCCATGGCGAGCCACCGACCACGTGATTTGGGTCAAACCACTTTTAGAAGAGGGGGAGAACGTAGTAACACAGAAACGTTATCGTAGTCGCTCTACTCCAAAATTTTTTTAAGTTATAGGCTCAGTCCGGGAACTTTAGAATCCTACCTCGAAGTACATGGACGTAAAGCTTAAATAATGAGGATTAAATAAAGATTTTTACATTTATTTAATGATAAGCATTTAACCATTTCTCCTGCCTGTAGTTATACTCAGTAGTCATACTATTTGACTACTGAATATAACTACAATAGTCAACTAGTAGGACTACTTGAACTAGTATAACTACAGGCATACCTGCCTGTAGTTATACTAGTTGAAACTCATACTCATTTATTGAAAATCTGTTTGGGTCTTTTAATTTTTCATTCCTTTTGTAGTACGTCCTTCGTCTCAAATGGGGACATTTCATCTTTTACACCGTCGTTTTCTTTAATCATAGTTTTCACAGTTGCATGCTTTTAATCACATATTGCACGATAGATTATTTAAAAAAAATTATTTCAACAATGGTCACGTTAATCTACATATAATTGGGGAAAAGAATACCGATTTAATTAATAACTTTATTAATTTATGCTTTTTGCGTTCATATATAAAACTAGATATTCGTAGTTCTTTATCTGTTTAGAAAACATTCTTGTAACGCAGTATAAAATGTGTTAACTAAGCATAAAATGAAAAAAAATATCCTAACTTCTGAGTAATATTTATGATTTGTATCTGTCTCGTAATCAGATACTATCAGATAGACAATCGGCGCTTGCGGCGCAACTCTCTTCAGTTGCCGACTTCCGACCAGCAGTGGGTGGTGGTTCATCAATAGACTCTAAAACATAAATTATCATGTTAATTAAGGAATAGTAAGTTATTGTGTGAACAGTTATAGTGTTTTCAAGAGTACTTCTTACATATTAATGCGCCTCTATTGCATGTTTGTCATAGCATTGTCTATTTCACTGATACGCGCTGGAACCCTTTAAAGCTCTGATGACTCATTCAATTGTTAAATTTATTTGCATCTATCTGTCATATTGTCTCCGTTCAATTTTTCTATAAATTTAATTTTTTCTAAAATATATTCTTTTGTTTTTTTTTCAGTAGGGTTGTGTTACCAATTACTGTTGAAGAAGTAAGTGATGTTTTATTAAAATTTTTCAATATGGTTAATGTTATTTTGCAATATTATCTGTGTATGAAGAATTTTATTTTGATTGATTCGGGAGTTCCACATTCTTTTGTAATGCGTACCTGTTTTGAAATTTGATATCCGATTTTTTAATGCAACTCGTATGTTTCAGCATAATATCTTTTCACTCTTTTTAACAAAGAGACATGTAATTAAGGGGTCCAACCATTGCACTGCACCATCACTAAATGCATTTACATTGAAATATGTATAAAGCAGCAATTATATTGCCTGGATCGTACCTGGATTACTCATATATATATATATATTATGTATTAATTTCCTGAATTTTTCATGACATAATTTCTAATTTTCTTATATTGATCCGTTGTTTAAATAAACTGAGATTAAAGATTTGAATAAAGTATCTGACAGCGATTCTTATTTTCCATGAATAAAGTTATTGTATATGAATGCAGTTTTGATGATATAATACTTGAAGTTTTGTATATTAATAGAAAAGGAATATGTACTTAAAATAAATTAATAAAAGTGTAAACAAGACATTTTAAAGTAGAGAGCTCTTGGATTGGGAATACATTTTTTTGGTTTTTAATTACATATAACCGTTTTCAAATACCCATTTTAATCACTTTAGCTTAATCACCATGTGTCACCACTGAACAATAAACTTTATCAGTAATTATATATGTATGAAATATGAGCTATTAATGCTAACAATGTTTTATCTACTGATGAGTTTCTGGAACTTTAATGAGGTATATATGATCTTAATAAAGATTATTTAGTAGCATATGAAATTATCAATAGTTAGTCCTCTTCTTGTATCTGGCTGTTATGCTTATACAACCTTTATTAAAGCTCAGATAAAAACTGAGTATATTGTAGTAACTGTTCCCTATACAGTGTTTTCCTTTCCAGAAGGAGAAAATTATTTTAACGTAATTTTATTTGGGCAATTTGTGTATCATTATCCATTGTTGACAACGAAACTGATCTTTTAATTATTTTTGTCTTTATTTATTTATATATATATATATATATATATATATATATTAAAGTGCTTTTGTGTTTGAGCTTGAAGTCCTCAAAAACATGATAGTTATTTCAAACCCTAAGGTCTAAATAAGAAATATTTGATTTACATTTTGCTTTTTCAGTTACTGATAACAAATTGTGCATGACTGTTAATTTATAAAATAAGGTTACATAGTTCTTTTGGCATCAATTTTGTGATTTTGATTGTGTACTGTTAAAACCTTTCATTTAAAAGATTATAGCCGAAATAATGTTACACATACTAACCTAAATTTATTTTTTTCATTGAAATAAATAAACAATGCATCTGAACTCTATTCTTACCTTCTCTGTTTCATTTATAATGTTCTGTTGTGCTAATGAAATAGTCATTCTACTTTGTCAATTTTGTCTCCTTTTCTATGTACATTTTAACATATTGATTATCTTTAAAGATGAAGAACCTATTCATATTATTTAATAACTTATATTTCAGTATCAAGTAGGACAGCTGTATTCTGTAGCTGAAGTTAGTAAAAATGAAACTGGTGGTGGTGAAGGGGTTGAAGTTGTAAAAAATGAACCATTTGAAAACTACCCTCTGTTGGGAGGAAAATATAGCAATGGTCAATATACATATAAAATTTATCATTTAGGAAGGTAAGTTTCCCTTATTTGTTCTCTTTGTAGATTTCTTTGTCAGTTCAAGGCCAGAAATATTTTTATGTATTAAACTAGCAGTTTAATATAACTTTTAAAAAAAATAAGTTTAAAATGTAATGGCTTAAACCAGGGGTGGGAAAATAGCGGCTTGCGGGCCACATGTCGCTCACTCTTTTCAACAACATTATATCTGAAAAAACAAGATTTTTCAGGAGAGTGTTTATAAAGTTTAAAAGTACATTAAAATGTATTGAAAATAAATTTTTATTCTGCTCTCTAGCATCAAAATATTGAGCAGTGATATTTGACGACTGTACAGGGATATACTACTCTTTCAGGGCTTTCTAAAAACAGACATAACTAAAAATCGCTGATTTTTTAGATATGACGTTGTTGAAAGGAGTGAGTGATGTGGCCCATTACAGATTTTTTTTGTGGCCTGCCAAGACACCCAGAAATATCCAGACAGCCAGAAAAACTGCCAATATTTTATTTAATTATATTTATTGATTTTTATGATACAATTTATACCTTTTCTGAAATGCAAAGTTAACTAATAAATAACAATAATTTTAAAAGGTGTGGCCCTCCGCTTACACAAAGTGTCCCACAGGCCAAAACAATTGCTCTCCCCTAGCTCAAACCATTAATTTTAAGTGACAAATTCATAAACCTCACTAGCATATTGTAATTTTCAAAATGAAATTATGCAACCCTTTGTAATAAATTATTAGTGCATTAGAGTCGTTTGTAAGTTTTCAGTCCAGTGTATAACTCTGATGAAATGTAATTTAAGTTGAATCAGCAAATAACAATTTAAAAAAAAAAAATATTTCTTAGCAAAATCATATGGAAACTAGAGCTACTTGACCTTACTTTTCTTATTTATAAATTTAGCTTGAATACTTTTTCTCATTACTGTTTGATTCTTTGTCTCCTCAATCATTTCATTTACAGTTACTTGTGATGATGTTGGTAGTTCTCAAATATACTCTTTATATTTTCATATTTATTAATATTTGCTGCCAATATAAGCAGTGTTTATTACTTTTGGCATGTTGCTCAATTTACATGTAACAAAGCAAAAGGAAAAAACTGAAGGGCAAATCAACTTTTATTTTTTCAATTTAGAAAAATTATATATTAATGTACTTTTGGCTGTGCTCAATAATGAATTGCTAAAGTTATTTAGCATTATATACAATGTACAGTGGCATCTCTATCTATCATTTTTCAAGGGACCGACTGAACTAAATGATAAATGCAGAAAAACAATATATGCGGGAACATAACAAAGCAATATGATCGTCAGGACTGGGTCAAATAAATGATACATACGGGAAAATGATGATTCGGAGAACGATTGATCAAGATTCCACTGTAATCATTTTTGATTTATAAGTTTTTGTGTAACCATAAAAATTTTAAATTAAGAAATGCATGAAAAGCATTCCATTGTACATAATAATAATAGTGTAAATAGCATATGTGAGCATAAATTGGGTTTATTGACATAAGTTCAAACAATCAGTTTATATAATTTGATATTTTTTTTTGTATCTGCTTGTCAGTTGTCGAGGTTTTTTTAAATTCTATTTTGTCTGATGCATTATTGCTTTAGGTTAATATGACTGATAAATGTTTTAAGATTGATTTATAAAAAGGAACTTAAAAACAATGAGCAAAGTCAAAACTTGGAAGGCTTATAACTTGAATTGCAGCAATTTTGAAAAACTTTTCACGTATTTGTTGATAATAATGAATAAGTTAACCTATGTTTTTCCAGAAGCTTAAGCATTAGGTTTAATATTTCTTGGACTAATTTCTATTCTAAATTATTAGTTATATTATGCAGATTACTCTCTTTAATATTTTAACAATCATAACATGCATTTTTGTAATTTCATCGAATGAACATTTTTTTGTCTTGTTAACCAAAAATAAAGAAATAGATTTCTGTTCATTGAAAAAGATATATTAGTAATTTGAAAAAGATATATCATAAGATACTTTGAAACTATTTTACAGGTTTATGTCACTTTTTCCTCTGGTTTTAGTGAATACTTACCAAAACACCATTAAATCAAGCTGTAATTTTATTCTTTGATTATTGTTTCTTTTCAATATTGAACTGATTTAAATTTTTAAATATTTCTCAATTTTTTAAAAAAGTTATTTAAAATATCAAAAGTGAATTGAAATTAAAAAGGCATGATTAAAAATGAATTCTTTATGTATTGTTATTATTTAAATGTATTATTTATTTTAACTCTAAGGATATGTACTTTAATCTGTCCAAAATTTTTGTATATTAATTTATGAATTATAGAATTGTCAGCCTTTTGTTTCATTTCAGTAAATCTATTTCAACAAATGTTAATGGCTTTAACTTTAAGAAGTATGCCTATAAATATGTTATCTCTTAAATATGGGGTAACAGCTCTAACATTTTTTTCTTTTTTTAAATTTGTACTCTATGACATATAGTGTTGCTTTTTTTCTTAAGAATTACATGATATTAATAAACTGTGGGTTACTTTGATGCTTTTAATCTCATTCAAACTTTTATAATTTGCATTTCTATTAATATGGCTGTTAAGAGATTAAATAATCTTTTTAGCCGAGTTCCTGCATATATAAGATATCTAGCACCAAAAGGTTCTTTAGAAGTTCATGAAGAAGCATGGAATGCCTATCCTTATTGCAGAACCGGTAATTAACTTTTTTAATTTAAATAACATTTAAAGATGAATCTATTTTAGCTTGATATTTAATATGCATGTTATGAAATTAATATTTTATTGACTATCGTATGGGTTTAAAATTTATTTGCCAATTTTCATGACAAGTAATATAAAAAGTAAACTGCATATTTGACTTTTTTTTTTCACAAATTTTCTTGCTCATCTAGAATCAATCTTCATACACTTAATTAATGAAGGAGACTTTGATCATTTAATTTCCGCATCTTCTAGTATGCTTGCACATCAGTATGAGGGTCACACTGAAATTTTACGACTAAATGGTAAAAGTTAAACCTACAAACTCTTTAAGTGTTCAAATTCCCTCCAAGATCAATGCACTTTTGTAGGTGAATTTTCCAAAGATTAAATGCCTCAACCCATCCATTTCCAGATGAAAAATATGCTTTTTTAGCCTCATCAATCTCATCTTCGGAATGAAAATTACGCCCACATACCTTTTTTTTTTTTTTTTTAGATTAAAAATATCCAAAAGTCACACATAGCAAGATCAGGAGAATAGGGGCAATTTGCTATCACTTTGATGTTTTTTTGTTCAAGAAATTCAACTGTTTTCCTTGCTGTATGAGTCGATGCATTGTCATGGTGAAGTATGAGTGTTCCCTAAAGCTATGTCCACATTTGTGTGCTTTCGCTTTTGACATGCTCTTCGTCTTTCCTTTCAACTTGCTTTTAGTGCATGTCTCCTGGCATGCCTCTAGATGCATTTGATTTGTTGTCCACACTTGTTTGACAGCTCATGCCTCACAAGATGGAAGAGTCGGACGGTTACTGCTGCGTTTCTTGTAATTTCGCGGAGTTTATGAGGTGATCACTATTTTTACATAAAGCAACAAGGAATGTGCAAGAATAGAATACAATTTTGGTATGGTGCTCTGTATATAAATATGTATAATTCCTCTACTTGCATATTTATCATTCATATATATATATATATATATATATGTGTGTGTGTGTGTGTGTGTGTGCATGCATGTGCAGGGGAAAATGATCTATATGAGAAGACTAAAAAATAAGTATAAAATATAATACCTCAGTAAGCGATTAGAGATGGTTTTTCTTATACACGTAGGTTCTACATCAATGTAGTTTAACAGAGAAATTAATAACTGGTGATACGGAATATAGAGAAGACCTGTTTTTTTATATGCCAAGTTATTAGAAATAGAACTACAATTTATAGCTTTGTTTATGAAGTAAAAAAACCCAAGCAAATACTAATAGAAAACGTTAGAATTTTAATAACAAG